>OY992530.1:109003272-109417796 GCA_963921185.1 Dasysyrphus tricinctus
AGGAAAAGTGGAATACAAAATTATTCACGTATAAAATGTTGGCCACTAGCTCATCTTTAGGATTGGACACTTGCTTATGGATACTGATATTCTCCATCAGTATCTTGAAGTGAAAAATCCAAACAGAAAATGGATTATCAGAAATGCTAGAATTAAGGAGAGTTACTGATAGCGTTTTGATGTGGATGTTATCTATATAAGCCACGTGCGACAGAAAAATGTTCCGAAAATTTACTTCCCACAAAAAAAAGTGAGGAATATCGATTCTAGAGGTATTATAACCCTTACGTCACACACCTTACAGGTCACAGCCGCAGTGAACACATAGGGTGAGGCCGAAAGGATAGACGTTTATAAAAAATAAATTCATCGTTAACTTTGATTAAAAAATAAGATTATTTAAAGAATTAGAATAAAATAAATATTTCTTTATCTATTCCCTTGTAACAAAAATAACTATACGAAATTGGTAAACATTTGTTTTTACATATTTTCTCCTTAGTTTAAATGTGCTCCCGTCATCTAATTCTACAAAACCCTTTAAAATTTAATGTCAGTAAGAAATCTTATTGTGCTCAAAATTTCTGAACTAGGTATTCATGTTTGCAAATTAACAATGTGGTTGACCTCTAAAAGCAGACAGTCTTTAGTCTATACTATACTATGCCAAAGTGAGTTCATTTAAGTTGAAATATTTGTGTTGGGTGCTTTTTGTCGGGCAAATTCTAATTTAAACAAATAGACGAATTTTATCGGAAATCTTTTATTTTTTATAGTAAAGGGAATTTTCAACTCGTCCAGTCTTCAGTTTTTTTTTTTTTTTGGTATCCTATTTCAATTATTTGGATTAGACAGCTAAAAAAGGACATTAACTGGGTGCCTACTGCAATGAAAAATGTATGATGATATTTTTTTTAAGAAAATTGGTCTAAGGAATTGAGGATAATCAAAATATAGAATATAGAATAACACATATACGAGTATAATCATAGAAAAGCTTTTATTTAATTAAAAAAGTAATGAGTTAATTTTTTACTTTTCCAGCGGCTCCTAGTCCTAATCCATGAAGGGTAGCAGCGTGAGACACATCAGCCTTCCTACGATCCCGTTGGATCATTTTTCCCGGGATCCCAAGCTCAACCATCGCTATGGGCGATTCTCAGCAAACTGAAATACTTTTGTGAGTGGAAAATTTACGAAAAGAAATGTTAGATTGTTATGATAAATAAAGTTAATGCTGAAAGTGGTCCACTACAAGTTTACATTTTTTCTACACCAGATCTACATGTAAAAATTATGAAATGCAATTATGAAGTGACACGTTTTTGCCTGCCACGGTAGTGATATTTTCATACTAAAATCCAAATTGCAAAAAAAACTGCTTCAGACAAAATATTTTCCGAACAAATTTAAGATAAATTTGGCAAACTCTATATTCAAAAATGGTTTGATCCATGAATAAAAGTATATGGTGTTCGAAATAACGCATACATACCTATCACGTTACTGACCATTTTTTGACGCCAAACTGATTTGAAATTTTTGATGCTCGATATCATTCAAACCAATTTGGGGAGAGTCGTTTGTTTAGCATGTAAGTATATGGTGACGTATGCTGATCAGAATCGATGCATGCATATTAAAATCTACAGCCTGGTTTATACATAAAAAAAAAATACTTATTTTCCTAGGCATGAAACAAATGTCAAAAACTAAATGCAATTATTTTGGTGAATAAAAATTAATCGTTGTGCGTTAGTCCTGCAAAAACTCGGAAACGGCTACACTGATTTGGATGATTCTTTTCGGGAAATGTTTGGTATGAACCGGTGGGTGTTTAAATGAAGTTTAGTTTAAATCGGCCTTGCGGTTTGCCAGCAACGTTCAAAAATGCAATCTGTTTTACATACAAAAAATTAATAAATCAATAATTAAGTTTGAAAACATCAATCAATCGATTATTATGAAATTTTTTCTGACAAAATAAAATTAAAAAATTAATTTTACAGTCGGTTCTCCATTATCCGGCATTCCACTGATTGAGGATTGGATTTTCAAAACGAGAATTTAAAGTGCGGCCAATCTTATACTTTACCCATAAGAAAATGGCATGCAATCGGTTTGGTATAGTGCGAATAAACTGTTGATACATGATATTTTTTACTATCCAAGATGGTTTTATGTTGATCAAAAAACTGCAGTTTGGGTGTTGTAATCTCAGAGCATATTGCAAAATTTCTAAAAAAAAAGTCGGGAAGGGTATCTATGGTCCATTGAACTAACTACATAAATGTAGTTGTAGACCATGAACAATGTACTTTTGGGAGCCAGAGGTGTTGGAGCAATCGCAATAAATTTGGTGTTGGGATTATTCTAAATGGTCACAACCAAGGGATGAAGGTCTATATTCATATAATGGGGGCTATCGTGGATAAAATTTCCAACGGAATTTTTCCGATAGTCAAAAACTAAGAACCTGAATTATGCTCGCAGTTTCTTTCGGAATTAATTGGCATCGAAAATGAATATTAAATGGCCACTGGGCTACCATTTTGATCGACCAAATTTGAATCTGCAAGGAATAGTGGAAAATTGTTGGCATTTGCAATTTTAGAAGATGGGAGAAATTTAAAAAAATATTCTTTTACAAAGTAAGGTGACCACGGTAGACTATACCTAATATAAGAACAAGAAAAAAAAAATCTTTGGATTTGCGGCCATCGAGAGTGAATTTTGTTCAAAATTGGGTTCGGAGTTTGCCAACAACTGCATTTTTTAAGACGATACAACGTTCGTTGGGCTTCGTCTATGAAATGAGGAGTTGCACTGACATTTTTTAATTTAATTTATGGTGAAACGAAGTTCACCGGGTCATCTTGTTATTAAATAAAAAATAATCTTGTTTGAAAAAGTTTGCTTTTGTAGTCAGGAGCACATTATTTGAACATTCATGAAAATGTGTAAAATAGATATGTTAAGATAAAGAATTTAGACACACCAAAACGCTAGAGCGTGTAGGCTGGTTCGAAACAAAAAAAAAACGTATGAGAGGGGGTGTCTATGTTCCCCTCTTAAGGCAGGAGGGGTAATATTCTTTAAACAAAAAAATACTTAAACCAGAAAAAATATATTAAAAAACAACGGCAACACCAAAAAGATCAAGGTATATTTATTTTTAAGTTAAGACTCCATTATTTAATTTAGTTGTTAAGCTATTTCCATGAATAGTGTTTTTTTTAAATTAATTTTCAAACACCGAATATTAAAGAAAAAAAATCATTATTATTATTTTTTTATTAAAATGTTCTTAATTTTACGTGAAAAAGTTATTTTTTTCTTTTCAATATTTAATGCTTTCAGCATTCTTAAATAAAAGATTAAAAACCAGATGGTTGTATGTAATTAACTTTTTTTTTAATTTTATTATTTTTAATTTTGATAAAATAGAAAATAACAAAAACTTCATTATTTTGTTTAATGTTTGGTACCAACATTAAAACGATAATTTTTATTAACAAACACGCTGATTTTGGAATGTGCTGTTCTAAAATTATACCTATAAAATAATTTGTCATCATTGTTTAATTTTATTGACCTTGGTAATGACGATTTAAAACGTTTTCATTTTTCTTCTGAGTATGCATCATGACAGAAATTTTGTATTTAATGATTACTGATTAAAATATGGTGGGCTCACTGGTCAAGTTTTCAAATATTTTAAATTTGTGATTCAGTAAGTAATTAAGAGAAAACTTGCCAAGTAAATCCACCAAAGAAAAAGTATGTAACGACATGCCTTTACAATACCATTCTCCTAATTGTAAGAGATTGCCTCTAAATAATTCATGTATTCATGATCACAATGCACCCACTTTTGCCGCTAATATGAGCTGTGCTACTGACTGCTTCTCAATAGAGCGCGTTGACAGCTTTAAGTATTTAGGTGTTACCTTAGACTATATGATTAACTGGAAAATTCATACTTTGGCTGTAAAGCAATTTTTAAATAATGTTGTTAGACAGATCTATCTTCTCAGTCAATACTGTGGTTTGTCAGTTTTGAAGTTAGTTTATAATGGTCTTTTCAAATCTAAGTTGCAATATGGGATATCTTGTTGGGGTGGAACTCATCATAACAAAATTGAGCCTCTGCTTACTAAACAAAAACATGCTGTTCGCATTCTGTGCAAAGCCAGTGGTCAAACTCCTAGCTTTCAGCTGTTTAAAAGCCTGGATCTTCTTCCATTAAGGCATTTGTATTTCTACAAGGTTTTGAAAATATTTTTTGAAAATTCCGGATATAACTCTTCAAGAATTTATGATAACCGCAATCTACGCGTGGACAATAGTAATCTTGTACTTATACTTACAATCAGGAAAGCACATTTTTCACACTTTTATAATGTCACTGCGCCCCGACTATTCAATAAATTACCTTTTAATCTTAGAAGTGAGCGAGTTAAATCAGTTTACCTTAAAAATATTAAACAATGGCTTTTTCTATTTAATCACCTTGAAATTGAAAATATATTAAATACGATAGTTTAACTTTTTTTTCCTACATTGCTTTTTTTGTATTTTTTTCTTATTTAAGTCATTTATATATTTTAATTTAAATATTTTAATTGATTTAAAATTCTTAACTTTATCGCATCCCCATCGATAAACTTAGAATAATTATCTATTAACTTATATAGTGCATTCGCCTCTTGCCTTCGGTCAACAGAATGTACTTAACTATTTCATTTATCTCACTTAATATTTGAAAATAGCTGTATTTGGTTAAATATGTAGATAAACATTTTGTATAGCTTTAAGTGTTTTGTAAATGAAATAAAGTTAAAAAAAAAAAAATTTTAATCAGTAATCATTAAATACCAAATTTCTGTCATGATTTGGAATTGTTTCGATATTTCTCTACTTAAGATATTTCATATTAAACCTCATGAACAAAAATACAGTGCAGTAGTTGCTGATATTGTTTTGGATTCAAGGCGACGCATTTATGTTACCCTTTTTTTCAGTTTTAAATTTGTTCCACCAATTTTGACGCCCCGGGAACCAAGTCCACCGAGGGACTTAGTTCTCATTTAATGGGAACTTAATCCACTTTAACGAAGTGAACTTAGTTCCCAGGTAAGGTGAGAAAGTAGTCCACTTCTTTATGAGAACTAAGTACACATTTTGAAATATGAAGAGGGAACTAACTTTCAACGATAAAAATTACAAACATTCAAAATTGCGTGAAAGCCTTTGCATACACCCAGCCTCGCACCTACCCCAAATCCTATAATGAGCCCAAGCAGGGGGGTTGCAGGGGGGCAGCATGCCCCCCAACATACATACTTCACTGTTTATTCGCCGTAATGCTGGGTGCTAGCACTGTATTGTGGTAAGACAAAGCAGCGAATAAACAGTGAGGTATGTATGGGGGGGCATGCTGCCCCCCTGCAACCCCCCTGCTTGGGCTCACTATAGGATTTGGGGTATGTGTGAGGCTGGGTGTATGCAAAGTTTCTTTTGCATTTAGAGAATCTGGATTCTGGACAATATTGTGAAAAGTATTTCTGTTTTATTAATAAGAATTGATTTTTTTAGTTGGAAGTGGGAACTTAATTCACATTTAAAGGGAAGTAAAACCACTCAGTTTTTTGAGGAATTTAGTTCCCACCTTCTATGAGAACTAAGTTCACTTTGCTGAAGTGGACTTAGTTCCCATTAAATGGGAACTAAGTCCCTCGGTGGACTTGGTTCCCGGGGACTTAGTTCCCTGCACCGTCAGTGAGTCAGTGATTCAATGTGTCAGTCCGTCAGTTACGGTTTTTGCGAGTTTTGAAGTCGTATATCTCGGAAATAAGTTAAGAAAAGTTCCGCTATGCGCAAATAACGCCTTCAAATTGTCTGAGTGGAAAGCTTATAACTTCGGCTTTTGATCTCGATCTTAAAATTAAGGTCTTTAATTAAAAGATCAATATCAGGCTACATTACTGTATAACATTTATGAGAAAAATTCAATTTATTTCATACTAGGGAGCAGGTTGAATCCCAAATCGATTTCACTTTCACTTTTCAATATGCTTTGAACGAAAAATTTCACAATTGGGAAATAGTGTTTCAAAAATATTATTATTGCTTAACTTCCAACCCTACTCTACAAATTAGTAAGTGGATTTGTATACTTAAATGTAACGGGAGTGGCGACAGGGGCACTCATCTAAATTTTCAACCTTGAAGTTGATTTTAATTTAAAAAAAAAAAAAATCCTTAAAATATTTCGATTTACGAGTAATTATTTTCAAAAATTTCTATTTTTGCTTCAAATGCTCGGATCTACAAGATAAAGATATCTCATCAAAATTAAAATAATAAACTATATATGTATAAAATTTATTGAGAAATACCTACAAATTTCATACTAAATGGGTGAAAGAGTTCTTTTTGTGATAAATATTAAAATGTGCGTTTCCATTGAGGGAGTACTATCACTAGAAAACTCTTGAGAGCGACTCTCGGATATCTGTCTTCCCCTCTGGTGAGCTCATTTCATGACTGTGTCTGTGTCCACTTTCGAGTTTTACTCTCGAGAACTTCTTCAGAGCTGCTCGCCGCCTTTTTACTCTGAAATGGATACGCACCTTAAGAGTATGAACATGTGTTTCGAGTTCGTGCTGACGTGCTGCAGATCTGTTTTAGCCATACGATACGTTTTTGAGTTGAGAATTTTGTCACTTTTATGGATGTGTTTTGGGAACTTCCCTGTTCTATATTACATATAATCGAGAAGGTCGGACGGAAAGTTTTAATAAAGAGTGGTATTTTCTTTGTATTTTCCACTTTAACCATTGTGTTTTATTTCAATGTCGGAAAGTTTGGTTTTGAATCGATGGACGAAGGCATCTGAGCAAACGATACGGTTCATCTCGGTTTCGATCTATAATTTTAGTTCAACTAAAATACAGATATTGTCAAATTAATGCAATGGTCTTTCAATTTTCTTGCATACGCATTTGACGTTTATGAACACGTTCTCCGGCTTCTCAATATTTTTGTTTCCAACTTGATTTTTGACTGCAGAATTGCACCACACATGATGTTTTCGACATGTGACTTTAGCAAACTCTATTATCGAACACAATACTTATGCAGTAAAACTTGAATTTGCCTTTTCTAACAGCAGACTTTTGCAGTTTGCGTTTGAGAACATTCTGCAAAACGCATTTTTGACGCTGATGACGTTTTCGAAAATGGCCTTTTACAAGCAAGATTAGGTTAGGTTGCCAGCTAAAGAAGAGGCTGGAAATTTCGCTCGAGTTCGAACGTCATGTGTCTGAATAGGAACATACCACTGTACCATTATGTTTTCCGAACATAATTGTAGAGTTACGCAGATCCAGAGGGAACTCAAAACCGCTGTCAAGACACCATGCTATAGCTACAAACCGCGAAAATTCATTTCACAATTTTCAGAGTACCCTCTGTCCGAGAACTGTGGCAGTTATGAAAGACTTTATTTGCTTTCTTCAAATTTCGAACTCATCATTTCACATTGCTTTGTGTGACCCGGCGTGTAGAGTGGTATGAAGTATACTAAAATTTTCTGTAGACCTCATCAAGATTTTGGAAACTCACGAAAATTGCCCCCCCTTGAACGAAATCCTGGATCCGCGCCTGAGTCCTCTTAATGTAATGATGAGATGATGACTTTTTTTCAGGCACAACAGGTTAAATACACAAGTCAAAAATATTAAAGGAACAAAATTTTTTTCAATTTTTGTTAGAGTTTTTGTTTTATTTTTTTTTTAAGGTCTACATTTAATTGGCTAGTTTTCAGTCAGTCAAATGTAATGGTGAGATCACTTGTTTATTCAGCTTCAATTCATTGTATTTTGCTGTCGTACATTTTTTTTTGCATTGTTTATCTGACTTTTAATGAAAAAAATTCTTTTGGCTTTGATTACCAATATCTCAACAAATAATGACGTCATAAAAAATTCAAGAACACTTTTGGAAATATGAAGAAGTTTTGTATACATTTTTTTTAAGGTTTTGAAGATTTTTCTGAACCTTTTAAGAAAGTACAACATAACGACTTTTTATGGTCTTTCGGTAAATCTTCAGTTTCTTTGCTAATTTCGATTGCATGACTTGCACTGGTATGCAGATTTGAAGATTTTAATACCATCAACATCAAAAAGCCATTGCCGGCGTTGGAATTTTGTGGTAACTTTGGATATGTTATAGAGGTTGCAATTTTGTCGATTCCAATTTTATTTTTATATTTCATGGATAAATTTTTTCAATACGATTTTTGCTATTTTTCCAGGTCTAAAAGAATATTTATAATCCGACATTTTCTTTTCAGGGGCGTAGAATCCAACTTCTTTCTTTAAAATTCATATAAATTATATAGATTGTTCAAAACTATACAAATTGGTAGATCAGTAGGGTTTGAAGCACATACAATAAAAGGATAAAAGTCAAAACCTTATAATTTTCCGCTCAGGAGACGTGGCATCCACCCAAATTTTTAAAATTGACTTACGGTCGTCGAAGAATGGTTGGAATTGGTAGATAGGTAGGCCTTGAAGTGCATACAAAAAGAAAAGTCGGTAGACGTTGCAACCTCTACTGATGACCTAATTCAGGACTCTCTTCCTCTCCAAATCGTATCCACGAATGATGATTTGCTTGCGCAATCAAGCTCAACGGTACATGAAAACGTTATTGTTGCCAAAAAAAATAACAAAAGAGGACGAGATAACACAATAGTTGTTAAAAACTCTGGCCCACCCCCTAAGCGAACAAATCTTAGTCCCCAAATTGCTTTAGAACTAACTTCTTCGGTTCAGGTGAATGAAATGAATGAAAGTTCAGAGACGGTTCCATGCAATGTTACTGGCTTAGAATGTGCTTCTGTCTCTAACATTATTACCGATCCTAGACCTATCAAAGCTGTTTCTAAGCCAAAGTCTATCTTTATCTCTCGCCTTGAACCAGAAATTGATGCCGATGACATTGTTTCCCACTTATTAGCTAATAATTGTATACCTACGAGTACTTCTGTTAAGTGTACAAAAATTAGTAAAGTAAATAGCTTTGTTTCATCTTTTAAAATTGTAACAAATTCATCTTTCTTTGATTCTATTTGCGATTCAAGTAATTGGCCTCCTGAAGCTCTTATTAAAGAATTTTCAACGAGGAAAAATAGGTTTTCGCGTACCTTTCCTAATAATCCATCCCCAAAAAAATATATAGGATTACCCTCTTTTACCAAAATGTAAGAGGGCTTCGCACTAAAACTGCTGATATCTATACCAATTCCCAGGCATTTTCATATGACATCTTTCTTTTGACAGAAACCTGGCTTAATTCAAGCTTTTTGGACACAGAACTTTTTAATGAAGAGTTCTTAGTTTATAGAAAAGATCGACATGTTGACAGACCAAAAGAAGTGGGAGGTGGTGTTTTGATCGCAGTTCGTAATAAATGTATATCTTCACTTGTTATATTCCCTTTTAATCTCTCAATTGAACTAATCTGTATAAAGTTAGCCATAGAGTCAAAATTCATTTATATATCAAATGCATACATTCCTCCAAAAAGCTCGGACTCAGTTTATGTCGAACTCTCTCAGGCTCTAGATTTCATTATTGAATTGTCTTGCTCCAACAGCAACATTTTACTTCTCGGAGACTTTAATTTACCGTCTGTAGAGTGGATTCCTTCTGAAGATGAATGTTTTCAAGAAGCATCTTTAACTTCTTCACAAACTGAGCTCCAGCTTTTGGATAGAATTACTGCAACTGACTTACAGCAAGTAAGCTGTATTAAAAATTCAAAAAATCGAATTCTCGATTTAGTATTTTCTTCTGACGCTATTAGTACTCTTGTTCTTGAATCAAGTTCTGGAATGACTAATATAGATAGTTATCATCCTCCTTTGGATATAGTTCTTGACTTGAGCAGTCATATTATAGAAAATAGCAACGCTTATGATCGCTCATATACTTTTGATTTCAGAAAGGCAAACTTTCAGTTGCTCTCAGAAGAATTAGCTAGATCTGGTATTGATAGTATATCAGTGTCTAGTAATATTGACGAAGCAGTTAATAACTTTAATACTATACTTAATAATTGCATAAATAATACTATCCCTCTAAAAATATTACAAAATACGAACTTTTGCCACTCATGGTATACGAAAGAGTTAAGGTCACTCCGAAATAGAAGAAATAGAGCATGGAAAGTATATTTAAAAACTCTTTCTTCAGTTGACCATAACTCTTACATTGCCCTTTTCGAAGAATTCAAATCTCTTTCAAAGTCTCTATACACTAATCATGTATACGAAATGGGAAGATCCCTTAAAGAAGACCCGAAAGCATTTTGGAAGTTTGTAAACTCGAAGAAAAACTCAGATGGCTACCCCGCAAATTTCATATATGAAAATTGTGTGTTAAAAGAAACTATTGATATTTGCAACGCCTTTGCGAATAATTTTCGTAACTCTTTTGTGGACAACCCTATTGATATTGATGAAGATTATTTCAGAAATTTACACTCCTATGCCCAAACGAATTGTAATAATTTCGCTGTGCAACAGAGTACTGTTTTAGAATTTCTCTCAACGTTAAATGATGATTTCTCATCTGGTCCAGATGGAATCCCCCCAATATTATTGAAAAAGTGTAGACATATACTGGTTGAACCTCTTCAATTTTTGTTTGAGTTATCGATTAAATCAGTGAAATTTCCTTGTTTATGGAAAACTTCATTTCTAACTCCAGTTTTTAAAAAAGGTGATAAAACTGATATTTCGAATTATAGGCCTATATCCAAACTGTCATGTATTCCAAAGCTCTTTGAGCAAGTTGTGTGTGAGACTTTAGCTTCCATACCAAGAATTTAGTTTGTGAACAACAGCATGGGTTTGTGAGAAGAAAATCAACAGTAACAAACCTCCTTACATTCTTACATAAATGTTTTAACGCGTTAGAAAATGGAAATGAAGTGGATTGTATATATGGGTCAATATTTCAAAATATTAATATTTCAGTCTCCTTCATTTTTGAACCGAAGTATAAAATTTTATTATAAGTTTGTTAATTGGTTGGCTTGAAACAAATGGGTTCTAATATTCGCTCTAGAAAAAATAAAGTTAAAAAAAAATATCATACCCGCTATCTTCATTTAAACACCCAAAATGTCATTCCCCTGACGTGTCCCCAGGCCTACTTACCACACTGTCTGAATTTTAGCAACGAAACTAAAAATGATACAAAAAATCTAATAATGCAGTCTTTTTAATAATATAAGCATCCTTACTAAAAAATAGTAAAATGATTTTTAGTTGCTTTATTTTTTTTAAATAGGAGCTATTAAGTAAGTGTCCCCCATAAATTGATCATTTCTATCCCACCAATGGAAATTAAAAAAAATATATATTTAGGCTCAAAATAGAAAACTGATTTTTTTGTTGTTTAACGGTACAGAATAGCTCTTTATGAAAATTGAAGTAAGGGTTTCAAAAAAACTTTGTTGTCTTTTTTATTTCAAGTTAAGGCAGTAATTTTGTTTTTCGTCAAGCGAAATTGTCATTCCTCTAACGCGTGTTTTTTAATAAACCGTGTGGTATAAAAATTAAAAAGTTTTACTCGTCTGTGTCTTTTACAAGGGCCTACGTGAAAAATAATATAAAACATCAAATTTTCTAATAACCTCCATTTAATTCTCATAAAACACCCTTCGGAGTCATTCCCCTAATATCATTTCTTGTGTCATTCCCCTGACTTTCAAGTTTTCATTATAATGATTGATTGCGTTTTCGTAACTCTAGAAGAATCAATTATATTACATTTAAACATATTTACAGTAATTTTAGTAGTTTTGAATTTTTTCACATTTTCTCGGTCAAAATATCATAAAAAATACAATTATTACTATAAAATGTTTAGCCTCGCAAAATTCTTGAATCATGAGAGCAAGTTCGTGCAACATAGTCGTGGATGCTATTTTTCATGATAGTATTTGTTCTTCTTTTTCTTTACACTCCTGAAACCATTCGCAAAATTAAATATCCATCTAATCAACGGAGTAAATATAAATTTTTGTCATTCCCCTGATACAAGTATCATTTCCCTGACATAAAAAACCGTTAGATTTGATCAAATGTTAAGACTCCTTGCTTTAAAGTGGTTATTATAGAGTTATTAAGAGATATAATTGTTCGTCTACCAAAATAGGTTCTTTTGAGCGGAGGTCCACTTTGGAGTGAAAAATATTAATGTTTTGAAATATTGACCCATATACTGATTTCTCTAAGGCGTTCGACCAACTTAGTCACAACATTATTATATTCAAGCTAAAATCTTTAGGATTTCCAACATTTTTTATCACCTGGATAAAATCATACCTTGAAAATAGATCCTACCAGGTAAAATTTAGAAATTGCCTTTCAAACTCATTCAAGGCTAACTCCGGTGTGCCCCAGGGAAGTCATCTAGGCCCATGTCTATTTATTCTTGCTATAAATGATGTTGTTTCTTGTATACGTTCAAGTGATATTCTTATATTTGCTGATGATATGAAAATTTTTAAGACGATAAAGGCTAACCAAGACCACTTTCTTTTGCAGCCGATGTTGACAGTTTCGCTACTTGGTGTGATAAAAACGGTCTTTCTCTTAACCCTGCCAAATGTCAAACAATTACTTTCTCAAGAAAGCGACTTGCAAATGCTTTTAATTATTCTATTTCACAACACAAACTCTGTCGAGTCTTTAGTTTCAAGGACTTAGGTGTTAACTTTAGTTCCAATTTAGAATTCACTGAACACATTAACTTCATTGTTAATAAAGCAAGCTCTATGCTTGGGTTTATAAAACGTTGGGCAAAGGAATTTGACGATCCGTACGTTACTCTTTCTTTGCACAATTGTTATGTACGACCTCATCTAGAATACGCTTCTCGAGTATGGTCTCCCTTTTATGAAGTTCATAAAACTCGTATTGAATCAATACAACATAAATTCATACGCTTTGCTCTGAAAGGTCTTCCTTGGGCTGATCCATTCAACCTTCCATCATATGAACACAGGATCCAGCTACTGCAGGTTCAAACCTTATATCAAAGGCGGGTTAATAACGATCTAATATTTCTTCACCAACTTATAAATGGTCAAATTAATGCTCCTGATTTGTTAGCCTGTATTGGCATAAATTACCGCGGAGGATCGCACCATCTGCGAAGATTTGAACTTTTACACGTTGATTTCCATAGAACTAACTACGGTATAAATGAGCCTCTTAACCGCATGTGCAAGATTTTTAATTTAAACGGCTCCTCTGTTGATTTTAACATAAGTAAGATGGGATTAAAGAAAGTATTTCGAACCAGTGCTCCACGGTCGTGATTGTTTTAACTTCTTGTAACTATGACTTAAATATCTTGTGTATTGTTTAATTATGTATGTATATAGATTTTTTTTTGTTTAATTTTGTGTATTTATTAGTTTATTATTATGCATGTGTTAGATTGCCTTTTTTACTAACCACTAACACATGCACTTATGATGAGCCTCTGATTGTAGGTGGTAGCTTGCTCTAAGCTCACTACAACTAAGAATCTGAAGTGTAAAAAAAAAAAAAAAAAAAAAAAAAGTCCAACAATTTGGGATTTTCTGCTCAGAGAGCTTGGCATCCACCTACATTTTTAAAATTGTTGTCAGTTAAATAGTGCACTTCAAATTTTTGTAGAGCGATTTAAATTGGCAGTACGTAGCGATTGAAGAAAATAACTTTGCAGCCATTTTGTTGTAAAGTGATTTATTTTTAGTTTGGTTAGGCATTTCAACATAAATAGACTGACGCCTGGACAACGCTTCCAAATTGTGCGAATTTATTTTGAAAATCATAGTTCTGTTCGAAATACGAAATAAGCGATTTTTGTTTAGCGACGAAGCTCACTTTTGGTTGAATGGATTCGTCAATAACCAAAACTGCCGCATTGGGAGAGATGGAAGTCTTCAAATGAATGTTGATACACCGTTACATCCACAAAAACTGACTGTTTGGTGTGCTTTATGGTTTGGTGAAATAATTATTGGTCCGTACTTCTTTAAAAACGATGCTGGCCAGAACGTTACAGTCAATGGTGACCGATATAGAGCCATGATTACTGACTTTTTCATTCATGAATTGAACAACAATGATGTACAGGAGCTGTGGTTTCAACAAGACGGTACAACATGGTCACACAGCTCGTTCCACAGTTGATTTGTTGAAGGAAGCGTTGGGTAACCGCATAGTTTCCCGTTACGCACCCCTGAATTGGCCTCCAGGATCGAGGGATTTGACGCCGCTTGACTATTTTCTGTGGGATATGTGAAGTCGCTAGTCTACGCCAATAAGCCCGAAACGATTGACCACTTGAAGGACAACATTCGCCGCGTTATTGCTGACATATACGGCCACAAATGTTGGAAAAAGTCATCGAAAATTAGACTACGTCCGAACCAGCCGTGGTGGTCATATGCCAGCAATCATATTTAAATTTTTATGCCAGAAGATTATCTTTCGAATAAAGTAAATTTCATGTCAATTTAAAAAAAAAAATCTTTGTTTTATTCCATTTCAAAGTTTTATACCTCTAACAAAAACACCCTTTATAAAGACAAAATTTGAAAAAATGAGATTATCAATTCAGGGGCGTAGCATCCACCCACTTTCTCAGCATTGCTACTATTTATATGGAGCAATTTTGGTTTTTGTAGAATGACGAAATTCGCCAGAGCGGTGGGATTTGATATTCACCTAAAAAATAAAATCTTTGCAAACGGAGAGAAGTCACAATCCTACTAATATTATAAATGTGAAAGTGAGTTTGTTTGTTACACTTTCACGCGTAAACCGTTGAATCAATCAGGATGAATTTTGATATAGAGATAGATGGGACTCTGGAAGCGTCAATAGGATACTTATTTCAACAATATGAATCAAAAAAAAAGAAACAAATATTTGGTACCAAAACAACTTATAGGAAACAAAAAATCAATAAATTTTGAAAACAAATTAATGAAGTTTGAAAACAAATCAATCAATTTTGAAACTTCGTTTGAGCGATGGTTTGTTTTTTATTATTTTGAGGTTCGTTTATTACTTCTAATTCTACTTTTTCAGTTTCTTTACTTTTGCTTTCTCTTTTAGTTTCTTTCTTTTTGAAATGCCTCGCAAACGATGTTCAAAATTAACCAGGATCTCATTGCGAGCCCGGGTAGCAAAAATTGCTCGATTTCAAAAAACATCTGTTCATGCCGAATTAAGGAAGCAAGAACAACTTGAGCGACAAGCTGGGCCCAGATCACGTAACACGATTCGATTGAACGATCGTCGTTTGGATTGTTTCTGTCTCTATTCACATCTATAGGAAAATATAGAGAGATAAATAGTCGAAACGACGATCGTTCAATCGAATTGTGTTACGTGATCTGGGCCCTGGTTTGAGGGACGAGGGGTTGAAAATAGCACTTTTCAATATTTATAGAACTCAGGATATGACCTTCTAAAGCAAAGCTTATCAAGATTATTTTTTCTTAGATTTTTTAGATTTCCAAATATTTCTGGATATGGTGCAACTAAAATGCTTATGTATATATCAAGTTCTTTTAATCAGATCGTCAAAATTAAAGTCTACGGACTTTGGGAAAATGACAGAAGATCATTGCCTGTTCTTTGAAAATGGATGGATGTGGTTGTAACCCTGTCACAAGAATTGGAAAACAGCTACATATTTTCAAAACCCCATCCCCATCACGGGTGTCGAAAAAATCCTGCCAGACTTTTGAATTCAATATTAAGATGCATGCACCTACAGATTCTCAAACTCATATGCGTTATGCGTTCACCTAAAAAATTTGCTATACCAGCTGTTGGACTAATAGTGGGGATATTCAGTTCGCAGCGAGGTAGAACCTATGACTGCAGTAAATATTTTTCATTTTGTACAAATTTTATCTTCATCTGTATTAAACAATAACCTAAATTAATAATTTTTTCGTTAATGATTTTTGTATATTGGCAAAATAAACATCAGCGCGAGCGAAGCCGCGGGTAAAGGCTAGTAAAAACATAAATGTTAAAAAAAAGAGTTCTACGTACAAAAAACTTGTGCGTTAAAAGTGAGCCATAAAAAGTAATGAGATCTAAAAAAATTATATGCCAAGATTTAACTCCAAATTATGACAGAATTTTGGTAAGCTGGCAAATTCTCTCTCTATATTACTATGTTCTCACAATTTGCCATCTATGTTGACTAGTGCATCCACCAAATTTTAATCCGTAATCATTAAATACCAAATTAATGTCATAATTTGGATTTCTTTCGATATTATTCTTCTTAAGATGTTTGGTATTTTTAACCAAATGAACTTCAAACTCTGCATATAATTTAGATCTTATTACTTTTAATAGCTCACTCTTTACGCACAGGTTTTTTGTACATATGTACATATAAGAACTTGGCTCTATTTAACATTTATGTTTTGTTGATTGTTGATGTCTATTAGACAGAGGTTGATTTGACAACACCTTTTAAACATTGCATTGAGATCTAGGTGTTCATTATCCCATTAAATTAAATCCCACTTGAGCCTATTGAATAGACCTTTTTAAAAAGGAACAATTACGTGCAAGGGTTTTTATTATTGAATATGTTTGTTTGGCCCATAAGCATGCTTAAAACCGAAAATGCTACTAAATTCACCCATGCGTTTCTGAGAGAATGGTCACACTGGCCGCTTTTCAGTATTTTTGGTATAACTCGAAAACTAAGCAGAATTTTACAATTTTACATAAATACTTTTTGTTTAAAATAAAATTTTCTATCGAAATGGATAGTTTGGAAAATTTTTTTAAAAAATTTAAGTAGGAAAAGTAAACAAAAACCAACATAAGAAAAATCAAAGATTTTTAAATTTTTTTCTTAATTGTGCATAACTTTTTTCGAAGCAAAGATATGCTCAAGACATGCATGAACAAAGTAAAATGGAGTCTTACGGCTTTAATATGACATGTTAAAAAAGCCACATTATTTGAAAATTGACAGAGATATAGCCATTCAAACTTTACCATTTCTTATCATTTTTCGAAATTTTTGCCCGAAAGCCTTTTTTTTGGTACTTTATGACAAATTTAACGTTCCTAGCACCTAGTATCAAATCTTATGTTAATCGGACCAGCCGTTCGGTCTGTAGGTCTGAAAGCATTTAAAAACAGCCGAAAAACGAAATTGCGAACTAACATCTTTTTTATAAATTCTCTATAGTTCTAATGTCATATTATAACAAAATTTTGATTTCGAACATTTTTACGAAAGTGAAATTTGCCATATTGTACCAAAAAAGGGGCTTTCGGGACAAAACTGCGAAAAATTAATAGAAATGATAAGGTTTGAATGGGAATAGCACTGTCAATTTTGAACAAATATTAATTTTTGAACATGCCATATTAAGGCCTTTAGTCTCTACTTTATTTTGTCCGTGCATGACTTGAACCTATCTTTGCTTCAAAAAAAGGAATGCACAATTTATTAAAAAATTTAGATATCCTTGATTTTTTGATTTTTTTTAGGTTGGTTTTTGTTAACTTTTCCTGCTTAAATTTTTATTAAAACTTTTTGAACTATCCATTCCAATAGAAAATTTAATTTTGAACAAAAAGTATTATATGTAAAATTGTCAAATTCGGCTTAGCTTTCGAGTTATACCAAAAATACTGAAAAGTGGCCAGTGTGACCATTCTCTCAGAAACGCATGGGTGAATTTAGTAGCATTTTCGGTTTTAAGCATGCTTATGGGCCAAACAAACATATTCAATAATAAAAACCCTTGCACGTAATTGTTCCTTTATACCCCTCATTTTCCGGTCTATTCAATAGGCTACTGGTGAATGCTGTCTGAAGGGGGATTTGACTCCACACCTCTGAGTTAGTAGTCAAGCACTTCATCCACTTATCTTACATACATATATCAATTAATTCTAAGGCTTTAAAAACCAGTACCTTTTACATGCGAGCGAGCCATCAGTTGTGCACTTTTGTTCCCCCTCAAAGAAGTCTTATTTTTTTGAAAATCAGTGCGTATAATTTTTCTGTATACAATTAACTTGAAATTCTTTTTAAAGTTGTCAAAAAACCAGCATGAAATATACAAAATCTGTAATGAGCTTTTATTTAGGAAAATTTAAAAATTTCATCCTGAAAGACATTTTCTTTTCAACTTGATTTATTTTATTTTGCCCCCAGTTTTTTTTTTTGATCTCGTTTCAATGATTGAACACAAACATAGGGAAAATCTTCATCAAAATAAACCGAATGGAAAATTCATCCTTATATACCAAGTAATTCGCAATCTCAATTTATTTTCATCAATTTATTTACTTATTTATCCAATAAATGGAAATTTTCGAATGTGTAGATATAGACACAATTTACCTACCCTCATATTTTGGAAGACTAATTACATGGTTTGACACCTCTTAAACAAAAATAAATACCCATACTTAGCGGTTAATTTATAGTCAATCAATACCTGTGTGGGTTGGTGGTTGGCCCTTTCCACACTGAATTATCTTATCAATCAATCAAGTTGTTGATGAAATATTTAAGGACATTTAAGCTACTGTGTGTAGGTACAGGTAAATGTTACTTTTTCGTAATAATATTGTCAATTCAAGGGATATTTTTTGCCACAATTACTCCAGGACTCTGGGGGTCATTGGGTTTTTTTATGTATTAATTACTGATACAGATATAATAGGAAAAGTGGAATAAAAAAATATTCAGGTATAAAACGTTGGTCACTAGCTCCTCTTAAGGGTTGGACACTTGCTTATGGATACTAATATTCTCCATCAGTATCTTGAAGTGAAAAACCCGAACAGAAAACTAATTATCAGAAATGCTAGCATTTAGGAGAGGTAATTATAGCGTTTTAATGTGGAAGTTATATAAGCCACGGGCATGAGGAAAATGTATTGAAAATTTACTTGCCACGAAAAGAAAGTGAGGAATATCTATTCTAGAGGTTCTATAACCCTTACAGCCACAGCAAACATATAGGGTGAGGCCGAAAGGACAGACGTTTATAAAAAATAAGTACATCGTTAACTTTGATTAAAAAACAAGAGTATTCAAAGAATAAAATAAATAAAATAAATATTTCCTTATCTATTCCATTGTAACAGAAGTAACTATACGAATTTGATAAACATTTGTTTTTCCAAATTTTCTTAGTTTAAATGTGCTCCCGTCAACTAATTCTACAAAACCCTTTAAAATTTAATGTCAGTAAGAAATCTTATTGTGCTCAAAATTCCTGAACTAGGTATTCATGTTTGCAAATTAACAATGTGGTTGACCTCTAAGAGCAGACAGTCTTTAGTCTATACTATACTATGCCAAAGTGAGTTCATTTAAGTTGAAATATTTGTGTTGGGTGCTTTTTGTCGGGCAAATTCTAATTTAAAAAAATAGACGAATTTTATCGGAAATCTTTTATTTTTTATAGTAAAGGGAATTTTCAACTCGTCCAGTCTTCAGTTTTTTTTTTTTTTTGGTATCCTATTTCAATTATTTGGATTAGACAGCTAAAAAAGGACATTAACTGGGTGCCTACTGCAATGAAAAATGTATGATGATATTTTTTTTAAGAAAATTGGTCTAAGGAATTGAGGATAATCAAAATATAGAATATAGAATAACACATATACGAGTATAATCATAGAAAAGCTTTTATTTAATTAAAAAAGTAATGAGTTAATTTTTTACTTTTCCAGCGGCTCCTAGTCCTAATCCATGAAGGGTAGCAGCGTGAGACACATCAGCCTTCCTACGATCCCGTACGAGCTGCTTCAGGACATCTAAATACTGGGGGGCTGGGATTCAAAGACTCTCTTGGCTGGAGCATTTGTGTCCATTCGCTCGATGTGGCCGAGCTAATGTAGTCAACGTAATTTAATTTTCTTGACAACATCCACATTTTAATACAGCTCAAAAAGTTTGCGATTGTATCTTCTCCTCCATTCGCCTTCCTCGCACACATGACCAAATATTCGTCAAAAGGTTATTCTTTAAAAAAAAAAGCCCAGTATTAGCTCTTCCTATCTGGTAATCACCCAACACCCGGCACCGTAAAGCAGGACTGGCAGTATAATAGTTTTATAGAGCGTGCATTTCGTCTTACGTTTGAGAAGATTTGAGCCCACTTATTGCCACAAACCCAAGTAGCACTGGTTTTCTAGTGTAATTCTTGGTCGGATCTCCATTAAGATGTTGTTCGTGGGATTAATGTTTACTTCAAGGTATGAGCACTATTTACTCCAAAACAAGAAATCACATGATAGCGGATCTCCTTGCAGATACCCTGCGCATGTTTGGATTAGTTCGGATGAGCCTTTCCCTAGTTGCACACTGAATCGCGTATTTTCCAATTTCACGTGACATAGCTGGCTCATTTTTCCCGGGATCCCAAGCTCAGCCATCGCTATGGGCGATTCTCAGCAAACTGAAATACTTTTGTGAGTGGAAAATTTACGAAAAGAAATGTTAGATTGTTATGATAAATAAAGTTAATGCTGAAAGTAGTCCACTACAAGTGTACATTTTTTCTACACCAGATTTACATGTAAAAATTATGAAATGCAACGGTAGTGACACGTTTTTGCCTGCCACGCGTGGCCACGGTAGTGATATTTTCATACTTAAATCCACATTGCAAAGAAAACTGTTACAAAAAAATATTTTCCGAACAAATTTAAGATAAATTTGGCAAACTCTATTCAAAAATGGTTCGATCCATGAATAAAAGTATATGGTGTTCGAAATAACGCATACCTACCACGTTACTGACCATTTTTTTGACGCCAAACTGATTTAAAATTTTTGATGCTCGATATCATTCAAACCAATTTGGGGAGAGTCGTTTGTTTATATGTAAATATATGGTGACGTATGCTGATCAGAATCGATGCATGCATATTAAAATCTACAGCCTGGTTTATACATACAAAAAAATACTTTTTTTCTTAGGCGTGAAAAACTGTCAAAAACTAAATGCAATTATTTTTGCGACAAGGAGGAACAAATTTGTCTCGAAACAAATGCAACACATTGGGCATTTTGTTGGGCATTTTGTTACCAAATATTATGACGAAAACTATTTTTTTGAAAACCTTTTGGTTTATTAATTCACTGGTCAGCACAAATTCTGTGCCTGGGTTCTGCATATGATTTTCTTATTCCTTACATATTACTCATTAAATAAAAAATAATCTTGTTTGAAAAATTTTGCTTTTGTAGTCAGAAGCACATTATTTAAAAATTCATGAAAATGTGTAAAATAGATATTTTAAGATATAAAATTTAGACACACCAAAACGCTAGAGCGTGTAGGCTGGACCCATGTTCTGTAACTAACTATCGCATCAGTAAAATTCGTCGAGAAACGTTGAAAAATGAAGCAAAACTCATAGAATTTGTTTCAGTTTCCATCGTTTCTCGACGAATTTTATCGATGCGATAGTTACAGAACATGGGACCTGGTTCGAAAAAAAAACGTATGAGAGGGGGTGTCTATGTTCCCCTGTTAGGCAGGAGGGGTAGTTTTCTTTAAAAAGTTACTTTAACTAGAAAAAAAAATATTAAAAACAACGGCAACACCAAAAAGATCAAAGTATATTTTTTTTAAATTTAAGACTCCTTTCTTTAATTTAGTTGTTCAATTAAGCTATTTCCATAAATAGTTTTTTTTTTAATTAATTTTCAAACACAGAATATTGAAGAAAAAAAATCATTATTATTATTTTTTTCTTGATTAAAATTTTCTTAATTTTACGTGAAAAAGCTAGTTTTTCTTTTCAATATTCAATGCTTTCAGCAATCTTAGGTAAAAGATTAAAAACCAGATGGTTGCATGTATTTTACTTTTTTTCATGTATTTTTATTATTTTTAATTTTGATAAAATTGAAAATAACAAAAACTTCATTATTTTGTTTACTGTTTGGTACCAACATTAAAACGGTAATTTTTATTAACACACACACTGATTTTGGAATGTGCTATTCTAAAATTATACCTTTAGAAAAATTTGCCATCATTGTTTTATTTTATTGACCTTTATAAATACGATTAATTTATTCAACGCTTAGTACAAGCAGACTTAAAACTAGAGAACATTAATGAATTAAAAATAGGTTCCTATTTTAAACAATAACATTAAATAAAAAAAAAATAAAAAAAAAAAATATTATGATAAGCATTCAAAATTAAAACATATAGAAGAAAAACAAAAGGCAAAGGATGGAGGTGGGGTTAAGGATGCATTACTGAGGTAGATTTGAGAGGAGGTTATTACGGAGGGTAGATTTGGAAATGTTGAAGTCAAATACATTGGAAAATGTATTAGCATTAAGAAGCATACGAGACATAGGATTGTAAAAAGAGTAGTTAGTACGGTGATAAGGGATGCGGAAAAGAGGTACTGACCTAACATTACGGGCATTGGTGTTAAAGGAGATCGCATTCAATAATGCAGGGCAATCCATGCTTCCAGTTAATAAGTCGTAGATGAATATGATGTCTGAGGTGTCACGTCGTCTTTCTAGAGATTGAAGATTGATAAGCTGCAAACGGTCAGCGTATGGAGGCAGTTGAAAATGATCGTCCCAAGGAAGAGTACGCAGAGCAAAACGAAGAAATCGGCGCTGGACAGCTTCAATTCCCTTGATTTGGGTGACCTGGTACGCTGACCAAACTTGGGAAGCGTATTCCAGAATTGGTCTTACAAAGGTGATATATAGTGCTTTAGAGACATATGGGTCTGAAAATTCCTTGGACCAACGTCTTATAAAGCCAAGCATTGAATTTGCTTTATTTATAATGTTGTCAATATGGGAGTGAAAGTTGAGCTCACTATCGCATAAGACCCCTACGTCTTGCAAGGAAGTAACATAATGGAAGTGGGTTACCGTGAATAAAATAGCGACGGACGGGGCCGGGTTGGCGTTTCCTGGAAAAAGTTATTGTATGACACTTGCTAACATTTAATTCGAGAAAGTTTTTTTGGCACCAAAGAGAAAATTTATCGATGTTGTCTTGCAGACAACAAGGATCAGCTAAAGAAGATATGCGTTTAAATATTTTCATATCGTCTGCATAAATCAAAAGTTCACATTTCAAAATCAAGGAAACATCATTAATTGCTAAAATGAACATCAAAGGGCCAAGGTGACTGCCTTGTGGAACACCGGAAGGTGCATTGAGAGGTAGGGAAAGAGATGATCTGAAACGCACTATATAATTTCTATTTTTTAAATAGGATTCAACCCATGAGATGAAAAGGGTTGAGAAACCGAGTAGCTTCAATTTGAAAATGATGATTTTGTGAGACATTTTGTCAAAGGCCTTGCTAAAATCAGTTGAAATAACATCAACTTCAGCCCTTTCATCCATAGTGCACAGCGTATGAGATACGAAATCTACAAGGTTTGTTGTTGTGGACCTGCCGGCTAGAAAACCATGTTGAACAGGAGATAAAATTGGTTTACAATGGAAAGAAAGTGCTTCGTATACAATACTTTCGAAAACTTTCGGTATGCTGAAAGCTTAGCTATCGGGCGATAATTTGAAACATTATTCTTTGGACCTTTTTTATGTATCGGCACTATATAGGATACTTTCCATGACTGGGGAAAAACACCTTGCTTAAGAGATAGATTAAAGAGGGCAGTAAGTGGCTGAATCAAAAATATTGAGCAATTTTTAAGGACAATAGCAGGAATGCCATCAGGTCCTGAGGAGTAATCATCTTTAAGCTTATCAATTTTTTCTTTAACCATAGTGGGTAGAATGTTGATATATGTAAAAGATGTTTGTACAGAATTTTTCATGTAGTCAAAGTATTGTGCATCCGGTTCAGTATCACAAGCCGTAAACGATTCTTTGAAAAAACTTGCAAAGAAGTTTGCAATTGATGCAGGGTCAGATGAAAAGTTATCCAAATAAGAGAGGGAAGGAGGGTAGCCATCGGACTTTCTTTTTACATTTATAAATTCATAAAAACGTTTAGGATTGGACGTTATCGAGGATTGCATGCAGATAAGGTATTCTTTATACAGACGTTCACACAGAACCGAAAATTGCGAAAAAACGGTAGAAAACATTTGATAATCGAAGTCCGTTTTAGATTTCAGGTATTTTTTTCCAAAGATTGTTTCTTACGTTGCGAAGAGACTTTAGTTCTTTATTGTACCAAGGTGGTGAAGAGGAATAATTTCTTTGAGGCAGAAAAGGAACAGACTGGTCAAAAACAACTGAACATTTTGGTATAAAAGGTTGTCAATTCATCTTCAATTGACCTATAGTCCAGTCATTACGTCGTGAAAAAGGGCCTGACCTTGCGCGAATTACGTTTTTCCTAACTCCAAGAGTTTAAAAAAAAACAACTTTATTCTTTGAAGTTCTATAATCAAATGCACAGTGTCAAAGTTTTATTTTCATAACCTGGATAAAATAGATACATACATACATATTGAGTTTAAGGTGTGAGAACGGAAACCAAAAGAGTATCTCACACCTGAATTTAAGGTTTTAATTTACATTAGTTGAAAAATATTTAAATGAAAATAATTATTTGATGACGATGAAAATAATATTTGATTACAATTGAAAGGTTATGATTACATTAATGTATTAATATATATTTATATTATATATAGATATACAGATATATAGATACATAACTCCTCCCGCCTAAGTGTGAAGTGACGGCCATGATAATGTTACATTATCATTCGGAACTTCTTGGTCCATTGCTTCCTCTTCTGGATTATTGTTTTGATGACGTCTAAGGTAAAGTATGGTTGCAATTAAGATAAAGATGATGATGATGTAGATCAAAAACTCTGGTCGGTGGTCTGGCATATCATTGGTCAAGGTGATAACTTCGGTGTTAGTTATTTTGGTTGCTTTCAATGTACTGCTATTGAATTTGTCTATTAAATGAAGAGAGTTATTAATTTTGATAAAAATTGATGGGATAATCTTAATTTGATCCCAAAACATAGTTGATTTATTTTTGTAAATGACATTGTTAATTTTTATTTCACATTCTTCATAATGCAAAAGCAGGGTTCCTGAGATAATTTTGTCATCGATTCCACATGTTGAAGTCATCTTTGTAGTGGGGGAATTAATTAAAAGTATGAATCCTTCTTCTGGTTGGGTGATACTACTGTTGATGGTTGTTTCAATGACGTCACAGGTTGCTTCTTTGTGTTGAATGATTTTTGGAATGCATCTATCCAGTAGCGTAGCTAGATGGGCGAGGGCCCTGGGGCAGAAAATAAAATGGGGCCCCTTAACAGAAATTGGTTTGGTTTTTGATTAACAAAAAAATGAGAAATTTTAGAAGAGGTATGTAATGTTATAGGAATTTTTAACAAAAACTGTCAGCCTAAGATATTTCTTAGGGATATAATTTTTAAAGCTTAGCATGCAGTTTGGTTACAATAGCAAAAAATTGGTGGTAAGAACAGAAAAGTTAGTGGAATGTTTCAAAAATCGTTACTGAGCCAATATATGTATTTGAGTGATCTTGATTTAATAGTTCAGTTTGGCCGTAAAAATATTTTGATAAAAGATCGACAAAAAATTTTAGCCCCAAAAATTTTATTTTTGAGTCATTCCATATGAAAACGTCTATCAAAAAAGCATCAAGCACATCTCAGATTTTGCTCAAATTTTGTGAGATGCCCCTACCCCCTTTGAAACATTTGAAATTCCTTTTTTGTTTCTATTTTGAGATGGTATTTTAAACTGAAGTATAGTAGTTTTTGAGAAAAAAAAAATAAATTCAGACAAAATAGTAACAGGACCTGGTCAGAAGCAACGCTGGCAGATTTTTGCTGTTCAATTTTTCGTCAGACAATGGAAAATATGAAAAGAGAAAAGCTTCAAAATAATGGAAAAAAAAGTTATAGTAAATTGTTTATTATATTTTTGAATTTATTTTATTTTTTAAAACTACTTTTTTAAGGTGTCATTTGGTAGAATCGGTGTGTTTTTTATATTGTAAAATATTTTACCAGTTTTTTATACAGAACACTCAGTGAAATATACTAATGAGAAAAAAGTATTTGGGATTTTAAAACGCTTAGTGGTTTCATTTTTTAAAGTCTTTTATTAAAATTTATTTAATATACTTATATAGGGAAATTCTATTATTTCCCAAAAAAATATGTTTTTTACAGCGTAAATCATAAAAACTACGAAATTTCAAATTTCTGTTGTTTTTTTTTTAAATAACGGTTGATGGATGATGACAAATCTGGTTTTATGTGAAAGCTTATATTATGTGGAGTAAGTCCTCCAAATTTGAGCAGAATACGCCCAATAGTTTTTTTTTAACAGGTCAACCAAGTCTTAGAGGGCTCTTTTTTACAAATCAATCATATTTTTCAAAAATCATTTAAAAAAAAACTGGACGTGATAGAATTTTTCTGAAACCAGATTTAGATTTTAAAAAGTCAAATCTATCTTAAAAAATTACTTGAAGGCGAAAAAAAACGTTGATTTTTGTAGACCAGTGTTATTATTATACCTTAATTCCTATATACAAATCACAGAAAGAAACGACAAAAACAAACCCAAATAAAACTACAAAGCCATTTTCTTCACATATGTATGTACATAATTAATAATTATCACCCCTACAACGGAATCCGATGAATGAGCTGCGGAGGGAATCAGACTCAATTCTGACATTTTTACTATAATCTGCTAGAATAACTAATCTCGGCCGTATTACAGAGTACCAAAAGCAAAGTCAAAAATGAAATTCATAGCAGTTAGCCATCATCTAGATAAAAGCTTTAACAGCTCCTTGGACCGGCAGATAGGCTATCTAAGATTTTATCAGTTTCTGTTGGATATTATTGTCAGAGATATTTGAGCCAAAAGTAGAAATTTATCTGGCAAAAAAGGTCCGGATATGCTATCCAAGACTTTATCCACAAGTCTTGTAACTGACCCATAATATTCAAAACAAACTGAGCCAAAACATTCTTAAAGATAAGAATAACTTTTATTTTCGCTTTGAAAAATTGTTTCGTCAGGCTGTCTCTGGGGCCCCCAAACCTTCGGGGCCCTGGGGCGCCGCCCCAGTTTGCCCCTGGGTAGCTACGCCGCTGCATCTATCGGAGGTCAGGTTCTTCAGCTCTTCTTTTGGACAGTAAAACGTATGTTCAATGGATGTACAAGGTTTGCTCATATATTGGATGAAATGTTCATTCATAATGACATAGGATTGATTTAAATTTATATTGAGAGTTTCATTTATAGGGAGTTTTATCAAATGGTATAGGTTAAAAGGTTGTTGGAGAAGGATGGGTAGTTTTATACTGAAAATTATGTTTGTATTATTATAATAAGCTTGTAGAGATAAAAACTCATAAAGTTGTTCATCAGAAGAAATTTTAACATTTTGTAAATTCATATGTTCATGTATCAGATCAAGCTCACCCGGATTCAAAATTTGTTTGGATATTATATTTACTTTAGCCAAATTAATTGATTCAATTATTTCTTGCAAATGGTTTGTAAGAATTTCAATGTTATAATTAATCTGATATATATATTGCATATATTGAAATTTGTCTTCATCGGTTCGAATTTTTTGAGAGATTACTAATTGATACTTGCTCAAATACTCTTCTAAATCTTTTTGCTGTGTATTAATGTGATTTGTTATGTTTGCAAATCTTTGGATCATTTTGTCATTGATTTGTACTTGTCTTTTTAATTCCTTATTCATGTCATGTTCGTTAAGTTTGAAATTTTGTATGTCTTTATTTATTTGTTCTGCGTCATTATTGTCCATGTTGCCTGTAATTGTTTTGATCAAGGAACCTAATCCGTTTATTAATCCTCTCCTTTTCCGGTATCGGGGAAGTAAAGACAACAATTTTGTTTGTAGTTCTTTGAATTTGAGATTAGTGACATCTTTCATTAGTCCTAGGTTTGTATTTTTATTAATGAACTCTACAGATTTCTTAATGTTGCTAATATTTTCTTCATAGGCGGTTAAATTTACGATATGGATGATTTTTATATTAGATTCAATTACTCGACTCGGACCTAATTTCATGGGAAGGAGGCCTTGACTCTTGGATAGGTCTTGTATGTCCATGCGTTGACTCATGGCTTGGGTTACCCTGAAATTTTCGTTTTTTTATTAATTTATTTTTGTGAGCTTTTCTATTTTTTTTGGTTAGTACTGTTATCTTATTGTCTTTGATTACTGTAAGTTTTTTCGCTCTAGGAGCCATTTTATTTCTTCTGTTATTCCGTTCGAAGATTATATCATCTTTACGGAATAAAGGTGGAGTTTCCCTATTTGTATTAATTTTATCTATGTTTAATTTATTATGGGTTTGGATTTTGTTTTTAATATCTCTATACAATTGGTCTTGATAAGTTTTGAGTTTGTTAATGTAATCATGTTCTGAATCATCACGTGTTAATTGCTTGAATTTATGTGTTCTTCCCGTCATTAGTTCGAATGGTGTTAAGTTTGTCACAGAATGTATGCAGTTGTTGTAGGTTATTAGTGCTTCATTTAATATGTCAGTCGGAATTTGTTTGTTGTTTTTATCGTAAATAATTCGATATATTTCGGTCAATGTTGAATGGAAACGTTCGACCGGTGAGTTACCAGTCGAATTTTGAGGAGTCGTTATGTGTAAGTTTATGTCGTATTGTGTACAGAAATCTTTGAATAGATTAGATTTAAATTCAGCAGCTGAGTCACACACTATTTTCTTTGGTGTACCGTGTTGTGAGAAGAACTGTCTTAATGAACTTGATATACACATACTGTCACGTGCAGTGAGAATAAAAGCAGAAGCAAATTTCGAAAATTTGTCTAAAATGGTTAGAATTTGTACGTTATGAATGCTGTATACATCGATATGTAAAATGTCCATGGGTTTATTAGGTATTTCTGAATGTTCGTATTGAATTTTCGGTGGATGTCTGTCGTATTTAAGAAGCTTACACTTTTCGCAGTTATTAATTGTTTTGGTTATTTTCTCTTTCATTTTGGGAAAGTAATAAGTTCTTCGAAGATGGTTAAAAGTTTCATTGATGCCACGATGATTGCTATCTTCATGGTATTTGTTAATAATTTCATCTTGTTGGTCGGAATTAGTAACATCGTTTAATTTTTCTGTACATCTAATAAGTTTAAATATTTTATTACTTGCAAAATATTTTGAAAATACATGTTGCACTAGTCTGAATGTATCATTGTCAGTATAAACAGCTGTTAGTCTTTTAGGGTTGAGATATTCCTTTAAAATTGAAATTATAATAGATTCTTTGTCTAAGTCAGGTTGTCTAAAAATGCGTCTATGTTTGGTCTCAAAGAGAACATTGTAAACCATGTTTGGTTTCACTACACAGTTAGTTTTGTTCAAAACTAATTGTTCAGTAAACTCATTAAGTGGTCTTTCAGAGATGTATATGCCATCGTTTAGATTTTCAGAAGCAGAATGAACAGTTGATATATTAGAATTATTTTCTGATAGACTTGCATTATTTTGAACAGATACATTTGAGGCTTGTAAAATAGAGTTCGAATCATTAGATTCGTTAAAATGAATTTCTATCCGACTTAAGGCATCAGCATTTGTGTTTGATTTGCCTTTTTTATACATGATCTCATAATCAAATTCTTCCAATTTTAAACGCCATCTCACAAGTTTTGAATTTGGTTCTTTGAGGGAAAACAGCCAATTAAGAGGCTTATGGTCCGTTATGATTTTAAATTTACGACCATACAAATAAGGTCGGAAATATTTGGTCGACCAGACAATAGCTAGGAGCTCTTTTTCAATTGTACTGTAATTTTGTTCCGAACTCGTGAGTGTTCTTGAAGCGTAGCAAACTGGTCTATCAGATCCTATTGGGCCTTGACTAAGTACTCCTCCTATTGCGACATTACTAGCGTCAGTTGTAAGATTAAATTCTTTAGTAAAGTCGGGATATTGTAATAAAGGATCATTACTTAGAATGTCTTTGCAATGATTGAAACATTTTATATATCGTTCGTTAAGAACTATTTTATTTCCCTTTTTTAAGCATTCTGTTAAGGGTTTCGTAAGATTTGCAAAATCTTTTATAAATTTGCGGTAATATCCAAGCAAACCCAAAAAGGATTTTATTTCAGTTTGAGTTGATGGAATTGGATAATTTTTAATTGCATGGATTTTACTAGGATTCGGTTTCACACCTTCAGATGTCACTAAGTGACCAAGAAATTCTACTTCTTTGCGTAGGAATTCTGATTTGTCCAATTGAATCTTAAGGTTAGCCGATCGTAATTTTGAAAAAACCTTTTCTAAGTTTTCCATATGTTCTTGTAAAGACGTTGAATAAACGATAATATCGTCCATATACACAAGACACACTTTACCTATTAATTCACGCAGAATATTATCCATTATTCTTTGGAATGTTGACGGGGCATTTTTGAGTCCGAAGGGCATTCGGATATACTCGTAATGTCCATGATCAACAGTAAAAGCGGTCTTTTCTATATCCCGAGGATCCACTTCGATCTGGTGGAACCCAGACGCAAGATCCAAGGTGGAAAAATACATAGATTTTCCAAGCTTGTCTAATACCTCTGTTATATTCGGTAAAGGGTAACGATCGCCAATTGTTTTATCATTTAATTTACGGTAGTCTACAACTAGCCGCCATTTCTGAATACCTGATGCATCACGTTTCTTTGGAACAATCCAAATAGGGCTGCTCCAAGGAGAAAAGCTAGGTCTTATTATTCCTTGTTCCAAGAGTTTTTCAATTTGAGACTTTATCTCTTGTTTATGTATTTCTGGATAACGATAAGATTTTGTATAAATCGGAATATCATCTGTAGTTTGAATACGATGTTTAATTGTGTTTGAAAAAGAAAGTTTTTCACCTTCAATGAAGAAAACATCATCGTATTTCCTGCATAACTTAAAGATTTCTTTTTGTTCTTCGGTGTTGAGATGTTCGGATCGAATTAATTTTGTTATATCCATTCCGAGTGATATATCTTTAATGTTTTCATTAGATGGGCATATACTAACATGGTTGATTTCTGTAAAGTTATCAAGATTTTCTACTGGGATGGGCTGCTCTACAAAAAATGTTTGTTCTGAGTTTGAAAAATTACAGACTTCAAGTTCACTATACCAATCTTTGGAATGATAGATTCCTTCAGGGATTTCTAAGTGCTTATTAATTTTTGTAGGTTTTATATAAATATCTCCATTTTTGTAATCTACGGGTAATTTTGCTATTATTCTACAGTTTGCTGGAATGTTATATACCTTTGATATTAAATTTGGTTTGAATAACAAGGGAATAATTGAATTTTTAGTAATTAGTATTTTGTTAGGTAAATCTATGGTTGCGCCAAGTTTTTTAAGAGTTTCTAGACCTATTAATCCATCAAAATAATTATGAAACTTAAAAAGTAAAAATGTTATAGTTTCGTTGCTATTAAATTCGGGAAATGCATTAAAAATTATTTTTTTGTTAAGTGTATGAGTATTAAGGACTGTTTTAATTATAACGTCTTTAATATTTTCATGATATTGAGGATTTGTATATTCAGGGTTAATGAAATTTGCACAAGCACCGGTATCTATTAAAAACTTTAATTTTTTACCATATGGCGAACCTATACTAATATATGGCAATTGATTATTTCCGTGGTTATTTAGTTCTAAGAATCCAAATTGTTCTCCGAGGCTTTTAACTGAAAATTTGAATCATCAATTTCTTTTATTTGATTTTCTGATTGGGCTTCTGTATGCAATGTATTACTGTTGTATTGATAATAATTATAATCATCATCTTGCTGAACGTAGTAATCTAAATTTGGTTCATAATTATTGTAATTGTCAAAACTTTGATAATAATCACATTCGTTGGTCTCGGGATCATATTCTAAATTGTGTACTTCTTTAATCGAATATCTGGGATTAAAATTTGATTGATTGAAATTTCTTTGGTAGGGATGATTCTGAATAGGAGTTGGGAGTGTTCGGGCTTGGCCGCTTGCAACTTCCATTGGAGTCGAATGAAGTTGTGGTCTATTGAAATTCGGTCTAGGAGCAAAAGAATTTTGCAATGGGTAAATTGGTTTGCTTTGTAACCCAAAAGTTCTATTATTTACTTGATGCTGTGGGAAAAATGGTGGCCTTTGAAAGGTTTGTTGGTGTGATCTGTACTGTGGTAATTGGTTGTATTGAAGGTTTTTAAAAGGATGTTGTGTGGAAGAATTATTAAAATTAGGTTGGATTGGCTTATTAGGTCTGGAGAATAACAAATTAGAACTCGATGAAGGTTTAATCAAAGAAAAATTTTGGTTGTTCATATTTTGAGAAGGTAATTTGTTTTGAGTTATGGAATGTTTCATATAAAACATATTTTGTTCTTGAACACAATAATTAAAGGCTTCTGTAAGCGTTTTAGGCTTCATTGCACGAATTGTTGAACCTAATGGTTCTTTCAATCCGATTAGGAAGGTATTTAGACACATATCTGTAAAAAGAGATTTTTTTGCTGTAACAACTGTTGATAATTTTTCATGAATTTGAACATGGTTTACTATCGTGGACAGTAATTCTACTACTTTCGCATAAAATTGTTCAATAGTTTCTGTTGTTTGTCTAAGACCGTGGAGGTCTCTTATAAGGGATGTTTCATTTCTCTTGTCTGCGTAATGTAGAATGAGATTAGCTTTAATAGTATCCCAATTTGTTGGGGTGCCATACATATTTAGTACTTCATTGGCATCTCCCACAATTTTGTTTCGGACAGCTCGTAAAATAACATTCGCATACGGTGTCCCATCTATTTGTGGTAATAAAACTAATATTTCCTCTACGTTTTTAATGAAGTCATACAATGACCTAGGGTTACCATCATAGTGTGGTAGGTCCTTTATAGCGTCCGGAATGCGGAGACTATGAAATATAGCGTTCACGTCTGGAGCAGTTGAGATTGTTGGGTTAGACATTGTTGTGTTAGCAGAAAGATTTGGAAGGTCTTTAGTTTCTGTGCTAGTATGATTTTCTTCCAAAATTATTTTTGAATCGTAGGGAGCTGTATTAGATACACGAAATGGTTTATCTTTAGGCATATGTAAAAAAAAAATATTTTTAGGACTAACTTTATAACTTTTTTTCTCTAGGCTTAAATTAATTTATTTATTATTTATATCTTAATTAAAAAGGCAATTTGATTAAGGAAATGAACAGTATTCATCAATACAGAACTCACATTAAAACAATCCAGTAGAACATTGTTTCCTATCCTGAATTTCGGTCTGGTATAGTTCTTCTTTGTTGTAGCAGGTTCCTGGTTTGATGAAAGTGTTGTACTTCTGTTGTTACGTAAGTTCTTTGTTTCTTTTTCACAGTATTCACAGCTAACCGGTGTCTTTAATTTTTTTTTTTTTAAGTATCCACAATAAACCGTTGTGATTTTCTTATTTTATTATTCACTATTTACAGTAGTGTTTTTGATTTTACACAATAAACCGTTGTGATTTTCTTATTTTATTATTCACTATTTACAGTAGTGTTTTTGATTTTACACAATAAACCTTTGTGATTTTCTTATTTTATTATTCACTATTTACAGTAGTGTTTTTGATTTTACACAATAAACCTTTGTGTTTTTCTATTTTATTGTACACGATTAACTATATTTATTTTACACAATAAACCGTTGTGTTTTCTTGTGAAAAAAAAGAAATCCGCACGACTGCGCCAATTACGTTTTTCCTAACTCCAAGAGTTTAAAAAAAAACAACTTTATTCTTTGAAGTTCTATAATCAAATGCACAGTGTCAAAGTTTTATTTTCATAACCTGGATAAAATAGATACATACATACATATTGAGTTTAAGGTGTGAGAACGGAAACCAAAAGAGTATCTCACACCTGAATTTAAGGTTTTAATTTACATTAGTTGAAAAATATTTAAATGAAAATAATTATTTGATGACGATGAAAATAATATTTGATTACAATTGAAAGGTTATGATTACATTAATGTATTAATATATATTTATATTATATATAGATATACAGATATATAGATACATAACTCGCGCAGAGGCACTGTCTGATTTTTTTTCATGGATCGATAGAGGCTCATTTAAAAAGCTTAAATCCAAATTTGCACAACCTGACAACTTTTTTTACCAAAGTTATTGGTAAAAATGTGTTTTTTTGCCATTTTTTCGTCTTTTGTGAATATCTCGGCTGCAGTATGTCGTACAGAAAAAAATAAAGTATGGATTTATTTATAATAAGATTTGCTATTATATTATAAAAAAATTAATTTGTTTAAACAAATAAAAAAAAAGTTATAGTAAGTTGAAGTAAGTTTTTATTGTTTGAAAATCACTCTTTCTTGATTATTAAGAAAAAAGCTCATTTAACGATGAGGTTTTTATTTTTTACTTTCAAAGTCTTTGTAATTACCAACAATTTAAAAAAAAATTCAGCCCTTCACTACTAACACAAGCCGAAAAATAAATTTATGAACATAGGTAAGTCGGCGCCCCGACGCAATTTTATGTTTTTAGGTTTTATTTTATATCTCAGCCCCAGTATGTCGCAAAGTTAAAATTAAAAAATTGTATTGTTTTTCTTTCTATCAACTTGCGTTAAATTCAATTTGTTTAAACAAATACAAAAAAAAGTTGCAGTGCATTAATAGGTTTTTTGTGTTGATTTTATACCTTTTTTCATAACTATTGAGAAAAAAACTGTATTTAACGGTACTTTTTTTCAGGTTTACTTTGTTTCGTAGTCCTATAAATTTTTTATAAATTAAAAAAAATTAGTCCATTACGACAAACAGGAGCCAAGTTATTCATGAATTAAAAATGACGCGTCAGTTTACTAACGCATAACAATATTCTTTCTTTTTTTTTTTTGTGAATATCTCGACCTCTGTGTATGCATGGTATGGAATGAAACTTTTAATAATATTCATTATGGACTTAAAGGAATTTTATTTTCTCCAAGTAGATATCTACATACCTACAAAAGTTAAAGTTAGTAGTAATTAAGTTAAATTTTTTCTTATTCCGCCCACGCTAACTCTTTTCCGCACCATTTTCCGCACCACCCAAGGGGTAGAGTATGAGGCGCGTTTTTTAAAATCTTGTATGGTTTCCCCTGTAGGCCTAATCCACTGCAAAGATCAATAATTAAATTAGTCTTATTCTCAACCGTTTTGGGCGTGAGGGTATTTCGTTTGCACTCTCTTCATTAGTGTTATGACATTCAAGGTTTGGTCTCTGCTCTGTTTTATTTTCGTTAGAAAAAGCTGTTGTCGTGAGCACAAGGTCGTAGTTTTCCTCGTCTTCGGAGTCATCAGCAATATCAACTACGTTGTAGCAGCTTTTCCCGCAGCAGATCTTGCAGACGGCTGAACACTTCAGTCCGGCTTTTCGACACCCGCAGGTTGCACCGCATTGTTTCGTACACGTGCAGGAAATCATGTCGATGAGTGTGGGTGGGATCGTCGGCCTTGAAGCCAATACCGGCTCCAATCCTCTTGAACTTTGTTTCCAGTATTTCCCAACCAAGCTTGTATACTTGATGGAATGTCCGGAATGAGTGTTGTTCTGCTGCTGATTCTGTAGGTGGAAAAGAAGCAGGATCGGACTTGATTTTAACACTCGCGCGAGTTAAATAATAATACCGTCTTTCTTGGTGTCCAAAATCAAACTCATTCTTTATTAATTTTTATATTCCTATCTTAGCTTATTAACAATGTTTTAGCATTATGCTTACTCAGTAGAGTAGCGGAAATGCAAAGTAAAGTTAAATTAAATATAAGTAATTTGATTCATTACCATGACAATGGCAATGGTTTAAATATTGTTTTAGAATGAGACTCTTCATTCAAGGTTGGAAGGTCATTGTCCGTAACTTCCGTAACTCCTCCACCCTTTAAATCAGAAGTCTCCGGCTTCAAATTATTTACAATTTTGATTGTTTGTTTTTTTGTCTTTAGTAATATAAAAATGATTACACCAATTATACTTAATATTAAAATTAGAGCCAAACTTATATTCGAACCATACATTATTTTCTTATGATATTTTAATTCTCTTATTTCATCTAAGTTTTTTTCATTTTCCATTATTATTTTATTAAAATTAATAGGTGTTACAAATACTTCATTATTTTTATCAGATGGATAAAAATATTTGTCTGGAATTATTATTTCCTTGTTTGTAAATTTATTTTGTTTAATTTGTATACTACAGTTATTATAGTTAATCAAATAGTTTCCATTTAATGTTATTGTTCTTTTATCACAGTTTTGAAAAATTAATTCTTTAAACATGTTTTTGAGCAACAAAGTTTTTCCATCAATTTCTTCGATACTTGTCACATTATTATATATTAAATGGCATGAATTAGAAAAAATACAGTTCTTACTCTTCTTAAGGTTCTTAAACATCGATTTTTCTTCGTATTTATAAGCATTATCATTAATTTCGATTATTAGTTCCTCTTCCTCATCAATCATAAAATAATTTGAGTTAGGGATTGGTTTTATAAATTTGAGTTCAGTTGATATATAATTAACAGGTATTTTAATGGCAATTAAGAGATATTGATTTTTATATTCCATAACTCCAGCTTTTAAAAGTTGAATTGTATGAAAGTCTATATTATAAGTTTCTATTTCTTCTAATGTTAACATACTTGGATGAATAATATTATTCTTTGCAGCCATTATGTTATCGAGAATTTTATTTATTTTATTTTCCAAATATCTAAGCATAGTTGACTGCTCCAAAACTAAAATTTTATAATTTAAATTACGAATAAATTCATTTGTTGTGTTTAATGATTCTAATATTTTAGTCCTATCGTTTTCTATTATAAGTTTTAGATCAGACAAAGATTTATTATAATGTTCATTTATTTGTATTTGTTTGTTTAGGTTAGTAATAGATGCATGGTTATTTTCATCAGTAATTCTTAGGTGTTCAAGAATTTCTTCACGATCAGAATCGTCCATTGTACCAAATAACCAATTTTGAACTCTACCAACAGCATTTATCAAACCTCTCTTCTGTCTGCTTGATCTACTAATTGTTCGTATCTTACTTTTAATTAAATTGACTTCAGGATACAAAGTTTCCTTATCTTTTATATTCAGGAGATTAATATTAGATTCTAAATTGTTTAAAATTAGCATCATCTCACCAGGGTTCACAATATGTATAACAGTATCAGTATCGTTAACTATATCTACCTCTTTCATCCTGATTTTTGCATAGCCGTTCTCTTCAGGAATGTGATGAACCTGCAATAACCCTTGTACTGAGGTTGCCATCATCATTAGGATTATTAATATCTGAAAATTTAGGTTTCCTTTTAATATTTAATAAATGTACATTCTTTAATGGAAATTTTCTATAGTATGGTTGGTCCTTGTGTCTAACTCTTTTATAATTTTTATATATCCTTCAGTTCTATTTTCTACATACTTTTCCTTACGTTTATTAATTTTTGTAATATTTTTGATTTTCTTATTGTGTATACAATCAACTAATTTTTGTATAGACGAAGTGTCATTAATTCTGTTGGCCTGCCTCGGAGTCATTTCTATGGTTGAATGATATCTATCATTATAGTTTCCTATGGCTTTTTGAATCTTTTGTTCAACTGTAATATTTTCTTCAATTGCTTGAATTTTTTCTATCAAAGTCGAATGAAGTCTTTCGACATCCGCATTGCCTGTATGACTATTGGGTTTTGTCCAATGTACTTCAATTTCTTTATCATATAAAAATTTAATGAGTCGTTCTGATTTAAATTCGTTATCCATAATCATTTTGTTTGGTTTATCAAAAGTTGCTAAATACCCTTCTAATATAGCGGTCTTCTTTGCCCAATTCCTATCGTTTATTAGGTAAGCAACGGCAAATTTTGTAAGCTTATCGATAATAGTAATGAATGTTTGTTTATTATAATGAAAGATGTCTACATGAACAATATCGCTCCTAGCTTTTGGTGTTTCTGTAACACTCATAACTGGTTTGATAGGATTTCTATCGTATTTAATTTCTTGGCATTTGCCACAATTATTTATAATAAGCTGAATATGTTCTTGTAGTTTTGGAAAATATATTTTATTCTTTAGAACTTGGTAAGTTTCATTTATTCCACTATGTAAAGATTCTATAGTGTGATAGAGAGAAATTTGCTTATGACATTCCTGCTCTGTTTCAATTTCTTGTACCCTTTTTGTTAATTTCATAAATTTTATTTTTTTATTGTTTGAAAATAATTGAATTATGAGCTGCTGTATTTTATTGTAATCTTTTTCCTCAACATACGAATATATTCCATTTTGGCCTGGTTTAACGTATTTCATAAGAATATTTTTTATTTTATCTTCATCATTTTGTGGATTTATCTCTATTATTCTTCTGCCATGAAGAACTTCTAATTCCCTACTTGGACTATAAGTTAAAATAAACTGGGTTCTGTACTTATTTACAATATCTTCTTTTATGAAAATATGATCTTGAAGCTGTTCCTCTACTGAATGGATGGTATCAGATAGGTCCATATTAGATTCACTACTGTTTTCATCATTAATTTGGGGACTAGTTTCTTGTCTGCTTAGAAAATCAGCTACTGTATTTTCTTTTCCTTTCAGATACTCAATATCAAAGTTGTATTCTTGTAATTTCAAAATCCATCTTTGATTTCGTTGAGAAAATTCTTTCCCTTTATACTTAGAATTTAAGTATTTTATCGGAGCATGGTCAGTCACAATTTTAAACTTTCTACCATATAAATATGGCCTGAAATAGGTTACTGAGTAAACTATTGCTAAGAATTCCTTATCGGTAACACTGTAGCTTTTCTCATGTTTATTCAGAGTTCTAGAAACAAAGCATATTGGATGACTGTCTTGTGAAAGAACTGCGCCAATAGCATAGTCACTAGCATCTGTTGTGACCGTAAACTCTTTTTCATAATTGGGAAATTTTAGAATTGGATGTGAAGATATTAATAGTTTAAGATTTTCAAAGCCTTCGATGTACTGAGGATCTTTAGCATTAATTTTCATATCTTTTTTCAAATATTTTATTAGTGGATATGCTACTTTAGAGTAATCTTTTATAAATTTTCTGTAGAATCCAGTCATTCCTAGAAAACTCTTTAATTGCTTTTCAGTCTTTGGTAACTCTAATCTGTTAATGTCTTCAATTTTACTTGGGTTTGGCTTAATGCCGTCTTTGGTCAAAATATGTCCTAGAAATTTTGTATCTTTCTGCATGAAACTACATTTATTTGCTTGAATTTTTAAATTATGGTTCGACAGTATTTTAAAAATTTTTTCTAATGATTTGAGGTGCTCACTTAGGGTAGTTGAATAAACAAGGATATCGTCAAGATAAACAACACATATTACATTGATGCAGTCCCTCAATATTTCATTGATTAGTCGCTGAAATGTAGCGGGAGCATTTTTCAAGCCAAACGGCATCCTTAAGAATTCATAAAGGCCATCCGGTGCAACAAACGCTGTTTTTTCAATATCTTCTTCTGCTACTAAGATTTGGTGGTAACCCTTTGCCAAATCAATAGCAGTAAAATATTGTGCTTTTCCCAACTTGTCTAATATGCTATCCATATTAGGAAGTGGTTGTTTGTCGTCAATTGTAATATGATTAAGTCTTCTATAGTCGACTACTATTCTGAATTTTTGTATACCAGAATTATCCCCTTTTTTTGGTATGACTATAATAGGTGAACTATACCTACTCTTACTTTTTCTTATTATGCCTTGAGCTTCCATTTCCTTCATTTGTTTTCGAACTTCAGATTCATGCTGAGGTGGATACCTATACAGTTTGGAATTTATCTGTTCATTGGTTGTTGTTTTAATTTCATGGACTATACTTGTTGTATTTGTTAATCTATCTCCTTCTCTATAAAACAGATTTTTGTATTTTTTCATTAACTGAGTTACACCAAACTTTTCTTCTTTGTTTAAATGTTCTAATTTTATACAACCGAAATCACTTTCTTCTAACATATTTACCTCATCAACCATTTTCTTATTTAAAAATGGAATTCTTTCATTATTATTCAAAACTAATTCTTCGTTATGTATATCTATAAGTCTCACATTTTTATCTATCCAATCCATACCTATTAATAAACCGTATGGTTTTTCTAAATTCATTTTAACCCATCTTATCCTAGCATTGATTTCCTGTTTAAATTCATCTGGACATTTTGTTTTTACATATTCATTATTTTTCTTTACTATACCATCTATTGTACTTATATGGGCTTCACCTCCCATGAGCTCATATATTGTATTTGGAACTATTTTAGAATTTAATATACTTACTGTAGAACCAGTATCTACAAGAGTAGCATACCGTATATCATTAAATGTAATTGATATATATATTTTATTTTTTTCCAAGGCTAGTTTGTAAAAAATGTTTCATCTATTTCATCGTTTAGAGCATCTACTGACATATGATTGGAACTTTGCCTACTTTGCTGTGAATCATTATTTATGAAGTTTGAACTATTTTGTCTATTTTGCTGAGAATTGTTATTTCTGTAGTTTGAACTATTTTGTCTACTTTGCCGAGAATAATTATTTCTGAAGTTAGTATTATTTGGATTTCTTTGACTTGACTGATTATTATTTCTGAATTGAGATTGGCTATAATTATTACTATTGAATCTATTGTTATAATTATTAGTAAATGGAGGATAGTTTTGATAATTTACTGTTTGTGTTCTGATTCGACCTCCTTCTTGAAATCGAGAGTTTGAATTAACAAATTTTAAATTAAAATCATCCTGACCAATATATTGGTTTATGATGAATCTAATTTCTTCTAGATTATAAACATTACAAATTTTGGATAATAACGAACCTGCCGTTAATTCTTTAATTTTAAGTATTAATACACTACTTAAATTATTAACCAATTCACCTGGATGTTCACTATACATGCCACATTCGGCAATGTCATCCACAATAGTTCTTATTTTATCGCTTAAACCTATAACCGAACTTACTTTTAAGGTTTGTATTTCCTGTACGATGGCTCCCTGGGTCTTTGTTGCCTGGTAATGCAGTTTCAGCCTTTTTTTTGTCTCATCCCATGTTGTCGGTGGCACGATATTTAGGAAGTTCTTTGCTGGTCCTGTTATTTTCTCGTTATATATTACCGAAAAAACTTCTCCTGCTCGTGTTGCTGCATACTCCCCTAACACTCTGTTCATTGACATAATGAACGATGGCAAGGTACCCTTGGTTCCATCAAATGTGGGTGCAAATTTCAGATCGCTTTGAATTCTCCTCCGCAATGATTGTGGCTCGTTTTGCCTCTCTACAATCTGCGTCAGCAAAGAAATACACTGCTCAGTTGCTGCTGCCATTCTTCTTTCGTCAATTATTTGGTTTCGCTTCGTTGTTCTTATTATTTTTTCCAGAATGTTGTATGTATGTATTTTTTCAGTTTGAAACGTCCGATTAGTGGTCACTACTTTTTTTTTTTTTTTTAACAAATGTGCACTTTTATTGGGTTGATTTTATCAATCACTAACTGTGTATGTTTTTTTTTTTTTTTGTAACAAATATACACTTTTCTTGGTTGGAGGTGGGGTTCGTGGATTGTAAACACAAATATATTTAAAAGTTCGTTTCTTCGCGTTTTTTTTTCGCTTCGTTTTCAGTTTTTAAAATAATTTGTATTTATTATCTTTTCCGTACGACTGCGCCAGTTAAATAATAATACCGTCTTTCTTGGTGTCCAAAATCAAACTCATTCTTTATTAATTTTTATATTCCTATCTTAGCTTATTAACAATGTTTTAGCATTATGCTTACTCAGTAGAGTAGCGGAAATGCAAAGTAAAGTTAAATTAAATATAAGTAATTTGATTCATTACCATGACAATGGCAATGGTTTAAATATTGTTTTAGAATGAGACTCTTCATTCAAGGTTGGAAGGTCATTGCCCGTAACTTCCGTAACTCGCGTGAGAAATGAAGGTCCAGCGATGTTTCCTTACTGCTTCCTCCATATAGTACAGTAAATACATTTTTCCCCACAGACGCGGCTTCTTCGGATTTAAAAATCTTCACGGCTTTCAAAAGATTTGGAGCTTTCTTCAGCGAAGAGATTAGCTTACTTTTTCCAGATTTGAAAAAAAAGCAGAGGCTGTGTCACAGCAGCGACATGTACAAATGCTGAAGGCTGAGGAAAAGTGTTTGTGTGTGTGCACCGATTCAGCTATGTATGTATTTACATATTAGGGTGGTCGTTATAATGTTTTTTTTTAGTTTTATTATTTGGATGGACCTAGGTTAGGTAGATGGGCTGACAGTTGATCTCGTTACCGTCACACTTAGATCTATGTAGATCCGGATGGATGGACCTAAATCAGCTCTAAATGAAGAAAAAAAATTCTGTTATTTTTTCAGATTTTCGCTGTAGGGGTTAATTAAATTTCCCCTTTTTCAGAGCATGTACGTGAGAAGTAGACAAGAAAAAAATTCTACCGGAGTGGGTTAATATCTCCCACTACTTGGACGGAAGGGGCAATTTAATAAAATAATTGCATAAATAGAAAAAACTTATTAATAAACAACGGCAATACCGGCTGTAATGTTCTGTAGCTTTTTGGAAAGCCAGAAGTCCATTTTAATAGATGATTATTAAAAGAAGTTCGTTGAATAAACAATTTCAGCAAATTCTGTTTTCAAACCTATAATTAAAAAAAATAATAATTTGTCTTCAAAATGTTGAGTTTGAAACAATTTTTTGCCAAAACTGTTCATCAAAAAAAACTTAATTTAAAAACAAGCCGTAAGAATGGACTTCTGGCTTTCCAAAAACCTACAAATCATTACTGTAAGTATTGCCGTTGTTTTTTAATTATTTTTTGTCAATTTTATGCAAATATTTTATTAAATTACCCCTCCCGCCCAAGCGGGGGGAGATAATACCCCCCTCCCATCGGATTTTTTTCTTGTATGGTTCCCACCTACATGCTCTGAATTTTTTGGCAGATCTTACGCGAATTTTCTGGTATGCAGAAAAAAAGGGGAAATTTAATTTACCCCTACAGGACTATAGGGGATGAAAATAAAAATCAGAAAAAATTAGGGAATTTTCTTTTCTTCATTTAGAGCCGATTTGGGTCCATCTGGAATAACCTTTTTTTAACGACCACTCTAATGTACATATGTACATATGTTCTTTTATGGATTGCTCGACTCTCATGAATCTTACAAGGCTCAATTTTTTGGTAGATAGAAGGTAGAGTACTCCCCGCTTAATTGCACCGACCATTTTGTCTAATTTTTTGATCAATTAACCGGGCAGTTCAATTGACCGAAACATTAACATGATTTTAGTTTCTTAGCTATGGTTTTTTTGAGATCAATTAAGCGAGAAAATCAAATAAGCGAGGTGCAATCAAACGGGGAATACTGTATACCTTTATCGTTCTTCTTGAAAAATATCTTCGAAATCGTGGCTTTTCAGTCTTCCAGGCCTTAGAAGATGCACACATCTTTATAATACAAAATGCACTCACGCCCAAAACTGTTGAGAATACACAGAGAAAAAAGTACCACATAAAATAGAAGAAAAGTAATAAGATTTCTCTATGGTTTTCATCCAAGAAGAAAGTCTTATTAAAACCATAGAGATTATCTTATCAGAATGTTGATGACCATTTTATAGGATATCCACATATTTTTAAGAAGATATCTTATTAGCTTTCAATACGAATGCTTTTTAAAACAATAAGAAAACTTATTGAAAAGTATGAGGAAAACTCTTAGGACCAATAAGAAAATCTCTTTGATAGTATGTGAAAATCTTTTAGAAACAATAAGAGGATCTTATTGATAATATGTGACAATCTTTTAGAAACAATAAGATGGTCTTATTGAAAAGGGATGAAAATCTCTTGGAAAAACAATAAGGTGAGCTTATTGAAAGTTTGTAGGATTCTGTCTGAAGTAATGTGAAATAGAAGAAATTAAAAATTAAAATTAATTTATAAATTAAATCTAAGATTGAAATTAAAATTTCTTTTATTTCACATTATTTCAAACAGAATCCTACAAACTTTCAATAAGCTCACTTAATTGTTTTTCCAAGAGATTTTCATCCCTTTTCAATAAGACCATCTTATTGTTTATAAAAGATTGTCAAATATTATCTTAAAGATTGTCACATATTATCAATAAGATCTTCTTATTGTTTCTAAAAGATTGAGAGAGATTGCCAGCCAATAAGGTTTCCATAAGATAAGGTTATTTTTTAAATTCTTTTTCACATGACGAAAAGACGCAATAGTTATATTTTTTTCAATTTTTTTATTTTTTGTTGCTTACAAAAAGTGTAACATAAAAAATCAATTCTCAATATCCTCATCTTTCCATACTACCGCTGGAATGCTCACTAATTCACCGGGTAGTTCAATTTCACTTTCACTCGCGTTAAAATATGGAATATTTTCCATTTCAAAACTCTTTTTACTTACTTTATAATTTTTTTCCCAAATACGATAGGCCGATACGGGTCAAATCACATGCACGTCTAATTGCGATCACAATTCCGTTAACAATGCAAATGCAAAGCACCGTTGCAGGTATCACACACAAACACAATGTTTATGAGAAAACTCATGCTAATAAGAAGGAATTCTTTTTGTTTCAAGAAGATTTCCTTAGACGAGTGAAAAGTAATAAGTTTACCTTTTTAAACCAGAAAGCTAATAAGAATACAATCTCATAGACGGTGTCCACATTGGGTATGAAAAAGTGGATTTTTAATGACTTTTCAGTATTCACATCTCACTTCAATGAAGGAATGGGAGCGAGATATGAATACTGAAAAGTCATTAAAAATTCACTTTTTCATACCCAATGTGGACACCGTCATATGCATGACATTCATTTGAACAGTGTATACATAACCTACCCCGCATTATAAGTTTATCTTTTTAAAATTGAAAAGTAATAAGGTTTTCTTATTGTTCATCAAACGCTTGATCTACTGCCTAAATTTTTAAAAGAAAAACTTTTCGATTTAAGAAGATGTCTTCTAAAAATGATTAGTAATAAGGTTTTCACATTGTTTACATCATTTAATGTGACTTTCCACTTAGAAACTGTAATACAAAATTTTCAAAACTTCAATAAGATTTTCTTTATAAAATCAATAAGATTTCTCTATGAAAATATCATATTATTCAATACTTTCAATAAGATTTCTTAGCAAAGTAGCTCAATAAGGCAATCTTATTGATTTTATGTAGTACTTTTTCTCTCTGTGTAAGACCAATTTAATTGATCTTTGCAGTGGATTAATGGTGCGGAAAAGAGTTAGCGTGGGCGGAATAAGAAAAAATTTAACTTAATTACTACTAACTTTAACTTTTGTAGGTATGTAGATATCTACTTGGAGAAAATAAAATTCCTTTAAGTCCATAATGAATATTATTAAAAGTTTCATTCCATACCATGCATACACAGAGGTCGAGATATTCACAAAAAAAAAAAGAAAGAATATTGTTATGCGTTAGTAAACTGACGCGTCATTTTTAATTCATGAATAACTTGGCTCCTGTTTGTCGTAATGGACTAATTTTTTTTAATTTATAGAAAATTTATTTACGAAAAAAAGTAAACCTGAAAAAAAGTACCGTTAAATACAGTTTTTTTCTCAATAGTTATGAAAAAAGGTATAAAATCAACACAAAAAAACCTATTAATGGACTGCAACTTTTTATCTATTTGTTTAAACAAATTGAATTTAACGCGAGTTGATAGAAAGAATTATTATAAACAATAAAATTTTTTAATTTTAACTTTGCGACATACTGGGGCTGAGATATAAAATAAAACCTAAAAACATAAAATTGCGTCGGGGCGCCGACTTACCTATGTTCATAAATTTATTTTTCGGCTTGTGTTAGTAGTGAAGGGCTGAATTTTTTTTTAAATTGTTGGTAATTACAAAGACTTTGAAAGTAAAAAATAAAAACCTCATCGTTAAATGAGCTTTTTTCTTAATAATCAAGAAAGAGTGATTTTCAAACAATAAAAACTTACTTCAACTTACTATAACTTTTTTTTTATTTGTTTAAACAAATTAATTTTTTTATAATATAATAGCAAATCTTATTATAAATAAATCCATACTTTATTTTTTTCTGTACGACATACTGCAGCCGAGATATTCACAAAAGACAAAAAAATGGCAAAAAACACATTTTTACCAATAACTTTGGTAAAAAAAGTTGTCAGGTGGTGCAAATTTGGATTTAAGCTTTTTAAATGAGCCTCTATCGATCCATGAAAAAAAATCAGACAGTGCCTCTGCGCGCAAGGTCAAATGACCTTATGACTGGACTACTATGGGAGATGGTAAAGTTGGTTTGGCTTAGAAGGATGTTGAGTTTATGAAAATTAGCTTTGCGGAAATTGTAACTAAATTCAGGGTCTATATTATTATACGATGCATCGTAAGGGAAAGAAGTAAGCAGCGGTGGATGAAAACGGTCGAGCGTAGAAAGTAATTGATCACTCTCGATCACAATGGTGTTGCCTGGGTCGGATGTAAAAACAAGGTAAAGTTGCCTATTCAGGTTGTTGGTGACGCCATTTACTTGAAAGAGGCTACAATCATGTAAGCAGTCTGTGAACAAGGTTTCTTTTTCAGATTTCGCATTTGTAGGGTAAAAGTGAGTTGCATCATCAGATGGAGACCATAGAATGTGAGGAAGATTGAAATCGCCCAGGTAGATAATATCATCATTTGTGCCCGCGGCTTCAAAAAGAAAATCTATCGCGTCAACAGCGAGCTGATATGAGCTTATTGGTTGTGCCGGGCGAATATAGCAACACATAATATATATATTCCGAAGAGGTAATTTAATTCTTATAGATGTAAACTCGAAATCGGTGGTTTGTGAAGACTTAAGGAAGGTGGCATCTAATCTATTATCAACTGCTATTAAAACCCCTCGACCAGAGGAGTCATTATCTTTATTAAGACCGTCACACCGAAAGATAACGTAGTCCAAAGTAAATAGTTCGCTGCTGAGAAAGTTAGGAGTCAGGTTAGTTTCAGTCAATGCAAAAATATCATACGGCAATTTTTGAGAGTTCAAGAAGACAGTTGATGTTTTTGTACGTAGGCCTCTAACGTTTTGGTAGTAGATAGTAAGACATGTTTGATGGTTTTTTAAGGAACTAGGACAAGGGGAAACGGTGTTAAAGAAAAAACTTACTGTCATGACGACTACGTTGGCGGTATGGGTTGCTCTTTGAGCTTACGTAAGAAGCGTAGGCAGCCAAGTCGTCCGAAACCATTTCATTTGTTACGTTGAAAGCTTCATGATAGGAATCAAAGATTTTTCGAAGGGTGGAGGTGTTAGTGGGGAGACCTTCTTGGTGAATAGATAACATGACATTAGTTTTGGTCTTACCCTCGAAACAGACAAAATCGGATTTATTATGTAGGTAAGCTAGGTAGAGTCGAACATTATCGTAAATGCGGCGGTCTCGTAATCTAGCCATCGTGTAACGTGATACTGTCGAGTCACCAGCTTGCATTGACATTTTAACACTAGGAGGGAAAAGTGTGTCAAGGTATTGAGGTTACTCTCGACGTCCATAAAGTCCTAGTTAAAACGTTTTCCTTTATGCTCCCAATGAAGTTGGGCTCACTGGTCAAGTTTTCAAACATTTTAAATTTGTGATTCAGTAAGTAATTAAGAGAAAACTTGCCAAGTAAATCCACCAAATTTTAATCAGTAATCATTAAATACCAAATTTCTGTCATGATTTGGAATTGTTTCGATATTTCTCTACTTTAGATATTTGATATTAAACCTCATGAACTTAAAACTTGGCATATGTTTTAGATCTCATTGCTTTTTTTGGCAGACTTTTTACGCACAGGTTTCTTGTAAATATAAGAACTTGGCTTTTTTTTTTATATTTATGTTTTTGTTGTGATTTCACTCCTTTTAGCAAGGATTTATTTTGCCAGGTGAAAATCAAGCCCTACCGCTCCACAAAGTTTCATAATTCTAAGGCTCCATTTAAATAATAGCAATTCTGATAAAGTGGGTGGATGGCACGCCCCCTGAATGGAAAAATCCAAATTTTCGATTTTTATCTTTTAAAGTACTTCAAGCCTTACCGAGCTACCAATTCTACAACAATTGGAAGTGCTCCATATAATTTATATGAATTTTTAAGAATGTGGGATGCAACGCCCCCTGAATGGGAAATTCCAATTTTTCAATTTTTTTTCTTTCTAAGTACTTCAAGCCCTACCGCTCTACCAATTTACATCGTTCTACAACAATCGGAAGTGCTCCATATAATTTATAAGAATTTTTTAGAATGTGGGTGGACGCCACGCCCCGTGAATAGAAAATTGCAGATTTTCGATTTTCTCCTTTGTATGCACCACAAGGCCTACCGTTGTGCGAGATTTCAAGTTTCTGTCGGGAAGTGCTGCATAATTTTGATGATCTGTCAGTGAGTCAGTGATTCAGTGAGTCAGTCCGTGAGTTGCGGTTTTTGCGAGTTTTGAAGTCATATATCTCGGAAATTAATAATCCTAAAGAGTTGAAATTTGATGAGGCACCTGTGTTTGCTCAGTTCAACAAATACTGCGAATTTGAAGCTTCTGACTTAATTGGTACTGAAGTAAGAGGGGGGTTGAAAATCGCCTGAGTTTGTTCCTGTAAAAATGGTGTAGTGCCCCGAACTTGGCTGGGCACTACCGTGACTTTTGATATTAAAGCAAACATTTATTATTTCTATGAAAACAATGGTAACTGTATTTTGACTATACCAACTCTACAAAAGCAAACTTAAGGGGGGATGTGGGTATTTTTCGATCATTTTGGAGCATTACGAATACAAAAATTTTGAAATAAACCCAGGCACAAAAATTATTTTTTTTTTTGTTGAGTTGCTTATTAAATATTTTTAATCGAAAAAAAGAAAAATTGTTGACAGCAGTTTAACGATTGAATATGGTGAAGGGGGTTATAAGTAATGTTAAAAAACTCTATTTCCCAGAAGCGGAGTTGGTGGGGGGATTTGGGGGGTGAAAAGAGGGGGAAATTGTAATATTGCGTTTTCCGACTAAAGTTGACCCCAAAATGAAAAGTGTTCAATAGAAATGTTGTAGATCACGCAAAAATCTACATTTTTATATCACTTTTTAACGTAACCTCAAAAATTCCGAGATATTGGCGAAAACCCGTATTTTTTCTGGTTTTTGTTTTTTATTTTTCATTTTTCAAAAAATAGTTGAATTTAAATGAAACTTTGTGAGAACATATCTTGTTGTGTCCTTAATTAGAACATTTTTTTTCAAGCATAACAATTGATCATTTTTTGAGATATTCAATTTTGTTTGGAAATTTTTTTTTTTTTAATTAAAAAATGTACTTCAGAAAACCATTGTACCGAGTTCATAACATGATACAAGTATCAGTTTTCTGAGAATCACCCATATAGAACTTGTGAGGAAGAATGGTATGTGACTTTGAAGTCGATGAATATATAGTGATGATGGACTCGCCTGCAAACGAATATTTTGGTCTCATGTCGATATGTTTAGTTTGAAGTCACACTGGTACTTGCCGATTATAGTGTTGCAGAATGGCTTAAAATGCTCACACTGTACGTTAGATAGGATTTTGAATGCGGTATTGGATATGCCTCCAACGTTTTGCAGGATATATGATCGCCTTTTTTGTAGATGGGACATATCGAGCTGATAGACCAGTAATCATCAGGCATGTTTCCTTTCACGCAAAATTGGTTGATAAGTTGATGCATGCACCCTTTCAACACATCCCCTCCATGCTTGAAGAGCTCCGCTGGTAAACCGTCTAATCCATCACCGGCCTTGTTATTCTTGAGCTGGTACTGGGTCTTCATTTAATAGAGTTGGGTTCTCTTCTTCTCCTATTTCTCGCTCTACAATTTATGAGATGAGCTGCTGGAAATACTGTTAGAATACATCTATTATTCCCTGTGCTTGGATAACTAGGTTACCTTCGCTGTTTTGAAGACCCTGCGGTTTTAAAGTTAGCAGCTTGGCTTTTTAATAAAACTTCTGGTGTGGTTTCGATTGCGAGACTCTTTGATTTCTATGAGGCTGCGTACGCCCTCTTTTTTCTACGCAGGGTTCTCTTCTTCTTGCTCGATACTCCTTTCAGGCTACTCTTGTTTTACCCTGCAGCATAGTCACATGTGCATTTTATGTCACCTTGTTCAGCTGTACGCACTCATCATCATACCAAGAACTCTTTTCAGGAGGGGTTGGTAGCCTATTGTGGTTTCGGCTGCCTCTTTTTGGTGATATCACGATACTGGGACCACTGGTTGCTGTCGTTTGTAGCAGATGAATGCACAGAGCTTCTCACTAAGATGCTCACTATAGGCTCTAGGGACTCCAGGTATAGTAAGCGCTAAGGCGACCTACATCGAATTTCTTTTTTAAGGCATTTCGTATAGTTTCTTTTCATTTGAGTGTGTGTCGAGCTCCAATCCTTGCCGCAATAAGGTCAGAGTCAATGTTTGTCCCTCGAAAAGTAAGCACGTCTAAGATGTTAGAAGCATGTCTTAAGTCGATTAGCCCATAAGATTTGCTTACTGTATACCATTTGGGGAGCACCAGTTTGCTTTGTGGATTTTTAGCCGAAAGTCTGAAAAGTCTATTAGTCGGAGGCCGTTACCATTTTTCTCTTCGTGGAAGCTGTCCCTACTATCCTATCCACCGAAAGGTGTCTTCCTTTCCAATTTGGGTGTTGAGGTCCCTGAGCAAAGTTTTTACATCGTACTCCGAGCAGGCTCTTTAAGTTATGTCCAAGAGGTCATAAAACTTATCCTCTACAGAGCTTTCAACTCCATTTTGGAAAGTGGCTGTAATGCGGATCACAGCCAAGCGATCATTTCCCACTACCTGGATTGCGGTAATGTCTGCCTCAGGCTCCCTATACTAAGACTATATTGAAAATTCTGCAGTGTCTAGGTTCTTAAATAAATCGACTAAGTTTCTTAAACTCTAGTCAAAAAGACTGAAAAAATAAGGGAGACGCCCACTTTTACCGTCTTCCACTTTTCACATCGTGTCATAAGTCTTAATATGACAGTTTTGAGTTCGATTTTTCTTAAAAATGAAGAACTTGCCACACCTAATCTACCTATGTAAGTATACATGTATGTACATTCTTTTGTTTCGCAAAATAAGAGTTTAATTTTATTCAGTATTATGTTTTGAAAATGTTCATTCTGTCAGAACGAAAATAATAATACGTAACGCAGATGCCTAGTATATGTAAAATAACTGAATAATTTTCAGCTTCCAAACTCCATTAGAGAATAAGATTATTTTCCATTTCCATTCATTTAAAGATTCATGCGGTTGTTGAAATTTTTGAATTATAAAATTATAATGACCCGCTCACGCAACACGCACACAATTATATTCTTTTGGGATTATATTTTAAGATTTCAGGTAATTTTGCTTTGATACGTTGCGTTGGTTGCTATTGAATCTTTTAATATGTTCCCAGATTAAACATCGTATACCCCTCAATTGAGTTTGAAAAGTTTGCTTCCCCCAGAGGGAAGAATAAATATAGCAAATGACCTTCTTTAAACACTGGAATTGGTGTGGATGTTATAAAAAGTTTACAAGTCTTTTAAGGTGGCGGAGTTCTGGTAAACTTTTGGCAATGACAGCTATTAAAAAATTCAAATTATATATTGAAGCAAAGTTGATGCAAAATATTTTTCTAAAAATTTTAACAAGAGCCCATCCTATTTGAATTAAGTACTTTAATAAACCTTGAGCTATGTACCTTCAATGCTAATAAAAGTTCTTATTTTAAATTGTCTGTTTTTTTTTCTTCAATTTTTGGTTTGTATTTTTCCAGCTTAAGTTTAAAGTCAGTGAATATTTCTGTGGGAAAGCTGAACAAAATTAAAGAAAACATAATAAAAAAAATAGATTTCACCTGCGGCTGCCGCCACGTCACGTGTCGCGTCGTCGCCGATTCCTTTTTAATGTTCTACTGTGGAAGTGTTATTATGTAAATTGCATGACTTTTGGCTTTTTAGATGAAATTCTTTGAAACATTTAATTTTTTTTTCTGATGGAGGAAAGTTTACTTTAACATTCAATTAGATTGTGCTTTAACTATAGGAAAAAGGAATATTTTTTAAACTCTCCTCCTTCGAATAAAAAAAAAAAACGCACTACATATAAATGCTTCGAAGAGTTGCTTTGAATGAAATTACTTAGCGCCGTTATCATGCTAAAAAAATCAAATATTTAGAGCGTTGCGTTGAATTGGTTTTAAACAAGGACAACTCACATACATATTGAACTAGGTTATTCCCATCATTTTGGAAACTTATTTTAGTATCGGTCTCACGAACTGCATTATTGTAAATTATTTCATAATCATCAATGCATGTAATCCCGGTTGGGGCATAAGGCGGCAACTAAATAGATATTTTCACTGTGGCGACGTCTTCCTCTGGGACTCTACTTCTGCTAAGATAGTTGATTTCCATGTTGTTCTTGGTCTTCAAACCGTGCAACCTGACGATTCCATCTAAAGGACTGCCTTGCAAATTCATCGTTTAGTTTCCTCAATGTGTGACCATTGCCATTTACGCTTTCTTATGTCGACGTCCAGCCACTCTTGGCTTTTCCTAGGCCACAATTCCTCGTTTGATATAATTTATGACCGAATCTTAAGGATTTGGCGTAGACAGCGATTCACAAAAGCCCGCAATTTCCTCGAAATTCTAGAAGTGAATTTTCAGGCTTCGCAAGTATATTAGAACCACGGATTTGACATTGGATTTGAAGAATCTCAAATTAGTGCGCAAGAAGATTTGACTGGATTTCCAAACAGAGTATACCAAAGGCAGCACGAACTTTATTAATTCTACTTTTAACGTCCAGATCCATACCACCATTTTCAGAAACCAAGGTAGTAAAGCTGTTCGACTTCTTCAAGTGGTGTCTCCTGTAGAATAATACGCTGATGTGTGCAGCGGCCTGTGAGCATAATTCTAGTATAATTGTAGTTTTTTATTGGATCACTCGACTCTTCCTTCACTTGCAGTGTTTGGCATATCCCGTTCAGTACACTGATGTTGCCAAGAGGCATATGTGTATTATCGGTATAGTCTAAATGACTCAGCCTTTCAAACGGTTTCCATTGAATGGTCTCTCCGCTGTTCCAAGGCTGGCCATCAAAACATCGTCAGGTTATCACAGAGCAGAAGATCATGTGGGAAATAAACTCGTTCAAAACCTATAAAACTGCTGGACCAGAGGAGATTATTCCGGCATTTCTTCAACATGCTCTATAGATAATCACCCCATGGCTTAGGGTAGTCTTCAAAAGATGGGTTAGACTAAAATACGTCCCTATCAGATGGAGAAAGGTACACACTCGACCGCAAAAGATTACAGACCGATAAGTCTCTCTTCGTTCCTCCTAAAGACACTGGTCAGAATCATTGATCTGCATGTTAGAGACTCTCAATCCAAATTCCAAGCTATTTGTGCAGCTACCAACACGCTTACATTAAAGGTTAATCAGTGGAGACTGCATTGCACGAAGTCGTTTCACAAATTGAGAAAAAATCTCGAGCACAAAGAACACACTTTAGCAGCATTTTTTGACACTGAGGGAGCTTTTAACAACGTAAAAACAGAGTTCATTTACTGCCTGAACAGAATGCCAGACGGAGCTGGAATCGATGTCAAAAATGCTGCAGCTGGAGCTGGAGCTGGAGCTGGAGCTGGACAATTTTTAACATTTACTGCAGCATTTTTGACATCTACTGCAGCATTTTTGACATCTATTCCAGCTGCGTTGCATTCTGTTAAGGCAGTAAATCTAATCTGGAAGAGATTGGAGTTGAATCTATCATTGTGAACTGGATTTACACCATGCTCAATGGTAGAATCATTAACTCGCAACTTGGAGATACTATCGTTGAGAAAACAGTTACAAGCGGCACACCACAAGGAGGGGGAATTTCACTTCTCCTTTGGATCCTCATTGTTAACAAAATTCTTATAAGATTTAGGAATCAGGGCATTCAAATGACATAGTTATTCTGATAACGGGTAAGTATCTTAACACCATCAAAGATATTATGGAATCCGCACTTAAAGAATTATCTTCTTGGACAGAACAAAACGGTCTCGGGGTTAACCTCACAAAAACTAAACTAGTTCTGCTCACGAACAAAAGGAAATTAGAGGAATGTAATCCTCTTAGGCTTAAGGACATTCGTCTAAAACTGTCCAAAGAAGCTAAATATCTTGGAGTAATCCTTGACTCCAAGCTAACATGGAAACGGAACACAGACGAAAGAATGAAAAAAGCATTCTGTGTAGAAAACATGCAAAAAAAACCTTCGGTACAAAGTTGGGTATGCGACCGCATTTCATCCAGTGGATGTACAAGGCGATTGTTCGTCCCATACTTACCTATGGTTCTATTTTCTATATCGTGTGGTGGAAGGCAGTTGAAAAAGTAAGCTATCTCATAAACCTGAACAAGGTTAAGAGACTAGAGACACTGTATAGGAATAATGAGAGGTCTATGCCACAAGCAGGGCTGAAAATAATTCTAAATATTTCAGTCCTGGATGAGCACATAAGATGAACAGCGGCCAAAAGCGTACTTCGACTCAAAGAACTTGGCTCTTGGAAGCACAGTACCTACGGTCATGGGTATATCCTGCAAGGGTATGACACAGTGGCCGGACTTGATGTGACGTCTGACTACATAACACCTTTAATAGATTTTAACACGCACTTCTCTATTTTAATGCCCGAAAGAATAATATTTGTAACACTAACTGAGTCAAACTCTGCTGAGTTTCTGCACATAGCGATATAGAAGGGACTGATATAGCAAATGAACTGGCAAGGAAGGGGTCAGTATCAAATATGTAGAAACAGTAGTAGCCAATTAGATGTGGGACTAAATATCCTGATTGGCGTGATTAAAACGAAAATAGACCTAATAAAGAACAGAGGAGCAAATCAATACATCCTGGAGGAAAAGGAACGACTGCGTTATCTCTACAAGTGTATGGCCTAGAATTAATGAAATGAAAACTCGGTATATTTTATCACTGAGTAAAAAGAATATTAGAATCTTAATAGATGTACTAACGGACCATTGCGTCACCAGACTGCTCTTATTCGCACCTGATTTCTGCAAGAGCTGTGAGGACGTAGAAGAAATAGAAACCATTAAAAACCTGCTCTGCGACTGTCCAAATCTCCAAGCAAATAGCCTCCGTTATTTTGGAAACAGGTTTGTTTTAAAACTGCACGATCTAACACAGGTCTCAATGACAAACATGAGAAAATTCAAAGAATGCACAGGCTGGTTCGCAAATAAACCAGTCTATGTGAACCATTAGTTTAGGTGCATCTCTGCCTTCTTTTATAAGGGGTTCTTATGGACCAATAGGCCCCCGTGTATGCAACAGCCTCTGTGCTGTGCTCGTGGAGAAACTCCCCTACCAAGAAGTGATCTCCATACACATTCACAGTTAACTCGGTCAAAGGCCTTCTCAAAATCCACGAACATGAGGAAAAGTGGTGATTGAAGTTCCGCAGACTTCTCAAGAACGATACGCAGGGTGTTGAAATGGTCTACACACGACCGCCCGCGGAAACCAGTTTGATTCCTTTTGAGTGTTGACTCGATTCTAACCTTGATCCGTTCGAGAATGATGGTTGCCGTTTGTATTGGAAGAACGGACAATGCTCTGTTCGAGAAACATTTCGTGAATTTCGTTATTTTTCGCCAAAAAACTCATCTTTCGCAGCGAGGTCAGACATAATTATCTGCGAGTTCCTATTCCTGTCCAGAGAATCCATTGAGTCATCGCGTTATACCGTCGGCCAGTATTAACCACTTGTTTTCGTGAATGATAATATCGGTTCATCAATCTCAAGCATTAATTAGCGAACCTCGCAATCTTTCTATTCGAACTATCATGAACATTATATTTGTGATGTTTGAAAATTAACAAATCTACTTTTTCTACAACATACCTTAAGTCAAGCCTTTCTCTAATGAAACTCATAATTTAAGTCGTTACCAAGCAATTAATGATTAAGCACAGCTAATTAACGCCGGATATCCATTTCGCTAGTTTCCAAGTTTTACCTATGTACGACCACATCACTAAACCACTTTAATTTAATACCACGGAACTTTAGAATCCCCAAAAGGTTTAATATTGCCTCATTACAATGTGGTTCATATAAGTATAGGTTAAACATAGCCTTGTTTTCAAATGTAATCATTATGTTATAGTTAGGTACCTTCTGTTAGCAAGCGTTACCTTTCCTGATTCTTTCTTCTCAAACTCAACAGATTTTGCGGTAAATGAGCACATAAACATGACTGATGAGTGGCAGCTGCCGTAAGAAAAACTTAATTACCATCAAACAGGCGAAAAACCTTTCCACGACTGTCGCTTACCAACCGTTTCGTCTAATGTCAAATCGTCCTTGGTTTTGGCTTTAAAAAACAATTCGGTAGAGATAAACTTTATTATACCTACTTGCGATTATGAAAGGTATCAGACTCAGTGGAATAACTCATCAAAATTTCAAAGGTGCTCTCAAATATTCGTGCGATAATCATCAGGAACCGTGGTGATGAAAGCTTTATTTTTTGTACCTTCATAAAAAAAAGAAGTCGAATCGATTAGTTTAAGGGAATAATTTATCTTGGCATAGATTGAACTTTTCCACAAGAAATTTTCGAGATGATTGTTTTTGGTTATTTTCTTGGATTTTTTTATAGATAGATTCCTAGAAGTAGATATAGGTTTTTACGAAAAGGTATTTATAAAAAGTTTTGCTGATGAAAATCAGAAGCATTATTGAAAAAGTTGAATTAAAAAATGATGACAAGCATGTGTGTTAATCTTTCAAGAAGGTCCTTACTTTTTGAAGAAGATAGGTATCATGATGAGTTTGGGAAACTATGAGTACACTCTTGTCATAAGGGTCGAAACAAATATGTGGATATGTGTATGTATTCTTGAATGCTTTTGGAACTTAGAGTAGGTAAGTGGTACTATATTAATAAATTTGATTTTTAAGAAATGTTCTTATAGCTGAAGATAATAATAAGAATTAACCATGCCTTAATTGATGAGGTTTTGATGTTATACGCTTCGCATGTTGTAAAAAATCTCGGAGTGTCTCATGATTGCGTTTAAGAGTAAGGCTAATATGACATATTGGGTGATATGAATAAAACAGAGCACCTGCTCAAAACTCAACTTTTCGAAGCAGGTGCTTCATTTGGTATGGATGAAATACTTGAGAAGGTGCTCAACGATTGAGCATCTCCATGTTTTATGAGAACCTTCTCACGGTTAGCACCTGCTTCATTGTAAGGAATGAATAAACCGAAGCACGTGCTCTATCGAGAGGAGCACCATTTTTGACTCAATTTAAAAATATTCAGTTCAGTTCTTTAAACGTTTATTTTTACCACGCAGTTGTTCTTCCTGTTTTAGTGTTTAGGTATCATAGTTGAATATCCTTAAAGATAGCCATGAGATTCACCATTTATGACCCCCCTCCGCAAGTATTGACCCCACTGTAGCCGCTATCCAACATACTCACAAATAAATATCTGGATAGATAAAGTTAATTGGGTGGCGCAAAACACCACGTGGAGAACCAGGGCCTACTGACTTACAACTCTCAACCATTCCTGTGTTCGTGTTGTTGCTGGCAGGAATGGAGGGGACCTACAGTTTTTTGCTCAGTCCGAACGGGTAGATGAGAAGCACTTGTTCATGTCAAGTCAAGGCAGGCTAACTTCACACACTCTACTCTTAGAGGATTTGTCAGTTCCTCGCAAGAGGCAGTACCTCGGCCAAAGCATTTATGTTCTTAGTTGGCATGGCTGGGAATTGAACCCCTTCGGCATGACAGACCAACGCACTAACCATGGTGAGTGCTTATTTTTATCCTAAGTTTTTTGGACCAGAAGTGAAGATCCATATTTTACTTTGATGGTTAAGGGAGGTCAAGACTTTGGGGTGGGGGGCTAAGTAAAGTGGGGAAACTTGGCGTCAGGAGCCATGATCCGCATTAGGTGCGAAAAAAACTAGAGCATATGGGTGGCGTGGTATGAAATGCTCCAATAATGCAACGCACTCGTTGGCGCTATGGTCAAGGAAAGTGTTAGTATAGCTTTTTCGATTATTCATTCGTAAACTCTCTTTCAGAACAACGCAAAAAACGAGTAAGATTCTCATGGAATTTATATTTATTTGTAAAAATGGCTTAAGTTATGTTTTAATGATTTTGAATTTGGGCATCCTCCTCAATTTCAAAGAATCACCTACGTTTTTTACGTTCATACAAACAATTTTTAATACCTGCAGACGTAAGTGCTTATTTGAGAAATCTACATATAAACAGTGGGCGTGGTAGTGGGTGAATTTTAATAAAATAAATTACCGAAGTTTTATCTTGCTCACACAAATCAACTCAGAAAATTTTGTTCAGATCTCTAGAGCCGTTTCCAAGAACAATTTACTACCTACTATAGTCGTAAGAACCGTTTTTGAGAAATCAACATTCAAAAAGTGGACGTGACAGTTAGTTTATGTTAAAAAAAATGTCTTTTCAAAGTTTTTTCTTGCTCACACCAATCAACTCTGAAAATGTCATCACATCATTCCTAAACGCCATTTCTGAGAAATCAAGAAATAATAAAAATGGCAATGGGCGGTAAGAAATTCCTCATCTGCTTGTTTTTTAGAACAGGTAGATAGAAGAATTTTTTGTTATGGAAGAGGGGGTTATCTTCATCTCCACCCATTTGGGGGGGGGGGGGGGTAATTTTCTAAAAAAAGTACTTTAAATGAAATAAATACTTAAAAATATTTCAATTAAGTATTACACTTTGTTTTACCTTGTTTTAAAAAAAAAACTTTTCATAGAAATTACTTGATCGAAAAACAAGAAGATAGAAGTGACTTCTAGCTTTAAAAAACGTGCAATACTTAATTGCCGTTATTTTTAAATATTTGTTTCCATTTTAAGTGTTCTTTTTAAGAAAATTCCACTTCCCACTTAAATGGGGGGAGATGGAGACCCACTTCCATAGTAAAAGATTCTTGTATTCTTTAGACTTAGAGCATCCCTCCGTTTAGGCTGTAGCCCAACAGATACACACAAAGACGGATGGGGAGAGATACAGACAGACAGAATTGGTACCTGCTTTGTTAGTCTTCCCTACTATCGTAATTTCCATTTATGTATATACATATTCCAGAAACGCGGATGACGTCGTCACCGTTGCCACGTTGATAACAGCGAGATATTCCGAAGCTGCACAGAGAAAACTGAATAAAGTCATGCGAAGAGCAAATTTCTGGCTTGAGGAACACGGGCTTTCTCTCGCTACTGAAAAAATTGAAATAGTGCTTCTTCTAACCAAAAATTAAATCCCCGCAATAATTGACTTACACATCGACACTGAAGTTATAACGAGCAAGAAGGCGGCAGCCATGTCGATATGATGGCAAACATCGGAGGCCCAATAAGAAGACTCCTGATGCCTAAAAAACTCATGTAATCCTTTTATACGGAAGCGAAAAATGGACAGAAGTTTTTCTTCAGGGAAACAGATGGCAGCAGTACAAAGACTATAGGTGCTTTCCGCGTAGCTAGCTCCAACAGCACGGTGTTGGAAGCAGGTGGTCTAGTACTTGCAAGAGTAGTTCTAGTAGCGAAATTGGCCATCCCGGAAGCTAAAGCAATAAGAGAACAGAAGTGGAAAGAATGATGCAAGACGGAAAACAGATTGCGCTGTACTGTGATTAGGGTTCCCAACATTTTTCCAACTGATTATAGTATTTTTTAAATAAGCTGTAAGAAAATATAGTACATTCTAAAAAAATATAGTATTTTATGAAAAGAGTAAGAAAAAAGCAGTGTTATTTTTTCTATGTGCATTTATTTTTTATAAAATCTGTATTTTTTTGCAATTCTGGCAACGTTTAACAATTTTTTGTTAACAATAAAAGTATCATAAGCCTTATAGCATTCAGTTTTTAAATTAATAGAGACCAAAAGTTCATTTTTAATTAATGAGAGACTTGCTCTGTTTCTTTCTTCACGCCATTTTGAGTTCATGATTGACAAAGTCCTTTCCGTGAACGCCGAAGTGGCAGGAAAGGAGAGTAAAAATGAAATTACCTTAAAAACATTTAGTAGGTTGTTTTCGGTATTTTGAAAAATATGGAGCCATTTTTGAACAGTAGTTCGGTCGGTAAATTTTCTTGAATTCATAACTCTTGCAAAGTTTTTATTGAGAATTCTTATTTCATTATAAAGATCGTCCATCTTGATTTTCATTCTTACTTGTAAGTTAAGAATTTCTAATGCCATCTCAAAGTCACTAAAGGAAAGCTCTTGTTTCAAATTGAATCTTTGAATTTTGTATAACCAATTGTCTTCTTTAATATAAAACCATTTACTAAGGTATTCCAAACATTTATCAGCGAATACTATAAAATTCTTTTTGATTTTATCGCTTTCTTCTGGAGATTTAGCTTCTAAGGATTTCAACAATTTCTTGGATTCATAACCAAAGAAACAATCTTTATTACGTTGTTCAAGTGCAAGCTTTAAGGTCGACATAATGTTATACTAATCTAAGACGGTTATGTTATTACCTTCAAGTTGTTTGACAGCTTTATTAAAATTATGCAAGAAATGGCTAGCGAAGTTCAAAAAGATTTGAGCTTTAACGTTTCGATCAGTTCCATGCATACACAAAATATTTTTGATATGGGTAGGACATTCGTCACCTAAACTAGTAAAATAATCGGTTAGAGGTTTCCAATTAAAAAGCATATTATCCACACAAGGCAGCAATGAGAGCCACCTAGTGCCAACATGTCGTTTTAGCTCATGCCATTCACCTTCAACAGCCGCAACAAATCTTTTCAGTTCTTCTCGTCGAACTGCGGACGAAGAGAAATGGCTGTAGGTTTTTAAAAGTATATTTTCAACATCAATTTGTAAAAAATTCATTGCATATTTGACTGTGTTGTGAACTATATGTGCGTGTGCCCTTCACTAAATTTGGAACTAGATGTTCTATTTCTTTATACAGAGAATAATGAATGCCAAAGCTTGCATTGGTATTGTCGGCGCTCAGACCAGACACTCTTTCAAAAGGAAGATTGTGTTGGGACAATGAATTATTAATAGCGTCAAACATCCCATTAGCTGATTCGTCGCAATTTTCGTAAAAATCTAACATTTTGTTTTGGATGCCATTTTCAATATCAAAATATTGAATAAATAATGGGAATATTTTTATATTCTTTCTGTTGATTCACGGCCGTAGCCAGGATCAATCGTATGGGTGAGCTCAAGGTATTTTTGGGTGAGCTGAAATTTTTTAACGAAAATCATAATATATTCTTTAAAATACACAATTTTGATTGAGGCAATACTACATCTACCTGATTTCAAATAAATGTACATAAAATCGCAAATATGAGCAAACAGTTTTTGAAAAAGTTGGGTTCAGTGTTTTTTTTTTGGCAAATTTACCCAAAATATCATCCATTTCCATAAATTCAATCGTGCCTTTTCGAATGCAATAAAGACTGCACACGCACAGGCTCTGATCGGTCATTCCTCGCGTTCCGATGTTTATTCGCTATGTTATGTATCTAGCTATCTCAAAAATTTTGAGATAACTTGAGTTGTTGTTGCGTCAGCGGTCATCAGTTGTTTTTTTAACATGGGATAACACAAAGCTATCCGGATAACTGAGAATTAACATCGGAACGTGCCCATTTATGACCATCGTATAGCTTCTATTTGCGAAACAGCTGAATATGATGACTTATTTCGTAGATGTGCTGATCCCTAATGTATCGATTGCTTCAAAAACCAGCTTTAATATGTCGAAAAAATATAACATTTGAAGTTGTTTTCCAGGTCTGCAGAAAAGTTTTCGGTGGTTCAATGGTGATGAAGCCAATGTTTAAAAAAAAGTTCCAGCTACAAAATTGTGCTCAATTATGTATACAAACAGAGCTCTCTCCTTATCCACTGCATTAAGGTTGTTTCCGAAGCCTTAATCTTCTAGGAATGAAGTAATTGATCAATGTTTTTCTGTTGGTGCACATTTAAAATTTAATTTAGCATTAAGCATTATTTTGTTTTATGTTAAAGATGTCCAAAATCAAAAAATGTCCCACAATTTTTTGGGTGAGCTCAACCCTTTTTTGGGTGAGCTGAGCTCACCCTAGCGTAGGCCTGGCTACGGCCGTGTGTTGATTGCATCAGTTTGCAAGCAAAAATATAAGTCTGGGTTATTTAAGTCACTTATTAAAGTTTTAAAGGCATATGGTTCTTAAACCTCCTCAACTAAAGCTTCCATTTTTGTTCGCCCTAACTTCTGGTTTAAGGCAGTTTTAGAATCGACATTTATAGGGTGATATGCATAAAACGGAAGTATTTACTACAAGTAATAGATAATAGTTAATACTATAACTTTAAGCAAATGGTTAAATTTAAAGTATTTACTTCATTCCATATGCATAAAGTTTAGTACTTACTAACTGGCAAATACTTTCAGTATATACTAAATTCATCGAAGTAAATACTAGAATTCATCGGAAATAGATAGTAAATATTTTATTTTCCTTATCGGGTTAGGAAGCGAATAATTTTTTGTCAGTTTAATTAACCGTTTAATCCCTGTAGTAAATTACTGTTGCCCTTCTTGGTGTTTTGTAAACATCTGTTCATGAAATTTATCAGTCATTAATTTATTGAAAGCCGACTGAACAACAATGAAGAACGAAGGTATGTCAATAAGCCAAATGCACCTAGTTTTTGTGCGTATTTTAAAAGTGCATAGTGTTCTTATGAATAAGTCACAGCAACCGTCAATAAAAAAAGCCAAGTCAGAGGCTATGAAAATATTCATAAATGAATATAAATCTGAAACTGGTGTTGAACTGAGCGAAGACCAAGTAAGGAAAAGGCTAAATAACTTTAAGTCGGATATTAAGAAATGACGGACCTAAAGAGAACGGGGAATAAGCCCATTAAGCTTAAAGAATGGGAAGTAATATTCAAAGATCTTTTGAGCGCAGATGAAAATCCATCTATCTCTTGCATTCCTGGTAAGCATTATTTTAAATCGATGTACAATAAAGTACACATGCTTTAATTTTTTTGACAACTTTTCCTATGTAGGTGGTTTATCTGTGGGAGCAGATAATACCAATCAAGAAGAAACTGAGAGAGAAGTTCCTTTAACAGCTGATTTTCAAGATCAAACAGAAGATCTCTCACAAGATTCCCGAGCAACAAAGCGGGGAAGATTGAAGTTTGCTGAGACAGATGAGACAAAAAATCTCACAAATGGAGAGCTTCAACGCTTGGTTTTACTCGAGTAGTTGAAGCTTTTAAGGATGCAGCAAAAAGAAATGGAAAAGAAGATCAACTTTGGTAAAGAAGCAGACAATTCACAATCCTTCAATAGTTCAACTTCTAATATAGTTACTGACAGTGGATCAATTTATTTTAATTTATAAAATACTTTATGAATTATGTACTTTCAGTTTTATTGAAAGACAATATTTTCTGGAATTTTTTTTTATGTTTGTTTAATCTGCACAGAATTTCTTAATTTTATTTATAACATAACGTAGAGTTTCATTTCATTATAATTTATTTATTTATTTAATGTTTTCTTAAAGATATAAATATGTACATATATATTAATTCACAGTAAATTTTTAAGCATTAAAGTTAAAAATAAGTTCAAGTTTCAAGTACACTAGCCATTAAGTGTTCATCATCAACGGTATTCTCATTTACTCTGCTTTCTGGTAAATCGAAATTATTGTCATCTCTCAAGTATTTTCCCATATTGTGCAAAACGAAACAAGCGACAATTATATTTGGAACGTTTTCTATGTGAAGGCGTATGCAATTTTGAAGAATTGGAAATCTTTTCTTCACTTGACCAAAACCTCTTTCAATTATGACCCTTTCTTTTGTATGCAGTTTGTTGTAAGCTCTTTCTTGGTCACTCGTTGGGTTTTTAAAGGGTGTCATTAGCCAAGGTGTGATCCCATATCCTTCGTCTCCCAGTAGAACAATGTTAGTGGAGTTTCTCATAATGGGTTCCACAGCACTGTTTCTCCAAATTCTAGAATCGTGAACTGAACCTGGCCAGCGGCAATCAACACTTGTAAAATATTCCATTGAATTACAAGTAGCCTGGATATTGATGGAAGCATATCCTTTTCGGTTAATATATTCTTCCGAATGAATTCTTGGTTGCAATATTTCCACATGAGTACAGTCCAAGGCCCCTATGCATAATGGGAATCTGTATTTGCATAGCCAATCATTTTTTGCTCCCAGCTGTTCTTCATAACTCGATGGAAATTTTATCCAATGAGAAGCTTTGTCTTTTATTAATTTTCAACAAAATTAACTGTTCTAGATACAGTACTCTGATGAACGCCTATATCTTCACCAACGCCAACTTGAAATCCAGGATCTCCAACGTATCGTAAAAAAATTCGCATCTTTTCTTGATGAGTGATTGCCCCTCCTCTTGTTTCAGTTTGAGCTCCTTAAAAAATATAATATATATATAAATCATTTGTTCAACGTAAGGTAAGTTTTGAAACTTCGCCAGTAACTAAAACCTTCTCATGTTTAACTAACGGAAGCCTATTGGTAGTATCGCAATATATATAACAATTTTCATAAGTTTTTACTTCTTCAAGAATTATAGTACCTAAATTAAATTAAATTAATATTTTGAAGCTAACAAGCAAATACGAAAATAGAAGTTTAACACCATTTCCGCGAACTAACAAAAGGCTCCAAATAGTAAGGGTGTGTCAAGTTTTAAAACTAGAAATTGCGATTACATTGCAAAGACTTACCAATGACGTATTCACTCAACCAATCAACGTTTTCCCTCTCAAAACGATAGAGCTGTTTAAAATTTGATTCTGAGCCCGATCTTCGACTTTTATAGACTTTTTGTGAACTAACGCGTACAAATTCGGCCATTTCAGTACTGTCAACACTAACTTAATTTAAATTTATATCAGCGACGTGAATCCCTTGAGAATAGAGTTTAGACTGTAAGTCTTTATGGTTTCGAGGTTATATAGTTATGTATGTGTTTAAAGCAAAAAAAGTATGTACTTTGAAATTTTCATGTCGCTATTCTTTGACTTTGAGAAAAAGAAGTAATTCCTACAGAAAAAAAGTACTTGCTAGTTCTTATGCATACAGAATAAAGTATTTACTCAAAAAGTTCATCCGAAAAAAGTAAGTAAGTTTTTATGCATATCAAAAAAAGTAAATACTTAGAAATTCTCAAGTAAAAGCATTTACTATCTTTTATGCATATCACCCATAATCTTGTTAATTTTCACGGTGCAATCCATGCTATTATACGAAAGGTTGTGCTTGACAGTATGGTAGGTTAGAGCAAGTTCAATTGCTGTTATTTTGTCATCACAGGTGTTCGTGTTGGAAAAAGAAGAAGACGCATCCGATGAAGATGAACCAAAAAAGCGATCTAGTGTTGTAGTTTTCTTGTTTAGTTCGATTTTTAATTTATGTTGCTCTGTTTCGCTATGTTGTTTGATCTGCAACAATTTATAAACATTCATAAAACACCAAAAATCGTACATATTTTCATTCACATCAGTCAAAAATTTCATTCAATAAAATTAATTCAATATAAACGACAAAGGAGGATAGAAATACCTAGCATGACATAGAGAAACTCACCTGGGCAATACCACTTTTTCCGATAAAAATAGTTACGTTGCATGGTATGCACTTTGCATTAAATACATTTTGGGGATCTTTTGTAATAAAAACATACTGTTTTTCCCATTCTGTTTTATATTTCTGCAGTCTTTTTTGAATTTTTAGCTTTTAAGTGGGCGTTTGTGGTGCAATCGTACTATTTGTACTTGACCCACTTTCGTTGTCACTTTCTTTTTCCATTAGCACAACAATTATAACTTTAAAGACACTTTAACAATTTTGTGAATAAAATTCCGATTGAATAGCAAGAAATAGACAAAATTTAAATATTACAAGGACACGAATCAGTTTTAACTGATAGAAATATCTCATGGCTGTCAACAACTGACATTGACAGCAAGAATAAGGCGAGTTCAGATTCATGTATAATAAAATGAAACCTTAGGGTACAATCAAAATGGAAGATCTGTTTGCTATTGACTCAACGGATTGAAATATAGTATTTTTGCGTACTATATATTTCTCCAACAGTATATAGTACGCAAAGCCAAAATATAGTATAATACTATATATTATAGTACGGTTGGGTACCCTAACTGTGACTGTAAGGTTATTCAGGAACGTAGCTGAATGCAGTAACCAGAAACACGATAAAGTGGACTATTAATTCAACGCTTTCCTGCATAGAATCGGCAAAATATGACAGTACGGAGCCTGCACCATGGAAGACGTCTATCACGCCATCTTCGAATGTAAAAGTTGGGAACGTGAACATTTAGAACTAGAGGGAACCATCGGCACCTTCAACCCGAAGAACGCAGAAATTCAGCGTAGAAATAGTTGGTCCATATGCTGAAGAGAAAATCGCAAGAAGACGCTGAGTGGTATACTGTTGAATTTACGTGTAAATTCACAAACGCATCAATGCAGCAATGATGCACAGTCATTTACGTCAAACATTCATAAATGCATCAAACTCGCATCACTTTTTGCGTAACTTGTTCATTATTGCAAACTTGCATCAAGTGATGCGCAGACTTCAAACAAATTAGAATCAAGAAAATTCTTGATGCGTTGTTGCTGATGCATTTGTATCAGCATCAGCTGCGTTGCGCATCAGAATCGCAAAAAAGCAGTGATGCGGAAACATTTGACGTTTATGAATTTACACTACATTTTTCCCTTATCGATGTAAAATAAATCTATGAAACGAAGTAACACGTATATGAAACGTAAATAATCTCAAATGTCCCGTCTTCTTAGAACTTGGGTGTTGCAGCTTCTTTCTATCAGAAATTATTCTGAGAGCGATAAATATTTCAGCAAACTGTTACTTCTGTCTGTGAGTTCTAGAAACAATATTAATCTGAATCGCTGTATATAATGAGAAAGGGCATACTTCCTTATTTATTTTACTGGAAAAAAATTGGCTTCATTTCAAATGCTTCACATTCAAGGAAAAAGTTTCAAACTGTAATATGTATTTCCTTATGTTTTATACACATATGTATGTATGTTAGTGATAGTTAAATAAAGTTCATAAAGTTGAAATAATAGAAAGGAATAAAAAAAACTTTGCAAAAGCCTTTTGGTTGATATAAAAAATAAAATGATAAAAAATGATAAAGTAGAATCGAGGATGCAGAAGTTTTTTAATGAAAAAATATAGTTTTGAGAGCTTATTTATATTCATTTTCATTTTTCAGCTGAAATAATATTTTTTTTTGCTGTACTTATCCTGGTAGGTATTTTAGTTCATTTGAAATTTCTTAGAAACCATAGGAAGTTACAAATGAAAATTTTTTGGAAAAAAAAGTTCAGAATGAAAAAAAAAAAATATTTTTCATGAGAACTTGACTAGCTATGGATGTGGGATTCTATGTATGCTATGTATGTGCATATATTTTTTTTTGTATTTAAGGCCCATTTGCTGATACGGAACATAAATCTTATGCATAGCTAAGTTCTACATTAATTCTATGTGATACTTAAATTTGTGTAAGTTGCTCGGAAAAATTTATGTTCAACATAGTAAGGGACCACTTTTGAATTCTAACTAACTTCAAGTCGGTTCAAGCAAATGTCAAACAATTGTTATTTTCGGTTTGTTTTTGTGTTTAAACGTATTTAACGATGTACTTCTTTCAAAATGTCCGGGAATAATTAAAAAAAAGATCGAATATGAAGAAAATTTGAAAAGAAATTCTTCTGTTTAAGTGGAGTGACATCGATATAAAATTGCGTCTTAGAAGGGTACGATAGTCATCTAACTGATGAGCCCAACTATCGTACCTGGGCGAACCGCAATTATGGAGTTGAGCTCACTTGAACTTTTAACTTCGATTAAAAAAAATTTTTTAATTTTGCTTTTGATGATAAAGAAGTGATCAAAGCAAATAAAAACAATAGTGCAAGTTGAACGTGAAAAGATGTAGGTATGTATGTATGTATGTCCATCAGGAGTAACAAAATTTTATGGGCAAGTTTAACATTATGCATCAATATATTGTGAAAGAGCAAGCCGGAATTAATATTGCTAAAAGTATAGGTACCTATACTTTATTTTAATAAAAAAAAAATGAAAATCATATTTTGTATTTCGAAGCTATGTAATGAAATGCTATGTATTGAAATGCCAATCGCAGTTTCAGAGCCCATATTACGAATTACAAAACCAAAGAAAAAAAAACGTGTCAGTTGCATAAAATCATTTGTCAAAACTATAAAAAACAACCCTCCAAAAACAGTCGTAAAACAAAAGGAACTTCTTATGGTAATTCTTTTAATCGTAATTTGTATTACGTGCACAGGAAATTTTATATGTCATTTCCAAATTATTAAGCTATTGCTCTCGAAACTCTCAAAGCTGTTCATAATGCATTTCCACCAAAATCGGCTATACCTACTTAGGACATTTTGAAAGCGTTATTTTTAAAATAACAATTGTTATTTTCTTCCAGAAATCTTTGGTTAGAAGATTCGAAAATATAATATTCCTCTCGAAAATTTGACAAATAACTTCTACTTTTATAATTTCAAGAACTTCCACATTATTTTTTAGTAATGTCTTCAAAATTCTAGGCAAATTAGTCAAAATCAACAGTAAACGAATATTATTCTGTAACATAAATAATATTAAATATCTTATGTGGCACTTTTTCTTCCACCTAAGTTATGTTCAAGTTAAGGTTTAAGGATTTTTATGTTTGAGTTTACGTTTGGTGCAAAGCAATAAGTGTCACTTAAAGGGACGTCGGTGTTGGGTTTATGTAGAACATAAGTGTTTATGTTTCGTATCAGCAAATGGGCATAAGAGTCCTATGAAAATAGCGCTAAAGGCTTAGACGTGTTTAATTTTGATTCTAATTAGATTTCATAAATTTAATATTGAATTTTTATACATAATCCACAACTGAAATGTGAAATGAGATGGCTGGGCTGGACATCGAAGATTAAAAGCATTAGTCAATATACAATGACAGTAACGCTGTACAGCCCATACAGTTCGTTGTTGTATCTTCTTCTCCATTCCCCACCTATGCAGACGGGACCAAAAATCACCCGGAGAATTTACCTCTCAAAACAGCCTAACGCGTTCTCATCCACCGTTAGCAGTGTCCATGCCTCTGCACCATACATCAGGACCGGGATGATAAGCGGGCTTTGCTTCTCAATTGCCTTCTTAGCCCGAAGAAACAGCGATTGGCAAGAGTACTTCTTCGTTTGATCTCAGCACTGGTATCGTTCGCTGAGTTTATAGCGGATCCTAGGTAGACAAAGTCTCTGACCACCTCAAAATTATAGCTGTCTATAGTAACGTTCTGTCCGAGACGTCGGTGTTGGGTGTCCTTTCTTGTTGACACCATATATTTTGTTTTGCTTTCATTCACCGTTAGACCCATCTTCTTGGCTTCCTTCTCAATACTCACAAAGGCACCACACACGCTTTGTTCGTCCGATCATTTCAATGTCGTTAGCGTAAGCGAGTAATTGGACGAACTTTTGAAATATTGTGTCTCTAGTGTTGACGTGAGAGTTTTGCACTATTCCTTCAAGAACGATGTTGAAGAAGTCGCATGATAGCGCGTCGCCTTGCCTTAAACCTTTTTTGACATCAAAGGTGTCGGTGAGGTCTTTGCCGACCTTGATGGAGCAGCGTGCACTCTCCATCGTCATCCTGCACAAACGGACGAGTTTGGCAGGGATGCCAAAACTAGACATTGCTCTATATAGATCGTCTCTATAGATGCTGTCATACGCGGCCTTGAAATCTACGAAAAGGTGGTGGGTATCGATTTGAAACTCCTGGGTTTTCTCCAAGATCTGCCGTAGTGCAAATATTTGGTCGATGGTGGACTTCCCTGGGCAAAGCCACACTGATATGGACCTATCAGGTTGTTGACGAATGGCTTCAGGCGTTCACAAAGTACGGCAGAGAAGAACTTGTAGGCGATATTAAGAAGACTGATGCCTCTGTAGTTGGTGCAGTCCAGAGGATCGCCTTTCTTGAGGATCGGGCAAACAATACTGAGGTTCTATTGATCGGGCATGCTTTCCTCCGACCATATTTTACAGATGAGCTGGTGCTTACTCCTAACCAATTCATCGCCAGCCGCTTTGAATAGCTCAGCCGTAAGGCCATCAGCTCCAGCAGCTTTATTGGACATAAGTTAAGATATAGCTATCTTCACTTCGTCAAGATCGGGTGGACGGAATTGTTGGCCAACCAACGTCGTCGTCCAGGTTAAATGGTGCAATCTGCATGGTAGCGGAATTTTGTTCGTCATCGCCGTTATACAATTTGCAGAAATGTTTTTTCCATATCCTCAACACCGACTGTGATTCTACTACGATGTTCCCCTGATCATCTTGCAGGCTTCGGTCCGGGCCTTGTAACCCTTGGAGGTTCTTTTTACCTTTTGGTAAAACTTCCTAACTTCATTCCTTGCATCCCTCTATTTTCTCGATTACTCGGTTCTCATGCTCTTTATTTTTCCTTCTGAGAAGCTTGTGTTCCGCTCTCTTCTTCTGCCCGTAGAGCTTGCGAGCAGCTCTGGTCCTTTCGAACTTTCTCACAGTATTTCCCTACTTTGGATTTGGTCACATCTGGCTAGTGGTCCGATTTGACGTTGAGGAGAAGAAGATGCATCTTTTTTGGGACAGGCTGGACAAATGCTGTTTTCCATCCACTCGGAAAGAGACCTGTTGAATAGGATAGATGGAAAAGCTTATGCAGTTGTATTGCCAGCGTTGAAGAACACTTCTTCATATCAATGGGTAGGATAGGTACTATATGTATTTTTAAAGCTAGTCTAATTTTTCTTCAGTGGAATTCTTACATTTTGAAAAACAATTGTTTAATTTGTTGTCATTTCTCCGCAGACGGCAAAGCCATGCTTAGATAATAATGCACTAAATTTTAAATAGCTATTGTAAATTTTATCAATGATCAATTAAAGTACCAAAATAATAATAATAAAACACTTTGTTTTTTTACCTCATGGAAAAATACACCTTCGAGGTGCATTTTATCAACATTCTTATTAAACATAGCAATTTATAATAAAACCTTGGGACACACCTGTCTCAAACCTAAATATCTTCAATTGAGTTTGTCGATTTAATACTATTGAATTTATGTTTAACAGATTGATCATTTAATACTATCTAAGTAATTTATATACACTATAGATACTATCGAAGGTAGTTTTTTTCGTGCATGTTTATTCATATTGAGTTGTTCTTTGTCAGTTTAAAAAATGTTCTTAATTAAAAATCATGCATCATCACGTGTAGGTACATACATATACGTTGTGTTTTTGATGCATTTTTTTGTCTATAAAGGCTTAGCATCATTTAAACAATCACTGCAGCTGTTTCCATTTAACAGGCTCATTTGATAATAAAAATTCATAATCAAACAAGTACACATATGCAAAGCAACGGACCGTGCTGACCTGAATTGTGTTCGAAATGTGAATACAGGCGCCCAAGCTTTTCGTCACCTGAGTTCTATCAAAGACCGTATAAAACCAAGATACCGCATCTCAACCAACCACCAAAAATCAGCTTTAGATACGGTCGGTCGGGGGAAGGGAAACATTCCCACGTATTGTATCACATCCTCATTCACATTCGAACTCACATAACACATACAGACATGCAAGCCTTTATTCGCCGCAGACCCACGACTCAGCGATCACGCCACTGACGATTGTAAAACTTATACATAGACGGGGTTCTCACTCACACATCTATGGGGTCACCACTGGGGTCGTCACAGTACTAGCGCTTTGACTGCGAATTTTTACACTAGATGCAATATCTTGGTATTATACGGTCTTTGGTTCTATCTTGTTCAATAGACCATTTTTGACGAAATTGAGTTAGAAATGCAGTTTTTGTAATTCGAGGGTGCTCTTTCGATTGGCGCAAACCATTTTGTTCTATCTCATTTAGTTTTCAAGTTATGGATAACTATTTTGTTCAATTAACCATTTTTCTGACCATTTTGAGTGTTCCTTTTGTTCAATAAACCACTATTCATTCTTTTTGTATCATATTGAACAATTCATAGTACATCTTTAAAATCATACCTTCTTATTTCTTTCTTGTTCAATATCCACATTTATGGATTTTTTGTTCAATATCTTTATCTACTTCAGTCATTTCTATTTTGTTCAATGTTCAAATTATTTTTATTACAATTTGTACCTTATTAATCAGAAAGATATGAGTTTGGTTGTGTAAGACCAAGAGTTCTATTTTGTTCAATATCATACGAGATCTCCATTGTTGCACTTGATTTGTATATATAGCCCGAGTTAAATAAGCAAAAATAAGGGTCAACCTGGGAATGAGAGATAATAACCTGGAAACTCGTATACATACACCTTCATTTTGGCGCTTTAAAAGTTGTCTGAAAGGTCTCATAAATTCTCGTGTCTGTACCTAATCAAAGTTATTCAAGGTCAAACGTCACAAAAATCACGTTTCGTGGTTATCTCGGTTTCTGTAGCTCCAATGAAGTTAACATCTATTATCAAAATTGTAGAGCATACAATTTTCGACAGATTGTCTTGCAATTATTTTTGAATGCATTTAACCGTTTTTTAGATAGATGGTGGAGAACGCGCAGAGCTCAGCCAAACATACTGTAATGCAAGGTCGAACGTGAGTCTCGGTGAATAATACCTCGTATAAAGTTATTAGATCATTAAAAAATATCATTGACGGTGAATAATTTGCATGATTATTAGTTAATACATTGTATTTAGTAACATTTCACATAAATAGTAGATATCTTGTTGAAAATACCGAACAGCAGTATGAACAAAAAAACGCTTTGAGAATCGAAATCGAAATAGGTGAATGTTCAAATCAAGCAAGAAAATTCATCAAGTTACTAGAAAACTTGCCAATTTTGAACAACCGGCTGAAGCTTTTCTACAAGAAAATTGCCCTGTACATTTGTACAACAACTAAACAAAAATGAAGTATGCATCTAAGTACCGATAAACAATGCTCCTATATCTGAAGACAATTTATGTCATCCTCGATATACTCTGTTCGTTAAATCTACAAAGCTTCATGTGTATTACCAAGTTCAAAAATGTTAAGGGCATGATTTAGAACCCCAGGAATCGGATTGAGTGCTGCAAAAATGGATTTCTATGGCCAATGACAATAAAATTACATCCAGCTCCAGATTAATTACTGAATAATATATTTTGTAGTTGTAAGAATGGATGTAGTCCACGCTTTGGGTGCAGATAATCGGGGTTGCAATGCACTTCAGCTTGTGGCCAGAGAAATGGACAAAGCTTGCCTCATGCTGTTTCATTGCAAGGTGACCCTGGGGAAGAGAGTGCATTTGACCCGGAAATTCAAAAAGGCCTGGAAACAATGATTCAGGACAATGAAGATGATGTCAATGAAACAGAAATGTTCGAACACAAAGAAGATGACGTTGAAGAAGAAAATTAATACTTTGCCGCTCTTCAAATTATTATAGATTTGTAAATGTTCACTTCACTTCAATTTAAATTATAAATAATAGTATACAAGTGCTTAATAAAGTTAAAACTGAAATAACTCGTTTTATTTCTGCTTAAAATGTTATTAAATACAATGTATTAGCTAATAATAATGCAAATTATTCATTGTTAATGGTATTTAAATGATCTAGTAGCTTTATACAAGGTATTATTAACCGAGATTCACGTTTGACCTTGCATTTCAGTATGTTTGGCTGAGTTCTCCACCATCTATCTCGAAAAATGGTTAAGTGCATTCAAAAATAATTGCAAGACAATCTGTCGAAAATTGTATGCTCTACAATTTTGATAATAGATGTTAACTTCATTGGAGCTATAGAAACCGAGATAACCACGAAAACGTGATTTTTGTGACGTTTGACCTTGAATAATTTACGTTACAGACACAAGATTTTATGAAATTTTTCAGACAACTTTTAAAACGCCAAAATGAAGCTGTATACGAGTTTCCAGCTTATTATCTCTCATTCCGAGGTTAAGCTCTAATTTGACTGGCTGGAGTAATATGCTCATTCAGTCAGTTCTGATCTCTCATCGAGTAAGCACGTCAATGCAAGTGCAAGGCGTTGTTATAAAAAATGAACTCTGAAAACACGTAAGCTCCTACCAATAAAATAATATTGGATTGAAGTTTGACGCATTTTTTTTAATCATATTACAGTTTGATGGAGGCAATCGAATATTTGTCTTTCCCCAAACCAGAAGTCCCGAAGCAAAATTCAATGTAAAAAGAAACTATTGCGATCTGATTTTAATAATGAAAAATGTATGTTTTTGTTCAATTTAGTACAAAATACCTCTGGTTTCCTATATTACCCTTGTTAATTTCTGTCTTCTTCAATATTAAGTTTTGTTGTTCAATATCCACCAATTTTATCAACTTATCTTCACTCCATATAACTTTGTTCAATATCCAAAATGACATCTGCGTGATTTTTATTTATAATTATTTCAGAAGAAAAGAAAAAAGAAATCTGTTAATTGTTTTTAAAATAAAATTGTTAAGGCTTTCAGAAAAACATCACTTGAAAAGATAAACTGGGGTAAAATAAACAAAAGTTTTCTATCTGAACTTTAAAAATCGATTTCCCAACATTTTGAAAAATGGACATAGGACAAGATAGAACTCAGGTGACGTTTCGTATAACAGAAAAACTAAGGCACCAGTTAAACTCATAGCTATCATTGAAACTCATGATTGAAAATTTAAAACTTAATTTTGAAACGTTTATAGAGTAAAATCCGTGGTAATTTTGATATAACAATAAAACTCTTGCCTGCATTTCACTGTGTAGCAAAAATTTGTTTATGCTGAATTTTTGTTAGTTTCTACTTTCTTATGATAAGTCGAGCATATTTGGGGTAATCATTCGTTCTAACCGTTAGCTTTATTTTCACACATTTTCTTCCTTTACGAATCAAGAACGTTTTGACTAATTCGGTGTGTTTTTAGCTCTATGCTGAGTTTACACGATACGACTGTCAAATTTTTCAGAATCGCTGCTACAAACCTAGCTGTGTACATCTTTTCAAAATATCATCAGTTGTTACGTAGTCAAATAATGGTGCTTTGAATATACTATGGCAATGTGACGGAAAAGAATGAGGAAATTGATCATTTGTCTTGTTTGCAAAATGATGTCAGTTTAATATTTACACGGTGAAAGTATAATGGAGTAAAATTATATATCAGTTGCACTCTTGTCAATTTTTTTTTGTCGAAAACGCTGGCAAACAAAAGACCATGAAGTCATAACAATTAACAGTACGAAAAATGGGTAAAAATTATAAAAAAATATCACTCGTGCCATTAGTACATAACATGATTAGAGGTCGTATGGGTTCAAGGGAGGGCCGGTAACCATAGAAATAAGATACCAATCTATTGACCAACAACGTGTGGGGTACGGTAATAGAGAATTCCGAAGTTCAAATTAGAAAAACAAAGAAATATTTTCACTTCTGAGCACGTGTAGTGGTATCATTAGATACATTTTCAACATGATTCTTGTTGAATAGCTGACAAAAGCCACGTGATTCATTGGGGTTTTATTTCATAATAAAACGAGGCCTCAAAAAAATACAATGAAATGCGGCTGAAAAAATAGAATAAACCCCCAAAAATATCGTTATTGTTGCCTTATGTGTATTTTATTTCATTTTTATTTTTGGGCCTTTGGGCAAAATGAGGCCCAAGTAAATGGGCCTCATTTTACGGAGACAGCCGGTTAATAGGATTTGTACTACCTTTTTGGGTCCTCTGTCGCCCGACACACGCAACTCTGTTGCTTCACTTAGGGTATGTATACGTATGTACGTAAACACGTACTGCATCATGAAGCCTAATAATGATGGTTATTAATAATTTTTAAGTTAATATTTTGTGTTATTTTTATTCGATGGGGCTTATTTCCATCAAAACCCACAAAATAAAGGAACTAATCTCCCGGCTTTTGTTGCCATTTCAAAGAAGAAAAAAAGAAGTTCATTCCTTACATTTTCAAAAATGGCGCCCAATCTGGGGAAAATGGTAAATAAGAAGAAAACGCGTAAATTACTTAGAAAATTTCCATAATCAAAACAACAATTTATATCTTCAAAGAAAGATTTCAAGTGGTCGCATCTTCGTATAAAATTTCAGTGTTGCCACTTTTCAGGAACATATCTTTTTTATGTGTCAACGGGAGGAACCTCCACTTTTTTGATCATTTTTAATATTTTAAATATGAAACAAGTTGCGGAAACGCCCCCTTGATGCCAAACGTGCGTTGGGATATAAAAATTAGTATTTTGAAAAATAGGTGTTGAGAAGACGCATCTTTGGTTAAAGTTTTAATGTTACCACTTTTCAAAAGTATAAACTTTTCTTATGTTAAAATGTGGGACTTCGCCTTTTTTGATAATTTTTAACGTGAAAAAAGTTTTGGAAACGCCTTAGGACGTCCAAGGTGTCTTGAAAAATAATGGTTGATGTCTTAAAAGTTAAATGTTAAGTCAGCACATCTTTGGGTAAAATGTCAGTGTTGCCACTTTTTGGGAACATACTTTTTTATATTAAAGGGTGGTACTTCCACTTTACTACCAAAAACCTTTCTTTTAAAACATAAATTCCACAAAAAAACGCAGGGATTTCGGTTTCCTCTCTGGACTAAGTATTGCACCCCATTTTTGAAAATGGCGTCTAGGCGACTTACTTACTTTTACTTTAAATGGCACTCACAGTCCAGGGGGTCAATTCTCGATCTATGAAACTGTGAAATGAAAACAAAGTTATCATTTCAGTTTTCACAGAGTTTTATCATTTTATCACTTCACAAACACGCGCAAGGCGATTCCCGAACTCGTTCTGAAAACAGCTGTCAAAGTGAGTACTAAAAAGTACTAACATGAAAAATGTTACCACTTACTCATAGAAAGATGTCATAGAAAGACCAAGATGGCGACTTGGGTGTTTCAAATGAGTACAATTTGTTTGTGTTTATCATTTTTCTTTTCACAGGTTTTCACAGAATGAAATGATAATGATAAACGAATTATCATATGAAAACATTTTTACATTTGTTTTCATTTTTTCACACTTCGAGAATCGCATTTGGCGTGAAGGCGTTATCATATTTATCACTTCATAATTTCACAGATCGAGAATTGACCCCCAGGATGGACTACGGCCTCAACCAACAATCCTCTTCAGTCAGCTCGGTCCCTAGCTAGCTGCCTTCAGTTATACGCACTCTAAGTTTGTTGATGTCGTTTTCCTCTTAATAAACAAATTAGAAAGCTGTGTTTCATTCGAAAAGGACATTATATTAGGTGTGGAATATGACATCGTTTAAATGGCCACCACATATTTAGACTAACTGGCTGAACAGAATGGAGACGGAGCTGCAACTGGAATGAATAGCTGTCAAAATTTTGAATACACACAATTTCAATGATGCGAACAGAACACGACGCAGCTGCAGACGGAGCTGCAGACGCAGCTGGACAAGTTGGCCAACTTTTAACTTTCAAAATTGCGAGCAAAACGAAGTGTTTACATGTGGGTTAAAGTGATTTTTAAACTCTTTTCAATCACTCATAAAGACGTAAAGCAATTTTAGCTTCTTTTTCATCATTATACATTTTTATTTTTGTTTTCATTGTTTTTTATTTTCGATACTAAAATGTCAGAAAGCTGTTCAGCTGAATTGTGGGCGCGTAAAAAGATCACGTACGACACTTTTTGACATCATTCCAGTTGCAGCTGCAACTCCAGTTGCAGCATTCTATTCTGTTCAGCCAGTAAGTTTGAGAACTGATGGTGCGGGTTATGTTGGTTTTGGGCATTGGTCCCATGTGGTTGATTGGCAGCAAGCTGCGACATTAGAAAGCCCCAGAAAAAAGTGGAACCGGGCCAAATTGCACAAACTCGGTGGTTGTGTGCTCTTTGAGTGAGATTGTCATGCCTTCAAAACGATAGTGCAGAATGTCCATCGTTTCATCAACGGTTTGGCACGTAGCCCTGTCCTAGATGAAACAATATCCATATCATTTGGCCTAAAAGAAATTAGTTATTATCGATCGGTAGCAGTCACAGTTGATGGTGATGGCATAGTGCCTTGTCGTTATCGAAGAAGTCAAGCCGATGATGCCACTGGGTGACTTGGTGAGACTTGTGTGAATTAGTATCGTTTCAAATTCTGAAATTTGGCGAGCACGGTTGGTTTCGTTGAGTCTCAAGTGTATGGAGCAAAAACAAGCACGGTTCTTATAATTTGAATAATGGCATGTCCAAAGAACGGTCCGACCCTGACAAAAAAAATAATCAAAATCGATGGAAAATAAGAGGAATTTAATTTAATCCCAAATTAATGCAAAATGCAATGACATCAAATTTATGCTGAGCCTTCATTTAATAACAATCAACACTTACCTCGATTATCCCAGATTAAATAAATTATACCTACTCGTTATTAGTTTACTCTGATGGCCACAAAAACTCTTGATATTGTGAAAACCTTTGTTTTTTTTGTTCGATTTTGAATATTAATTCAGCTATTGCAATGTTTTCTTTTTTTTCTGCTGTGATAGCAATTTGTTGAATTCTGAAACCAATTTGAATTACAAGGATTGGTAAACATCATACAACCCAATTTAGATTCGCTCTCTCGGCAAGTCGATAAATCCTTTAAACCACGTCGTCCTTGTCGTGGTGTGGTGTGGGTATGGTTAAACCCAATAAGGCAATATGGTTTACTCGTGTATATATAGTACGAGTACGAGTATATGTTCATATATATGCAAACTTGATCCCAAGTTGGTAATATATGCAAATTCGGTTTTGTACAATTCCAACAATGTCACATTGGCCAGATCATGATTGAGATATATACATTTCTGCTTTGAACCGAAAAGGCGAGCCGCACTAAAATCTACATCTGTGCGATGCAATCTAATCATTGCCCTCAACCGAACCGCATTGTCGACTTCGGCGTGGGTTTGTATGTGGTGTTGACTTTTCAGGATTTTCAGTCACACAATTTATAGCCAAACACTCAGTATGTGGCGCAAATATCTTCCAGTTAGTATAGAGGTAGGTTATCCTAGTTGGTATACCTACCTAGTTGCATATATTAAGGATGTAATTTTCCAGGAGAACCTGCAGATGACACACAAGCTTATTCACATGATGGTCAAAAAATGGGTGGCATATGATGGGTATGGCAAAGGAAGCCAACCGGTAGCACGCCATCGCCACCGCGGTCACCATCATCATGCTTTAGAAATTGCATTTTACCAAAGCTACGTTACGCTCACGTATATAAAAGGTGAACAAAAGTTTCTCGAAACTGGGTGTATGAAGTACGAATAAAAAAAAAAAAAATTTAAAAAAAACATCACAAAGAGAAACGGAAAAAATGGCTTTTTATTAAAAAAGTTTCAATGGACGAGAGTGCATTTTCCATGCATGCATAATCCCGTGTTAAAAGGCAATTAGTACTGAAAATCCCACTGTCCACTTTATAACTTGATCTTAGCAAAGTTAAACGGAGTGTAAGGCTATCTATATATAATAATTATGTACACATAAGAGGGTTGGAAAAGAATTTTATAACACAAGGAGTTAAGAGACCACTTAACAATTAGCACAGGAAAAATAAAGCGAATCACTTATTCGTGCGAGTTGGCTCCATTTCTGCATGCAGACTATCTCTCAGTTTGATTGTTAAAGTACGTGAATATTTTTAATTCAGCCATTGTTCTACCAAGATCATAGTTCAAGAATTGTTCCTATCACCTAAAATTGAGATTTTGTCGTACACTATAAATAGTCCGTTTAGAACTGGATTTGAAGAAAGAATCAAAATCTCAAACGCCAAATTGTCACAGGTAATTTGTTTGCTATTTGATTTTGGAATTGCGATTGTGCATTGTACAAAATTTGGAGTTTAAAGGAACCTCTCCATTATCATTATACCAAGATGTGGATTTTTACTTAGGAATGCCCTTTACTTAAAGTTATAATCAATGCTGGAGACATTCATTGCTGTTATTGAGGAATATCAATATTCCGAGAAACAGCTGTGTGAATGTTTTATTAGTTTAGTTTAGTTTAGTTTATTTTCATCAATTTGAGATTCCATTCTCCTTTAGATTACAGTAGGTACATAATTATAATTAAATTTGGTAATAATATTAATAATAAAACAAATCAAATAAGTAATAGTTAAATAAGTAGGTAGGTAGTAAGTAAAATAATAAATAATAGTTATAAAATATATGAACAGAAATAAATTATTTAACAATTTAATATGCATGTAAACAAAATAATTAATCAAATAACAATATCGACACTAGATTTTTTTTAAAAGAATCTCTTGGACAGTGCATACAAATATCTATAAGATCAATAACGGCATTAGTTTCTCTGATGCAACGAGTAATAGGTTCATTTCTACCGTAATTTCTTCTTGAAAAAGTTTCTCGTAGGTAAAAACCTATACGGAGACTCCTACAAGGAAAATATAAATTGATTCTTTCGAGCAAGTAGGGACAAATAATGTGGCTATTGATTATATCTTTTACCATCATAATTGAATAATACTTTCTTTAGACCTCAAGCGATTGAATACCAAAAAGCAGGCATCTGACATTATATGTGGGCATAACAATATTCCAATTAAGCTTATAAAAACAGTATCTTGTAAAACTTTTTTGAATCCTTTCAATCCTTAATGAATGAATATTATAATAAGGATTCCAAACCACACATCAGTACTCAAGAGTTGATCCTACGAAGGCTATATAAAGAGATTTAAGTGCATAACAATCTGAGAACTCTCTAGTGTTTCTTCTTAAAAACCCTACATCTTATTTGCTTTATTTACCATATAATCAAAGTGATAGGTAAACGTGAACTGCTGATCTAATACGACTCCCAAATCTTTTTTTTGTGACACTTTATCTAGTAGAATATTGTTGATGCTATAGTCATATAATATCGGAGATATTTTTCATGAGCATATAAAACTTTGGCACTTAGAGACATTTAAAAAAAAGAAGATTTTTACTGTACCATACCTCAAGTTCGGATAAATTTTCCTGTAGTAGGTCGCAATCAATTCTGGACTGTATAGTTTTGAATATTTTAACATCATCAGCATATAACAGGTACTTGGAAAACTTGAAAATATCTGGAATATCATTGATGAACAAATTAAAGAGTAAAGGGCCGATGTGACTGCCTTGAGGGACACCCGAGGTTACTTTAATACATTGAGAGACGAAATTATTTATTCTAACAAATTGGGTTCGATCAGTGAGATATAAACATATCCATTTTAAGAATGTGGAGTGAAAACCAAGCTTAGATAGTTTAAATATTAAAATATCATGATTTACCCTATCGAATGCCTTGGCAAAGTCGGTGAAAATGATATGAAATATATTTTCCATTCATCTATAAATTGACCAAACTTTAAAGACCTTTTGAAAATTCGCCACAAAGGCAACGTGAGAGACGTTGTACACTTTTTTATTACTTTGGGAGATATAAAATCTGGGCCAACACCTTTACTTTCATCAATACCAATCAGCGCTTCGAAAACTTCTGAAAAACTTAACTGCATTAGTAGGACAAAATTCGGGAAACTCGATAGGAGACGTTAAAGCATAAACCGATTTGAAATAATTAAATTAGCGAAAAGATTACAAATAGTTGGCAAATCACTTGATGTGGATCCAGAATATTCCATACAATTTGGTAGTCCAGTTGATTTTCGTTTGGAGTTTATAAACTGCCAAAAACTTTTACTATCTTTTTTGATTTGTGCTTCAGCAGTTGAAATAAATTTATTATACATACTTATTTACTTACTTACTTACTTAAGGTGGCGCTACAGTCCGGGGTGGACCAGGGCCTCAACCAACAAGCCTCTTCCAGCCGGCTCGGTTTCTAGCTAGCTGTCTCCAGTTTCGCACGCCAAGTTGGTCCTCTTCCACTTGCGTGCGCCACCTTTTACGCTGTCCACCTCTACTGCGTTGTCCCACGGGGTTGGATTCAAAGACTTTCCGGGCCGGAGCATTGGTGTCCATTCGCTCTAGGTGACCCAGCCATCTTAGTCGTTGGCTTTTCGCTTTTGTGGCTAAGTCGGTGTCGCTGTACAGCCCATACAGTTCGTGGTTGTATCTTCTCCTCCATTCCCCATCTATGCAGACGGGACCAAAAATCACCCGGAGAATTTTCCTCTCGAAACAGCCTAACGCGTTCTCATCCACTGTTAGCAGTGTCCATGCCTCTGCACCATACATCAGGACCGGGATGATGAGCGTCTTATACAGGGACAGTTTAGTTGCTCGAGAGAGGGCTTTGCTTCTCAATTGCCTTCTTAGCCCAAAGAAACAGCGATTGGCAAGAGTAATTCTTCGTTTGATCTCAGCACTGGTGTCGTTCGCTGAGTTTATAGCGGATCCTAGGTAGACAAAGTCTCTGACCACCTCAAAATTATACACGGAAAGAATTGAAAAATCACCAATTGAAAAATTTTCAGTTGCAATTTACGAATCATGTTTAATTTGTAAATCAAGATATTTTAATCCCAAGTTAATACAAAAACTGGTAATTTTACAGTCAAAACGTAGCAATTTACAAAATTTGTTTCTTCGTGATTTGCAATTAAAATCCATGATTCTAGTTTGTACTTTTCATAGCAAAATACAACTGTTTTGGCGTAATTTACTCACCAAAAGAATAATTTCACAAACAGCATTTAAAAATATTGATTTGTGATCAATATTTAGTAATTAACATTGCACAATCACTGAATTACGTTTTTTTTTTTCGTAATTCGCAACTCCATGAGAATAGTTGCAAATCGCAAACAATAAATTCCTAAATCACGACTTTCTTGTCGCAATTTACTTCTCGAAGAAATAAAGCACCACAACATGGCAGGTATCTAGTCATCGATGTGTGACACCAACGATCTGTAATGCAAATTGGCCTGGTGGTTGCATGCTCGCTCCGCAACTGGAGGGTTGCGAGTTCAAATCCAAGTAGAGTCAAGCGTAAAGTATTTATTTCAAATAAATTAAATTAAATGTGTATACCTGCAAAATGAAGGGTAGAGCAGGATTGATCTTTCCAAGTGGCAATATCACGTAATAAAAGTGGTGATCACAAATCTTTTTGCAAATTTACAAATTGTGCAATTGGGGAATATTTGGATCAAATTGCGATTTGTTGTTCGCAATTTTTGTTTTCTCTCGATAGCATAATTGATAGTTAAAGAGGGTTGATTTACGATTTTTGAGTATCAATATCTTCATTTTGCTCAGTTTTGCAAATTGCAAACAAATAGTCGTAAATTACAAAATCCCGAGCCAAGGTATAAATCGGGATTCATTTTTCGTAATTTGCAGCTCATTTTTCGTGATATGATCCAAGAATTCTTTCCGTGTAGCTGTCTATAGTGACGTTCTGTCCGAGACGTCGGTGTTGGGTGTCCCTTCTTGTTGACAGCATATATTTTGTTTTGCTTTCATTCACCGTTAGACCCATCTTCTTGGCTTCCTTCTCAATGCTCACAAAAGCACCACTGACATCACGCTTTGTTCGTCCGATTATGTCAATGTCGTCAGCGTAAGCGAGTAATTGGACGGACTTTTGAAAGATTGTGCCTCTGGTGTTGACGTGAGAGTTTTGCACTATTCTTTCAAGAACGATGTTGAAGAAGTCGCATGACAGCGCGTCGCCTTGCCTAAAACCTTTTTTGACATCAAAGGTGTCGGTGAGGTCTTTGCCGGCCTTGATGGAGCAGCGTGCATTCTCCATCGTCATCCTGCACAATTGGACGAGTTTGGCAGGGATGCCAAAACTAGACATTGCTCTATATAGCTCGTCTCTATAGATGCTGTCATACGCGGCCTTGAAATCGATAAAAAGGTGGTGGGTATCGATTTGAAACTCCTGGGTTTTCTCCAAGATCTGCCGTAGTGCGAATATTTGGTCGATGGTGGACTTCCCTGGCCTAAAGCCACACTGATATGGACCTATCAGGTTGTTGACGAATGGCTTCAGGCGTTCACAAAGTACGGCAGAGAAGATCTTGTAGGCGATATTAAGAAGACTGATGCCTCTGTAGTTGGTGCAGTCCAGAGGATCACCTTTCTTGAAGATCGGGCAAACAATACTGAGGTTCCATTCATGGGGCATGCTTTCCTCCGACCATATTTTACAGATGAGCTGGTGCATACTCCTAACCAATTCATCGCCAGCCGCTTTGAATAGCTCAGCCGCAAGGCCATCAGCTCCAGCTGCTTTATTGGACTTAAGTTTAGATATGGCTATCCTCACTTCGTCAAGATCGGGTGGACGGAATTGTTGGCCTACGTCGTCCAGGTTGAATGGTGCAATTTGCATGGTAGCGGGATTCGGTTCGTCATCGCCGTTATACAATTTGCTGAAATGATTTTTCCATATCCTCAGCACCGACTGCGATTCCACCACGATGTTCCCCTGATCGTCCTTGCAGGCTTCGGTTCGGGGCTTGTAACCTTGGGAGGTTCTTTTTACTTTTTGGTAAAACTTCCGAACTTCATTCCTGCAGTGGCATCCCTCTAATTCCTCGATCGCGCGCTTCTCATGCTCTTTCTTTTTCCTTCTAAGAAGCTTGTGCTCCTCTTTCCTCTTCTGCTCGTAGAGCTCGCGAGCAGCTCTGGTCCTTCTATGCAGCGCCGCTTTGTATGCCTGTTGTTTGGCTGCATGTACTTGCCGGCATTCCTCGTCGAACCCGGGGTTTCGCTGTGGTGGTCGTGCGTAGCCCAGCACGTCAGAGGCGGCATCTCTGATGGCTTCCTGGCAGTTTTTCCACTGGTTCTCGATGTTTGCAGTTGGCGGCAAAGGACTAGTTAAGAGGGCGCGAGAGACTCGATCGGAAAAAGACCTGGTGATTTCTTGCGACTGTAGCCGTCCGACGTCGAACTTCCTGACAGTATTTCCCTGTTTTGGCTTTGGTCTGGATATCCGTAGCATTACCTTGGCTACAACGAGGTAGTGGTCCGAGTCAACGTTGGCTCCTCGGAACGTTCGGACATCCTTGATACTGGAGGAGTGCCTTGCGTCGATCGCAATGTGGTCAATTTGGTTGGCGGTTGATTGACCAGGAATTCGCCATGTCCCCTTATGTATATCGAGATGCGGGGACTGCGTACTAGCTACCACAACGTTTCACCCCGCAGCAAAGTCGATTAGCCTGAGTCCGTTATCGGAGGTGGTGTCGTGCAGGCTGTATCTTCCGATTGTGCCACCAAAGACCAAAGACTTGTCCAGGAGCTCGTAGAACTCGTCCTTGGTGTCGTCATCTTTCTCCTCTGTGGGGGCATGCGCGCATATCAGGCTGATGTTGGCGAATTTAGCCTTGATGCGAATTGTCGTGAGGCGTTCGTTTACATAATTGAAACTCAAAACTTCTTGCCTAAGTCTTGCTCTAACAACAAATCCACATCCAAAAAGACGCTGCCCTTGTGGTCGGTAACAGTCACCGTAGTATATATCGCAGTCTTTCAGTTTTCTTTTGCCCGGCCCATCCCATCGCACTTCTTGGATGGCGGTGATGTCTGCTTTGTAGCAGTCTAGGGCCTCCGCTAAATGTTCGGCTGCACGTGGTCTATAGAGAGACAGAACATTCCACGTGCAGATCCGAAGTTCGTTGTCCTTATTTCGTTTGCTAGGTTCGTCAACAGTAAATCCGTCCGTATCCGAGGCTTGTTTTTGCTTCGCAACTAAAAATAGCTTTACGTGGCCGGGAAGTCACCCCGACGGCACGACCCCCAACCTGGAGGACCAGACCCTATATATATAACTCCAAGGGCGGGGAGCCGGATTAACCGCTCCTTATAGGCCTGAGCTCCGAATATGTCGTAGTAGCCCGTATAAGGTGTTCACTAAGTAGTTCAGCCTAACTGGAACTGTAGACGCCACCGTTGATTCCATCTTGAGAATTCTTCCGCTGCCGCCTGGATGAAGGAGAAGTGCCTTAGTGGGAACACTCCTCCCCCCCTCTCTCGTTTGCTGCCCCCTAAAACCGTCCACAGGGATTGGAACCCCATCTTCAGTTAAAGGTACTAGGCACCCGATGTTCACCACTTGGAGGTGAGAGTAGGAGTTGATAGACAGAGGTTCGCTTTGAAAAAAAGCTTGTGGACGCTTGTGTCCTCTTGAATGCACCGTGTCTACCCTTTGAACATCAAATTTATTATACATAAATTTATTCAAAACATCAAACGATTTTTGAATCTTAAGATAGTTCTGGCTATTAATCAAATTATTTTTATCTTTTTTATACAGTTTATAAGCCTTATTTTTCTTATTTTTGAGATTACTCAACCTGTTATTAAGCCATGGTGGGTTTGAATTCTGCTTACTTATTTTTTTCGGTATAAAGCTGTCAGATGCCTGTTTCAAATAAGATTTAACAGTCCTAAACGCTTGATTTAGATTCTGGGTTTCAACAATTGTTTCCCAAGGTACTGAGTTTAAAAACACATTCATGGCATCAAAGTTACCACGCCTGTAATCGTAAAAACAAACAGTTTCATTGACAATATAACTTTTTAGGCTTTCGCGGTTGTTAATAGACATAATAGATAATTATTTTTCGGATTAGCCGCGTAATAAAAGTTTAAAGAGTGCACTTTGGTACTCACCCCGAACGTTTCGCATCAAATTGCATTGAGCGTGGTCACCGGGAAACTGCTCTTGAAATGTTATAATGTATTAGATTGACTACGCAGGTTGTAGCTGTGCGTAGGTGGTTCTATCTCATGATGTTGTTGTTGTTGTTGAGGTGCAGCTTGTTGGGAGCAAACAATGCTCACTACATCGGACTACAACTAGTTTCATTGACATTTGGTATATATACTATGAGCTTACAATCTAGGACAAGGCAAATATGATGCTGTGAATTATTTACTACTGGAAAATCAACCTTATCAATGGTTACTTCTAATTCATTATCGACGAAAACTATGTCCAAAATACGATTTAAAAAATTTGATATATAGTTTTGTTGCAATAAGTTATACTGACTGAAAGAATCGATAACAGAGCTTTCAATTTCTGTTTTTACGTCAAAACGAACCAAACATTTATCATCAGCGTCAAATTTCCAATTTACATCCCCAATATTGAAATTACCTAGACAAATAACATGATCAGACGAATTCAAAGTACAAAAAAGAGATCGACAATTTTCTAGATGTTTGTTATATAATTCTAGGGGGCTTCCTGGTGGGACATAACTGGCAGAGATATATAAATTTACATTTTTTCCAGCGTTTACATTAATAATTAATTGATCAATATCAAAGACAGTGTCATTTTTACTCGAAAACAATTCAATTTGATTAGAAATATAGCTAGCCCGAATGGCGATGATAATCCCACCACCCCGATAATGACCGGTTTTAAAAGAACAACGGTCTTTTCGATAAACAGTGTATTGATTACAATTGAATAATTCTGTTGAGAGGTGACAATCATTGAGCCAGGTTTCAATTAAGACTATGATATAATAGTCATGAGAAGCAAAATATAAATATAGGTTGTTTAATTTAGTTCTTACTCCACCAACATTTTGGTAATAAATACTGAGACTATCACAACTAGGAAATTCGTGATTAAAAGCATCAACACCATACTGCAACGCCTGCATCAACAGCAACAAAATCAATAATTTCACTAGAGTTATCTTCATTGACAACCATAACACCAGCTACCAGAGGATCAGCAACAAAATCATCAGCACCTTTATCAAGAACAACGGCATCAGCAACCTCAACAGCAACGAAATCATACGCAGCATCATCTTTAGCAGCAACAATGTCCAAAGAAACGGCAACATCGTCAGCAAAATTATCGACAGCGAAAAATATATCTTCATTAACAGCAGCATCAGCAATATCAGCAACATTAGCAGCAAAATCAACAACATCAGCAGCAACAACATCAGCAGCAACAACATCAGCAGCAACAACACAAGTAGCACCAGCGAAGGCAATACCATCATCCGAAATATCTGAGAATACAAATGAGCTAAGTCGTTAAATTTGTTTCCGTTGGCCGCTCGTTTTTTGGCCTGAAATTGAACGGGTGAATTTGAATTTCTTTCGGCCAGTGCTCAGAGTCAAAAAAATATCAACATATTCCAACGGAGTACCAATTTTAAAGTTTATAAATCTTAGCTTTTCATCGTCATAATTTTTCATAACTAGTTTAAAACACGGGAAAAGGGATGCATCAATCTGGGTTTTGATTGGATATATGAAGTAATGTTTTCGGTAGATGTGTCCTTCCTGAAACTAGATAAATGGAACCAACGCATTTTTTGTTTACTAAAATCATTGTTCTGTAGGTCATCTACATCCATATTAACACCAGACTTAAAAATTTGACTTCTAGGTACACCTGTAGGCTTAGCTTTACCATTTTCCGTCTTAGTAGATTCATCATCACCAGCACACACATCATCAGCATCGTTATCCAAATCAACGGAAAAAAAAAGAAATAGAAATAGCAGCACCAGCAACATCAACTCCAACGGCGGCGGTAGCGGCGGTGGCGTCCGAAGCGACACCACCAACAACGTTTCTCCTAGCAACATCCTCGCCTTCCGCAACATTAACAGTACCAGTAACATCTGCTATCACCAAAATGCAAAAACCAAGTGCAAAATATACAACCAAACCCAAACTTCAGAATAAAGAATTGGAGAGCTCCGGAGGCTTCTTCAGGAATACCAAACAAAAACGCTATAAGAATTCAATTCTTTTTGATTCGATTGAGTTTCCCTGAACAAACCTACGGTGACGTCTACCGAAGCCCAACAAAAATCTGAAGTTCGTAAATCTTGACCGCTGCAATGCAGACATATATTACCGCCATCTGAAAATTGGAATGGCCGTGGTCAAACTTATATCCAAAGTGATCTGGTTAGGTTTGTGTTGTTGTAATCCTTTATATAATCGCAGCTGAAGGCAAAACAGTTGTTGGAAAAAAAGAGAACCCAAGTTATCCTAAAAATCTTAGGATACGAAGCTTTCCTATGATAAATGTCAGCAACAGCTGACTGGCATTCATAAACATGCATGGATACAAAGCCATTCTAGATAGGCCATATCAATTGAAATTTGAAAACGGCCAATGAGATTGATTGCGCAAATGAAAAATGCACTTTGATGTATACTACGGGGACTGTAATTGATAGCAAAATTTGAGGAGCTTAACCCGACCACTACTTCTGTGTAAATAAAGACCCCAGCTTAAAGCTAGAACTTTAATGCACGGAGGGACGCTTAAGTGATCGTTAGAAAACAAGCGAATACACGGAAACATATAATGAGGCATGGTCACAAAACTTAAGTAAAACGGACAATTGGTGAAATAGAAATGCCAAAAAGAAATAGATGATAGGTGAAGTATGGGTGTGTTTCCCTTTTGACGATACGGAAAGCTACTTTTCGTTGGTTTTTGACATCAGTTTAAGTGCCCTTGCGACCATTATCAAACATAGCGGCTGCATAGAAGGAGTAGACCTTGTATCGAGTTCAACGAACAGAAAAAGAGAGAGGAACACTGGTTCGAAAGATGATACATAACAAGCGCACGATCGAGGAAATAGAGAAATGTCATGACAAGAATGATGTTCAAAAGTTTTATCTCAAGGTTTACAGCCCCGACTGAATGCACACGCACGATTACTTAATCGCAAAAAATACAACAGAGACAGACAGCCTTTAATGTCAACGTACGCACATGCGTCAAAGAAAACTATTGTTGACGAATAGCCTAGGAACGACTTCTGTCATTGCGATTAAAAAAATTTCTATTTCCATGCACTCGCACTTGCGGTAATCTGTTCGGCGATTATTTAATCGTTAACAAGAACAACGTTTTGCAAAAGCGTGCGTTTCCATTTAATTTTATTTGATCTATATAATTTTGCGGCTGAAAAAAACGCTCAAAAAATAGATCTGGATCCATTCATTTGTTTCATTTCTTGCGGCTAAATAATCGTACGATTAAAAATCACAAGTGCGTGCATGATTTTTCTAGTGGTGACTACGATTTTTAATCGCACTACTTTGTCGAGACAAGTTAGAGGCAAGGCGACACGTGTTATCATGCAACTTGTTTAACATCGCTGATCGCTCTTGAAGCAATTGTTCGCAACTCGCAAGTCAAAAAAAGGTACAATTTTTCAAAAGTCTGTTCAACAACTTGCTTATGCAGATGATATTGACAACATTGCGGGAACGAAGCGAGCTGTTACCGGTGCGTTTGCAAGTATTGAATTGGAGGCGGCAAAAATAGGTTTGGTTGTTATGAAGCCCAGACGAAGTATATGCTACCATCGCAAAATTAATCTCAACAGTGTTGACTCGGGCAAAAAATCACGATAGGATAGGTACAACTTCGAAGTCGTGAAGGACTTTGTCTACCAGGGATCCACTATTAAATCACAAAATGACATCAATGAAGAGATCAAACGAAGAATTACTCTTGCCAACCACTATTTCTTCGGAACCAAGGAGACCCTAAAGAAGACCCTAATCATCCCGGTCCTGCTATGGGTAAACATCATGTACCCTGTCAAAAACGGATGAGAATCTGCTTGGTTGCTATGAAAAGGCAATTCTTCGTGTGATCTTTGGTCCAGCCTGTGTCGATGGAGTATGAAGAAGACGATTTAACAACGAGCTTTACGGGAAGAACGGTGACGTCGACCAGTTAAAAAAGCTGTGGCAGTGGCTGAGATGGCTGAGACACGTGGAGCGTATCACCAGCCCGATGAGTCTTCGAATCTACCCCTGATCGTCTGCGCAGCAGAGGAAGACCACACCTTGGGTGGCACACATAAGTTGAGAACGACCTCAACCAACCTGGAGTGCGTAACTGGAGGCAGCAAGCAAGGGACCGAGCTGGCTGGAGGGGCTTGTTGGTTGAGAGCGTAGTCCACCCTGGGACTGTGAGTGCCATCTTAAGTAAAGTAAGTAAAGTTGAGGAAAAAAACCATGATGGTGGAACCATTTTTAATCGATTTCGATGCTGCGTCTGTCAGCATCGTTAAATAACGAGCTACTAATTGAGCAATGTCTAGATTTGGCATCCTTGCCAATCTCGGCCGTTTGTGCAGGATGGTAATGGAAAACTTACGCTGCGCTGGTTAAAAGGTTTTAGAACGAATAGTGCAAAACTTTCACGCCAATAGGCACAATCTATCAACATTCCATCCAGTAACTTGCTAACGCTGATGATATTGACATAATCGGAAGAACAAAGTCTGATGTCAGTCATACCTTTTCGGGGAAGAAGACGAAAGCGAAGAAAATTGGTTCACTAAAGGTCAATGAGAGCAATACCAAGTATATGCTGGCATCAAGAAAGGACATCCATAACTTTGAGGTAGTAAAGGACTTTGCCGACCTTGGCTCCGCTAATCAATTCAGACATCGACATTAAGTACAAACGAAAAATTAGTCTTGCCATGCACTGTTTCCTTGGCCATAGAAGACAACTAAGAACCGAAGAAAGTTATCGCCACGGACATCATAGGCAAATCATAAAATTTTACTTTCAAAATCAATTCTCCGTTCGGGAAATAATGTTCCCCACATTACGAAACCTTTCATCATCTTTGGCAATGATGCCTTTTTAAAAATCAATGGGTGTGGGAACAAGCTTAACTGTCGGATTTTTGGAAAACAACTACACACAATATATCTCAACTCCAAACGCACCCTAAGGACATTCTACATGAAAACGTTTAAACTCCTTCTCAGTTTTTGAACAAATTTATTTAGGGTAACACTAAAACTGTATTGTAAAGTAGTCTTTAGTACATACAACACATATTTTTTTATTAACTAGGTGCATACCCCAAAATTATATAAAGCAAGCCAGTAGGCAGAGGTTTTTCTTGTAAAAATGACGTGGCTTTTAGTGCTGTGCGTCAGTCACCATTTTGAAACACACCTTTTATAATACATACATACATTTTATAATTTCCGAGTTATAGTGCTTTGAAAAATCTTTTTTTTTTAATTTTGCCTGATACCCTTATACCGGCTGCCGTTGTGGAAAAAAATTAAATACAAAGTAGCAGCTGTCTTCAATCGTGAAAGCGGAATATACCCCCTTTACCATTATACATGCATGGGACTTTTTTTCCCCTACTGATCTGGCTACTAGATAAGGAAAAAGTCGTTTCTCCATTTAAGTAGTTTAGTAGTTTTGAGATAAATGCATTTTAATGATCTGGCTTTTCTCGCCTTCAAATAAAATAATTTTGAAAATTTTTAAGAACGATTTCTTATTAAGAAAAGTGATGTTTTTTGCTATGCGCATAAGTTATAGTATAATTGTATTGATGATTTAGAAAAATGAATTTGCGACTTTTAAGCTTAGTATCATAAGTAACTTGCTTGAAACCGGCAATGAAATTTGATAGGTTAATCAATTTTTCGGAAACATTTATTTCGTTGGAATACCTTCGAAGTTCGAAACATTTCTTGCTTATTACTATTGGATGGCTATTTTTTCAAACGTTGCTCTTATGCAGCACCGGATTTAGCTTTTTTGGGCCCAAGGCCTGAAGAGTAAATGGTGCCCCCGTTGCATATATTCTCTTATATTGTATGGTTTACTACACACAAAGTTAAATACTTAAGAAAACAAATTACAACGAATTCCATAAAACAAAAATTAATTTGATTTATAATGGTAGTTATACAAGAATATGTATACGACTTTTTTTTACAGATTGATTTACTTAATATTTGAAATATTATTTTCCTTTTTTTTTTAGCAGCTAAGTCTTTTATAAGTTCATCGAAATCTATTTCATGAAGCAAATCACTCTCAATACAGAGCAGAGATGGTGCATCAAGTCTTTTTAAGCGTTTCAATTGAGTAAATGATCTTTCCGCAGAATAATTTATCACCATCAGACTTAAAAATAAACGTAATGCCGTGTCTACGTTCGGAAACGCTGATGTAATTTTATCTTCCCACATAATCTTATATAAACTATGTAGCTTGATTGAAAAATTTAAAATTATTGCCATTTTTATGCATCACATAAAGATGGAATTGTATTAACTTGTCAGCAAGTTCTGAATTTAGATCTTCCGGATAATTTTACACCAAACGCTGGGCATAGGCTATAACGTTGACTTTTTCATTGCTAGTGCAAAGAAAATCAAATCGTCCAGAAATTTCCTCATATATTTTACCTCTGGAATCCATTTGTATTCTTAACTTATCGATAATAACATAAAAAGCGTTTATTCGAAACTTATCCTTCGGGCTTAAATCTACATCGGGAGCATTATCATCGTTAGCCATTTTTTTGCGAATTCGTTTTCGTGTAATCATGTAGCTGCCATCAGGTAGAAGTTCTTTAGAGCGCATTTCAATAGTGTCGAAATTATCACGCATTTTCTCCAGTTGATCGGACAATTATCTATACAAATTCGCGCACGTCAGTAGTGTTACGTCTTCGCTTTGCAAAACTTTACTGACTTTTTGAAAACTTTGTAAAATATCGTTCCAAATCACAAGCATTAAGGCAAATTCTAGTTTATTCATTTTGTTTAGTAGATCACCAGCTTCCCTCCTAGCATCTCCTTTTAGTGTATTATCTTCAGAAATGTCGTTTAAAGTATCTAATAATTTATTATATGATTTAATGATGGCAAAAGTAGCTGCAGCATGAGGTTCCCATCGTGTATCTGAGAGTGATTTTATCACATTATTATTTTGAAGAGCAGATTTTAACGTTTGCCATCTACTAGTTGATGCAGTAAGGTAGTGTCTCGTGGCTTGATGGTTAGTGCGTAGGACTGTCATGCCGAAGGTCTGGGTTCGATTCCCAGCCGTGCCATCTAAAAAACAGAAATGTTTTATTCGAGGTACTGCCTCTTGCGAGGAACTGGCAAATCCTCCAAGAGTAATACTTGTCATGCTTCTCATTTAGCCGTTCGGCTTCGGACTCGGAAAAAAACTGTAGGTCCCCTCCATTCCTGCCAACAACACGCACACAGGAATGGTTGAGAGTTGTAAGTCACTAGGCCCTGGTTCCCCACGAGCTGTTGTGCCACCCAATTTATTTATTTATTTATTTAGTTGATGCAGAAAAAAAAATTGTATAGCGATTGTACGACAGAAAAAAAATCAACTGCGATAAGACAGCAATCCACAGCACAGCGACCAACAAGATTTAAAGAGTGTGATGCACAAGGTACATAGACTGCATATGGATTTGTCAGAAGAATTTGCTGTTGCATCCCTTTATACTGACCGGACATATTTGGAGCATTGTCGTATGTTTGCCCTCTGCATTTTAAAATTAAAATTGATATATTATGTTCACTCAGATACTTTAATGCTTGATTAGCAATACCGGATCCAGTATGAGAATGCATCTCCAAAAACGTTAAGAAGCGTTCAATAGGCTGGCCATCATCTTATATGAAAATACTTGAGCGTTGCCGTTTGCCGAATTTGAAGATTTGTGAAGATCTATTATCCATTTTGCTCGCATGAGCAATAAAGATTCAGTTGCTTCATTGTATTTACTTACTTTTTTGGCCCCTTTTGTCGTGATAAATAAAATCCTGGGCTGCTCTTATGAAATAGAGGCATTCCTCCCCTTAAACAATTCAAACGTAATACCCGCTTTGCTAGGAGTGCTCACCATATTATACCATTGGGCCTAACTTCTGACGTACCGTCAAGTAGAGATTCTTTCCTTATCCGTTCCACAGGAGTCTTGAATTCCTTACTCATCTCTGTTTTTATTTACCATTTCAATATCCTAACATTTGACAAATGTACACCGTTATCTACTACTCTATTCTCCCTCAATTTTTTAAACATTGGCAATGTGTGAAAGCATTTTGAGGGTATTCACAACCCCTTGAGTGCGCGTCAATTATAAAAAAAGCACCTGAGGAGTAGCTTTTTCATCATCTTTTTGATGGTCCTGGTTGGCAAAGTTCTATATTTTTGTAAGTCAACACTTCGTCTTCATATGACTTGGAACATTTTCAATCATATATCTAAGTCTTCTTTTTGAAGGATATATGCACATATGTACATATCTGAAGGTTTGGCCACTACAATGAGAGCAAATAAAAGAGCATTTAGGACCAGCTTTCCTCCCGATGCCCGATGCCAAGCCCATTCCCTATAGCGTTCAAACATTCTCCAATTCCCTTGTGAACTTGGTGGTAGATTCAAATACTATAAAAACGCCCTGTCAATTTTCACGGAGGCTTTCGTCCTTACTGTTTTATAAAATATTTGTATTGCTAACCTTTCACCACTAAGTTTTTCTTAACTTACTAGATATAGTGTAAACTAAGTTAATATTTGTATAAGTTCTTCCAAATAGATTCTTCGGGTTCTCTTAGACCCCGGTCCCCTGCGTACGCCACTACCCACCAAAAATGTTTTCTAAACTCTCCCTACAAAGCCTTATCATCATCGCAAGGACGACATTTTTATCAAATCATTAAAAAATAAAAAAAAAATAATCTTAAACAATACTTGAAACAAAAATCAAAAAAATTGGATAGAATTCGTATAAAACAGAACACAATGAAAAGTAATTCTTATTTAATTAAAAACTCCCAGTTGTTATGTAAGTACTAGTTATAAGTTTCAATCTCATTTAGAAAATGTTATTTCAGGTAACTTCCTCTCAATCAAAATACTCGAACAAATAATGATAATTGAAAAGGATATATTCGTTGCAATAATGAAAATCAAATATAATAAAAATTAATCTCTCTAATAGTAGTCAAATTGAGAAGAAATATTTTCTAAGTGTTAATAAAAATAAAAAAAAATATTCAACTGCAATTGACTGCAAACACTGAAGTTACTAACCCTCTTGCATGTATGAGTTGAAGAAAATGGAACTACATTTCAAAAATGTAGGTCACTGTTGGGTTTCCTCAAAATTTCTCAATTTCTCTACCCCCATTTCATTGCTCCTAAAATAATATTTTCCATCTTCTTAGTAAATTTACTCCACATTCAATCATAATTTCCAGCAAAAAAAGAAGAAAAACATGAAATGAAAACCCTGGACTGATTTCAGTCGTTCGTTAAACCTTAGTTACATTGTTAGCCAACACTGATACATTTTCATTCATTAAAAGGATAAAGTTCCCTTTTTTTCATTAAAAAAAATCACGGTAGGATTTGCGTGATTGAGAGTCTGACTCACAGGAAAGTGTGTGGAAGGATGGAAATTTTCAGAGTTATATACTCTCATTTATTATGCTTGTGGAGGAGTGAGGAATATTGCATGTAAATTTGGAACACACTGCACGCCTACTAACTGTACCCACATGTTTGAACTGAATTAATTACAGAATGTAATTAAATTTAAAATTTTAAGCTTCCTAAAAAACCAACATCTATATTTATATAATATTTACTGAAGCTAAATGTTCATTACTCAATTACTCGTGTAGGAAGTGAGTGGAAGAACAGAAACAAAAGGTGGTTTTCACATTGAAGTGCAATGAATTAAAATTGAAAAAAAAAAAACAAAAATTCTTTCTTTGAGAAATTTAATTTTGCAATGATTTTATAGAAATTCAGCAGATCCGTTCTCACGGTGCTTCGCAATAAAAAGGATTTGGTTTTTAAAAAATGGAACCACATTTTATTTATTTACGGGACGCTTTTATTTTCTAGAGTGTTGCAGCAACAAGTTTCGTCTAATACAATGATTTCGAAATTTGAATTAACAAGTAATGTAATATTTTTCAGAAATTGAGAAAAACAAAATTATTTTGAATTTTTTTTTAATTTTTGTTTTTCGTATGTGCGTCACTTAAGCAGACTGTATTTGTTGAAGGTATTTATTAGTTTTTCAGTAGGTTTTGGAATTTAATAAAATATTTTAAATTTGTCACCTTTTGATTCAAAACCAAGTACAAAATTTATATTATTGAATTGAAAATGTTACCTTTTGTTTCGAGAGTGATTTTCAAGTTGAATTTTCAATGATGACTTTGCTGCAGCTCGTAATACGGTGATATTTAGCAATAGGTTACCCAGGCGAAGGATAAAAACAGCAACCAGGCGATCTCCAGATGGTCGAGCCAAAGCCAGACGTGCTGACTGGTGCAAGGCACGCATCGAACATCTTGGACGTGCGAACTTTCCGAGGTGCAAACGTGGAAACTGACTACTTTCTTGTTGCGACAAAGTTCAGAATTCAGATCACGACTTGCAACGAAAAGAAAACGAAGACCGCCCAGAGGAAACAAATCAACATTGTATTCCGCAGCACATCTGAGGAAGTCAGAGACCACAGTGAGCAATTGAGCGGAAAACTCCCTCTGCCGTAGGTAGTCCCAGCAACAAACTTCAACAACCAGTGAAAATAGTATTGCGACACCAACGAGATAGCCGAGACCACCATAGGTTATCAACGACCTAGAAAAATGAACCCGTGGTATGATAATGAAGGTTTGGTATCGAAGCAGGACACGGAAAATACACGAATGCAAATGCTGCAACGGAAAACAAGAATAGCAAGAGAGAACTTCCGTGAAGAGAGAAGGAAAGAGAAAAAACCATGTGCAGAAAGAAAAAAGAACCCGCAGCCTCTCATCTCAGTTATCTCGAGGAGTATAGCACCACCACCAACATCCGCCGGTTCTACAAAACAGCCAAGCAACTGGCATCTGGTTATAGGACTGGCACGCAAGCTCTTCTAAACAGCGAAGGGAACCTCGTCACCGAAGCACAGGGTATTGAAGACGTGTTTAAGCAGCAATTCCAGCAACTACTTAGTGGGATTAGGTAGAGAAAGCGACAGGAGAACAAAGAAGTATGAGACCAGTCAATGAAGATCCTGTCCTAGCGCCGAACTACTGAGTAGGTTAAGAAAGCCATTAGCCATCCATAAGATTAGGAACTACAAATCCGCGGGCTCGGATGGTCTACCTGCAGATTTCTTCAATAATGGAGGAGATGTCCTAGTCAACTGAATAGCGAATGCACCAGCTCATCTACCAAGTGTGGGAAAAGGAAAGTTGCCCGACAACATATCAAATACCTCCATACATATGTCCAATCTACAAAAAAGGCGATTTTATGTCCAGAAAAAACTACAGAGGTATCCCTGTGAGCGTCTAAAACCTTTCTGCAACATTATGATCGGTACGTACTAGTGTGGGCTCAGGCCAGGCAGATCAACGATAGACCAAATCTTCACATTGAGGCAAATCCTAAGAAAGACCAATACAACGAATTTCAAGTCGAAACCCATCATTTTTTCATAGACTTCAAAGCCGCATATGATAGCATAAGCTTAGCCCAAAATCGCTGCCCTAAATGTAGCGGAAAAACTAGCCTTAAAAATGTAAAATTTCTTGTATGTTCCACGTTCTTCTTGTTTTTTTGGAATTATTTCTGAAGGCACATCCTTAAAATCACGATGATTTTAAATATATTGTTGATCTTATGTAATGAATTTTCTTAAAAAAAGTAACAAGTAATATCATATTGGGCTATTTTTTTCAAATTCTTGTCGCAAATTTAGGAAAAAGATAGCCCAATTTATGATAAATAGCCCAATCTGACAACCCTGGTCCTAGAGCAGATAGTGCGCAAGAGTGGTGTTAATATGGAAGGCACTATCTTCAACAGGTCTTCTCAACTGCTTGGCTATGCGGACGACATCGACATCATCGGCTATTGCATTGATGAACAGGCAAAACGCGTTGGTCTTGATCAACAATCAAAGCCTCATCTTTTCATCACCTATAAGACAAAGCGTCACTGTTGGAGCGTGTGAGGGACCGCAACTGATGGAAGACCGTAATATCTCAGGACCATATAAAATGTCTAATTGAAGAGATGAAGTGACGGTAGGGGATGAATTCTAAAGATGGAATCAAAGATGGCGTCTACCGTTCCAGTAAAGCTGAACTACTTGGTGAACACCTTATATGGGCTACTCCGATTATTTGATGTTCAGGTCTAAGAGGAGCGGTTTATCCAGCTTTCGACTCCCGGAGTTAATTAAGAGTCTTGAGTTTGTGGGCCGGGGTAACTTCTCTACTATTTGAAAAAATTTCCAGTTCTGAAACAAAAACAACAAATGTTGACGACCCCAGCAAACAAAACAAGGACAACAAGTGGAGACCCTGGATAGGCTTGAGGCTGGCGTTACAGCTATCCAGGAAGTGTAATGGGATGAGGAGGCAGCACACAGATGAAATCTTGTGACATAAACTACGGAAGTTGCTATAAGGAGCAGGGTCAGCAGCTATTTGGTTATGGGTTTAAGGTAAGAGGAACACTTGGGTTGGCAGCCAGAGAACATAGTCTGGACGACGAAACTTCCGGTAACGGCACAGGATGGTGGACTTCACGATGGCGCGTAATGTCATCATAGCCAGTTCCAACGTCTTGATATACACAAACGGACTTGGCGGTTTTGTGATTAAAAAAACCGTCAACCAAAATGATCACATCGCGATAGCCCCAAACATGCTTCTGGTTTCTTGAATTTCCGAACTTTCCGATGGATAAACATAGACTTGGACCACAACTTGGTAGTATCTCAAGTAGGTATGTATGTATATATTTCGATATCCACGATTCCATAACGCCGCCGACCAGATGCTGTGAAAAGATTTCAAAGTCAAAAAGCTAAAATCTATCAGCAAGCCTGCCAGCCTGCCACCAGCATCAGGTATAGGGGACCAGTGGAGACTATATCAGCAAACCATAAAAAGTGCCACAATGATGTGCTGGGTTTCTCCCATGGTGACCACAACGAAACTCCTGGTTCTATGAGGAGTGTTGGCTACAGATAACAATAACGCCTTGCAAGAAATGCTGCAGATGAGAACTAGAGCTGCTCAGAGAGCAGCCCAAGGAATCTACGGGCTAAACAGGATGGAGGAATGTCAACTTCTTAGGAAGAAAAAGACAGAGCATGAGAAGAGGGAGGCCGAGTCTACTGAGGATTGCACCGGTAGTGGTGATGATCTTAAGTATTACCAAAGACCATAATACCAAGATATTGCATCTAGTGTAAAATTTCGCAGTCAAAGCGCTAGTACTGTGGTGACCCCAAAGATGTGTGAGTGAGAACCTCGTCTATGTATAAGTTTTACAATCTTCGGCGGCGGTCGCTGTGTCGTGGATCTGCGACGAATAAAGGCATGCATGTCTGTATGTGTTATGTGAGTGATACAATACGTGAGAATGTTTCCCTTCCCCCGACCGACCGCATCTAAAGCTGATTTTTGGTGGCTGGTTGAGATGCGGTATCTTGGTATTATATGGTCTTTGGTTTTACAAAACAATCTACCATAGGCTACAAGACCAGTATAGAAGCATGTCAAGATGAGAACGGGAATGTGGTAGTACACATTCGGTGCTTAGGATCTGGAAGGGACAGTTTTCTAGATTGCTAACGGAAAAAGTGACCAACATTCCCCTGCTAGGCAAAGCAATCCATTCAACTTGGATACTTGGACGATGATGGCCAACATTTCCATCCATCTGGCCTTGATGAACTACGGTCAGCGATTTCCAAACTTACATCGTACAAGGCTGCTGGTGTGGATGTACTCCCAGTGGAACTATTCAAAGCACCCTAAGTCACCATCTTTAGTATTTAAAGCACCGAGAAATGACTTAGTATCTTGGTAAAGAACATGTACCAACTCATCTGCCCGATGGATATGGAACCTTGGCATAGTGTGCCCAATATAAAATAAAGGGGATGCTCTGACCTGTTCCAACAACAGAAAAATAAGTCTCCTAATCGTAACATAAAAAACCTAGTCGACTGTATTGAATGATCGCCTAAAACCTTTTATCAACAATCTGATCAGCCCCTATCAATGTGGTTTTTGGCCGGGCAGGTCAATTGTCGCAACGGTTCACGCGCTGATCCTACAGATTTTGGAAACAAACTCAAAAATTCCTGATCGATATCGATATCATCTCTTTATCGATTTTAAAGACGCATATTATAGGGTAGATATAGACGAATTATGCAGAGCTATGTCCTATCTCGGCATCCTGCCAAAATCGTCCGTTCGATAAGGATGGCGATAAATAAATCTCACTGCTCCTAAAAAATTGGTATGAACACCTCTGAGCTGTGGTTGCATTTGCCCACAGTAAACATACATTTTTAAGGTAATATACTGCGTATGTAACAAACCAGTTGTCAGATAATGAACAAACAAAATAAATTAATCCTCAGGGACCTTGTTAAATTGACCGTGGGTGCATTCAATACCTCAATTTCAGTACTGAGGTTAGGAAAATTCAGAAATCCGAAAATCTAAATGTTAGACTTGAAATGTGGTGAACATATTACAGTACATATATGCGTGAATTTGAAAGAAAATGAAAATTCGTGATGTACGTTTTTATCAAAGGCTGAGGTAGCTCAGCGGGTTTCCGGGATCTTCCAAAAGAATTACGAAACTTTTGTTTTGAGTCAATTCTTTATTGAGTTATAAATCCAGTATTTTCTTTATAATTAATATTTTATATATTGTATTGGTATTGTATTGTATTTATTGTATTTATTATAATTATTGTATTTTCGATACTGCCAGTCTCTCTGCGTCGCGGACGGCTGATTCCTTGTGCTATTATAGCTGGTTACTCTCCTGGCTTTTTCTCTTATCCACGGAAGCTCGTGTTGTATGAAGATATGTCCTTCCAGTGTGGCATAAATCACGTGTAGGATCCAGTGGAATGAACAAAAGAAGCTGGTGAGATCCAAGTAAAACTAGTAAAAACCTCAGTATAACTGGTTAAGGTCTCGGATGAACCCGGTAAAATCTCCGGGCGAATTCAGTATAAAATCTCAATACAACTGGCAAAAATCGCAGACGAATCCGGTAAAAATATCAGTACAACTGGTAAAAATCTCAGTACAACTAGCTAAAATCTCGGATGAATCCAATAAGACTGGTAAAAATCTCCGACGAATCCGGTAAAATCTCAGTCAAACTGATTAAAATCATTGACGAACCCTGTAAAAATCTCCGTTAAACTAGCCAAAATCGCGGACGAATCCGGTATAAAATCTCAGTAGAACTGGTAAGTAGTACCTCGTGGCTTGATGGTTAGTGTGTAGGACTGTCATGCCGAAGGTGTGGGTTCGATTCCCAGCCATGCCACCTAAAAACAGAAATGTTTTATTCGAGGTACTGCCTCTTGCGAGGAACTGACAAATCCTGTGTGCGTGTTATTGCTAAGAGAGGAGGGAAATTACAATTTTTTGCCGAGTTCAAATAGCTAGATGAGAAGCACTTCTTCATGACAAGCTTACTCTTGGAGTATTTTCAGTTCCTCATAAGAGGCAGTGCCTCGAGAAAAAACATTTCTGTTTTTACGTGGCATTGGCAGGAAACCCAACTATCAATTTTGCCCCTATAATCATCCAAAAAATCTTCTCATAATCATTTTTTGCAATCATATAAGCATGATATAATAGTCCATAGAGTTAAAAAGGCGCACTTTTTAAGCTCCTATTAGATCTTTATGGAGTAGATTCAGTTGTCCCGAAAAACACTTACTGGACTCAATTAAGAGGTCTTTTAGAAGAAGGTTGAAAATAAAAAAACAAATATTTTACAATTGATTTATATTTATTTATTTATATTATTTTATTTATATTTTTATTTTATATTATTTATTTGCTGATATTTTATTTGAAAGTATTTATCTGAAATACAATTTTAGAATTTATTAGATATTATTTAAGTAATAAAAATTACAAGGTTTCTGTAGGATTCCAAGCACGGTTCTCTCGCACTGAAAGTCCACCACGCTAACCGCTTGGCCATGGAAGAATATATTTACAATGAAAAAGAACTTATGCACTTTCTCCACACTGCTGGTTTGTGGCTATACTCTGTCGTATAGCAGAAGTGGTTTGTGTTTTCGCTAGTATAGAAGAAAAGGTTTGTGGCTGCACTTAAGCATACCAATACAAGCAATAAGGAAACGAAGTAACAGAAACTTACATAGAGATTGTATAATAATTTTACAGGATGACTATAGAAGCGGCAGCTCCGTTGTCATTTCATAAAAGAAATATTGACAAATTAAAGAAACATTGGTATATAGCTTCTAACAAGCAGATATAATTAGCACCAGAAAATTTTTAAGGAATCAGTAATGCTCCAATAAGGTATTCTTACTTCCCGTCAGAGGGGTAATAGGAGCGCTATAGAAATAAATAACACTTTAATGTCTGAAATGCCAAGCAATCTCGTTAGTTTGGAATTGAACCCAGACCTTCAGCATGACAGTCCAACGCACTAACCATTATGCCACGAGGTACTTCATAGCTTGGATAATATAACCTCTAATATGTGTACTGGCGCATTTGCCAAGATTGAATCGAAGCGGAGGCGGATAAAAGGGATTGGTTTTCTAATGAAGACAAGACAAAATATATGCTATCAACGAGAGAGGAATCTCAAAATCATCGACTCGGGCAAAACGTCACGCTGGATAGATATTACTTCGAAATTTTACGGGCATAAAGCTGAAAATATAGCGGCTGAGATGGTTGGGACACATGGTAACGTACCAGCCTGACGAATCTTCGAATCCAACCCTGGCCTGAAGGTGTACGAAGCAGAGGAAGACCCCCCAAGAAGTGGTGCCCGCAAGTGGAAAATGTCCTCAACCACATGCTGTGCGTAGCTGGAGGTGGCTAGCTAGAGACATAGCTGGCTGTACAGGCTTGTTGGTTGAGGCCATAGCCAAGCCAACCCTGGGCTGTGAGCACTATCAAAACATAAGTAAGTTAGGAAAAGAGATACTTAGGAGAATGTTTTAACAATGTTAATATTTTTAATACCTATAATGGGATAACAATTTCCTATATTCACCTAACTCAACATTTTTTTGTGTAGGTACCAATCTAATAAATAACATCCGTATCACAGTTCAAGATCAACCATAAATTACTTAAGCATCCATTAATGTCGTTGCAATGGCATAAATATAATAAACTCATTTAGCAGATCCATCATATACCTAACTCAGCTTGCTTAATCTTAATACTAGAATAACGAGCAATCAAAGAATTTAAGCATTTTATTAACGCCACTCAAACTGACACTTGAGTTTCAATCAAAGCAAACAATACAAAAATAACATAAAGAAAAAAATAATAATATCACAGCACAAGACCATATAATATTATATGAAAATGTAGGTAGGTATAATCATCACTCTCAAACAATACAGACAGATAGACACACTCCGTAAGAATTGTATGTGTGTAACGGTATCCCCTTTATATAGGAATATCAACAATTTTCACACTTCACCTACCGCAATCGCCACTCCATAATAAATGACCACAAACTTGAACTAACACCCCTTTTCGATGGAGAGTCGGTCGTCGTCGTAGATTCTTTGTTGTCGCCGGCATTGGCATCGGCACAGCTACCTAAGACCTAACACACAATAATAAATGATATGATAGGTACTTCCAAGATAAGAAGAAGAACTTTTTCGCGCCTATTTTGTTCTAAAACCACCCACAAGCCCAAGCAACAGAGAGAACAAATCCCAGGCGAAGTTCCAATTCCAACCCTCTATAAGCCTGCAAACCACCTCTCTCCCGTCTTAATCAATCGTTTGTCACTCCTCTACGTGTGAATATATTTATATATTACTCAAGAGAGACAATCTTAAGAGGGTCGTGGTTGGGTCGTGCGGGCCAGGCAACCGGGCGTTTAAGAATAGAAATGCCAACACCAGTTGCGGGCGACTTTTATAGCTATACCTACCGTTGTCTTATAACGGGGGGAATGAAAATCGCAGTCTAATCTGACAACAACTAAATCAATCTTTATCTCTTTTACGACGACCGACACGACTACGACAACCATATCAGGAGCTTTCGCCCAACAGTTTTGAACAACAGGTGAAAGCTCGAATATTTCTCTCTTCCTGCGCCAGCGTTGATATTCAGCTTCAAGAGAGGACATTATCCTGTTGAATATCACCAACGCGTGTATCATTTCTTACACCATGTAACAGTAAAATTAAATTCTGTTACAGGATACGAAGCACTACGATTGTGATAAAGTTAACAGAATCCTTCAGTTAACGCTAAGCTTTCCTCTGATTCGGTTTAAAGTAAGCTAAAGTGCGGACGCTCAAAATGCACCTCTCGTCCTATAACGGTAGATCATCATAATAAAAAAAAAAATAAAAACAAACACAAAATGTGGCTGATTTAGGTGGCTTTTATCGCAGCTGAAATAAAAGGGATACATGCGGGTATTCTAATAAAAGATTAATACAGGTGTTGGTTATCATTTGGAGTCGTGCGTGTGTGCGTATAGATAGTGTTTAATCTGTCACATTGATCTGTTTCCAATTGGGGTTTTGTTTGTCTCGCCAGAGGGCGCATATAGAATTAATAATGATAACAACAGTGTTTTCAGTGGTTACTCCCATGGGGATTTGTGTCCTGGATTTCTACGAAATAATATTGCCCCTTATTTAAAGCTATACTCGTTTGTGTGTGTATGTGTGTCACTGTGTGAACAGCTTGATAGGTTTACCCTTTTCGGATTCAGTTTTATAATAATGTCCTTGCATGATGCGTTCGTTGGGTTTTACGGTTTTTGGTGAACGTGGGGTGTGATTAAGCAGTGTCAAGCAAATGAATCAGCAAGGGACAGTGAAATAAGTTTGTTTTTCGTCGTTAAACAAAAGTTGAGGAAGTTTGGTTGTGAGTTGAAAAAATAAATAAATACCTACATCAAAATGTCCTGAAGTATTTCTTTCAAAACAAGCAAAGTGAAAAAAAAAGTTTTAATTAAAACGAAAAAAATAATGACCCGATGAGGATTACAGAAATATACGGATACAAAGAGGATTTCCTGCGCTCAAAAGAAGTGTGATCGTTTTTATTTTTATTTTCAGTTAAAAGTTTTTGTTGTTGGTTCTTGTTTAGGGTTTTTTATTTTTGTAAAATTTTTATTTGAAATACCTACATAATCCCCTTTGAAACGGAAGTTGTGCAGTGTGATACTCAAAACCATTTCAACAAAAAAAGAAAGGTTTATTGCTGTTAAATAAATTAATATATATATGTAAACAGGATGCAAAACATTTCTATAGATCGCAAAATGTCCGCAACCGTTGGTCAAACGACGGACATGGATGTGGATATTGAAATTGATATACAGCTCTTAACGACAGGATATGAGGAGAGCACGGTAAGTTGAGCCATGTATTCATAAGTATAACATTTTTGTACAAAAAGAAAAAACAGTATACAAATTCAAAGTAATCCTGTTCCTACCCTGTTCTATAAAATAAAGACCATTTTTTGTGTATGTCAACGATATTGCAGATTTATTTGTAAAAGCCAAAGTTCAGTGGTTGGGTTGTGTGAACTCATAGGAAACAAGGATATTAATGAAATATTGAAAATCATTTATTATTTCTTCGAATAGCGTGTTATTTGAAACTTTTTTTATAAAAAGTTTTGCTTTTTTTGATGAACCTACTTCCTACTGAAATAAATCAGCCAGGAAGAAACCTTAGCGCTGTTTGATTGGACTTGTTGAATAAATTAAGTATTAAAAATAAATTTGAATACCCTTTAGTTAGTTTTCCTTGCGGTAATTTATAATAATAGACATATTTGAAACAGGATTTTTACCAAAACATGTTTTGATCAAAGAAGAAAAAAAGCAATGAAATTCAAATGAAAAATTGATTATCTATACAATCATATGGATGTGTATATAAAAACAAGGTTTTTTACAAAATTCAAAACTTTTATATTTCTAATTAAATAATAATAAAAAAAAATAAGTCAGTTAAATTTTGCTACAGTGAAACAATATATGTATATGCACAGTTGACTTTTAAAATTCTGACTTTTCGTTTGCATATTTAAAACATTTTTTTAGAAAGCTTTTAGCAGTAATTATTATTGCTCTTTCAAATATTTCATAACGCCACAAGCTGTATCTAATTACACAAGCTTACACGGTTTTTAACATGGGCAGGTAAGACTTGTTCTAAAGGTAATTTTTAGCGCTGAACTCAGATCCGTCATTCGTTTTTCGCAATCAGCTCTGGTTTTCGAGATATTCCCGTAATACAATTTAAAAAGTGAGTTTCTTCGTTATTTTTGAGTGTACACATCAAATGAGCTGTACATTTTGTAAACAAAATTGTAAAATTTTTTAAACTAAATTTACAACGACTTTGGAAAGTACGAATCTTCTTCTCCAATAGGTATTCAGTTTAAATTTCCCATTTGTTTAAGTCTTCGAGAAATCCTTGTTTAGTTGTTGGTATAGGTAAACCTTCCCCTATGTATGCCTAGAAACATTTTCCACTTATCGTGTCAAAAATTTAACTGATATTTGTTGATTTGTGTTGTTATTATTACGTTTTCCATTAAATTAACTCAGAAATTTACTCTTAATAATCTAATAGAACAGTGTTAGTTGCTTCTACTCAATTCTGAAGTTTTTTCCCTATATTAGTGAGCCAACTATTTTTTGGCGCACAAAATGGGTTTCTGCCCGTGGCGGTGGCAAATTTTGCTGCCCCTTCCCCCAATATAAATTATATATTTACGATGATCACTGATTCACTGACTGATTCTGTAACGCTGTAAAATATTTTTAATATGAAAAAAAGGAGCAAAAACGCTTCCAGGTTCCAAACGCGTATTGGGAAAATAACGGTCGATTTCTCAAATGATAGATGTTGAAAGTTGAGTAGACGCACCATCGGCTAAAATCTCAATGTCACCACATTTTGCGAAAATACTTTTTTATGACAAAGGATGGGACTTCCACTTCTTTGTTAGTTTTTAGAATTGTGAACTTGAACAGAGTTTCGGAAATGCAAACAGATGCCAAACGCATATTGGGAAAATAACCCTTAGTGTCTAAGAAGATAGGTGTTGATGTCTGAAAAAATAGGTGTTGAAGAAACGCACTCAGATGCAAAAAGCGTTGAGAAAAAAAGGTCTTAGAATATATGTTTTTTGAGTATGCAGTAAAATGTTAGTGTTTCCACTTTTCGGGAACATACTTTTTTGATGTCAAAGGATGGGATTTTGACTTTTTGGCAGAGATTAGAAATAAAACTAAACCTTTTGAAAGGTTCTCCAATAACTCAAAGTTAAAAGTTCAAGTGAGCTCAACTTTGCATTATATATTCGGTCACTCCACTTAAACAGAAGAATTTCTTTTCAAATTTTCTTCATATTCAATTGTTCTCCAATAACTCTCATTTATTGTCATTTTCAATAAAAGTCACTCACTAACCTTTATTCGAAAAAAGAAATTTTTTCGGTGAAGTCCTGAGAGAAACCTTTACCTATTTTGATTTTTTTTATGTTTCTGTCAACCAGTGAGATTCATCACTGAAAGAAAGAAATAAATCTCATCTGCAAATTGATCAATCAGAATGTCCGTTAGTATGAATGTTTAAATTTTGAAGGCCCTACATGGAGAAAAGCATTTAATTAGGCTGTTTAGTCATCGGTGAATACCGACTCGTGGATTATGAGTGATTTTGTGCAGTAAATCGTGAAACCATTTTTGATTTATTTTCAGCGAAAAAGGTTAAAGGTTGACCTTTTCCATTTATTTTTTCACAAAAAACTCAACCATTGAGAGATATTTCTAAAAAACCAATTGAAAATAAAGGTTGACAATTATTTCTGATCTCTGCTTTTTGGTAGTTTTTTGATATTTTAAACATGAAACAATTGTACAAACACCTACCAAATGCGCTTTGGGAAAATAAAGTTTCATGTGTTAAAAGATAGGTGTTGAGCAGACGCATCTTTCGGTAAATTTTTGGTGTTGCCACTTTATGGAAGGGTACTTTTTTATGTGAAAGGGTAGGACCTTCTCTTTTTTTTTGGCAATTTTTAATAAATATAAAGTTGCGGAAACACCTCCAGATATCAACCAACACATATTCAAAGAAATTATTTGATATCAATATATTAATTCATTTTTAATGGACGCCTTAGGCGCATTACAGCCAACTAGTTAATAAATATTCAAATTAAAAAAGACTTCAAACTACATAAAGCCCGTATTACACTACATTTTTTCTTCATTGTATTTCTCATTTAATCTATCAAAGTGTCAGCAGAGCAAAAAAGGGATAAAAAGTGTTTTTAAGAAAGGGATAGCATTTCTCTAAATTAAATTTCACAACAACAAGGTGTCCCAAAAGAAAATATGCATAATAACTTACAGCCAATTTCTTCACAGAGTTCTAACGTTAGTACCGGTCCTAGTCCTAAAGTTGATACTCAAATTAATATCTCTCATTTATTCATACTTGTGTGTATGAAGAAATAAGAAATACTGAATTAGGACTCTGTGAAGAAATTGGCCGCTAGTGTTCTCTAGGGTCCAGTGTATATCTACTTTTGTAACTGAGTGTACTTTGAAATAATTTTTCATTTTTAATTCTGAACTATCAAGAAAAGCTGCCAGAATCTGACAAATTTAATTTGAAAATTATATTTTTAGATTTTTTGTGGCATTTTTACATTTATGGATATAGTGCGTAGGTAGGTACCCACTCACACCTATCAAAGTTTGAATACAAAATTGTACGTTCCGCTTTAATTTCATTTTCAGTTTATTAAAAATGAGAGAAAAATGTAGTGTCATACGGGCTTAAGCAATACAAACAAGTTTTAATATTTTTTTTTCATTATGCTCAGAAATCCAAAATATTGCTTTCAGAAGCCTTAATGCTTAAACCTAATGCTCAAGACTTTTATAACACCTATAAGTTTTGAGGAAAAGTTTTTATTTCGTTAATCGTAAGATATATTACGTAATCTTGGAAGAAAGCTTAGCGGATATCATAGTCTATTATTATACCTTGCATAAGCATACATATATGGAGGGCTCACGGCTGAACCGAACCTCAAAATAAAGAAAATTCGTAGATATTTAGAGGATAAGTGAATAAACTGCCATTAATTAATGAATATTTGACTCGTAAAAAGGACAAGTCTTAAGTTTATTCTCTAAATTAAATTATTATTATTATTATTCCCTTACTTAAAAATTAAAAACTTGAGTTGAAAAATATTCACAAAAAAAAAAAACAAATGTGACGGTACAGCTGTGAGCCCTCCATATGAACATTAAGGTGGTCGTAATAATGGTTTTTTTTCGAGTTTTTATATTTGGATGGGCTTAAAATGGTTCTAAATGAAGACAAAAAAAAATTCCCTAATTTTTCCAGATTTTTATTTTCATCCCCTATAGTCGCTGTGGAGGCGAATTAAATGTCCCCCTTTTTTTTGCATAGGTACTAGAAAATTCGCGTAAAATCTGCCAAAAATTTCAGAGCATGTAGGTGGAAAGTAGACAAGAAAAAAATCCTGCAGGAGGGGGGTATTGTCCCCCCCTGCTTGGACGAGAAGGGCAATTTAATAAAGTAATTTCATAAAGTAGAAAAAAAATAATTAAAAAACAACGGTAGCACTTGCAGTAATGTTTCGTAACTTTTTAGGAAGCCAGAAGCCCTTTTGTGTACCTAGTTTATTTTCAAATAAAGTTCTTTGAATAAACAAATTCAGCAAAAACTACTTTCAAAAATTTTGAAAAAAAAAAATATTTTTTCTTCAAAATGTTGAGTTGAATATTTTTGTTTGCCAAAACTATTCATCAAAAAAACTTAACTTGAAAACAAACCGTAAGAATGGACTTCGGACATTTCAAAAAGCTACAAACATTACTGCAAGTGTTGCCGTTGTTTTTAATTATTTCTTGTTCTATTTTATGCAATTATTTTATTAAATTGCCCCTCCCGTCCAAGCGAGGGTAGATATTACCCCCCACTCATAAGATATTTTTTCTTATCCACTTTCCACCTACATAGCCGATTTAGGCCCATCCTCTATAACCTTTTTTTAACGACCACCCTAATGTGCATACATATTAGTTTACTTACATGTTCCGCACATGAAAAGTGAACAGTAACTAACTGCTTGTACCCACCAGATCTGGTAACAGCTTTAAAAGTTCCATCAGTTGAGAATCCTCTTTCCTCAGGTTCGAAGCAAAATTCTTACTTTTGCGGTTTAATAAGAACAACAATAAAAAATACCTGCTAGGAACGAATCATTGAAAAAGAAGGGAAATTGATTCTCACACCAAGGGGGAAAGAACTCCAATCTCACTAAAAAGTGCAATAGATTCCCTTACTCGTGAGAATTAACTTCACTTTGGAAATGGAGCAGATTCCCACTAATAAAGGAATAACTTTCTACGTGGAGCAGATGCGTGCACAAGGTTTAATATCCTTTCTTGAAAAATGAAATGTGAATAAGATGTTAAATAAAAGCCAAACCAATCCCTTTTTCAAAATTGTGGCTATTCCCTAACCCCGAAAATCCCGAAAACTCGTTTTAGTAGGGAGGAGGCCTACACAAACAGATTGCATAAAAAAGTTGTCCATCGAAAAATGCGATTTGAATTCCTAATTTGACTGGGCTAGCTATAAGGAAAGCTTAAATAATAAAAAGAAATGAAAACTTTGTTCCTGAGTGAAAAACAAACAAAAATGTGAATTTCCCAGAACAAAACCTTTTGCAGACTAAAACATACCCGATTCCAACAGATAGAAATTCTTCAAATACACATTCAACCTATACACCGAATTCAAACATACCATATATGTAGAAATACTTGGGCTTCACTTCAACCCATGCACTGTTCCGAAAATTGAACAATTATTTTTTGTAAAAAATGTAAATTAATTTTTCGTATCAGGAAAATAGTTAAAATATGAATACTGTATTTTTTATTAAAATAATTGTTCAATTGCAAAACTTTATTTGCACAAAAATTTCTTGAGTATTTTGTCATTGATTCGTGTAGCATTTGTGTTCAAATCCATTGAAAATAAAGAAATTAATCCTTGTGGAATTTTCTTCCTGATGCGTTTTCCTGATCGCTATATAACTGGTCCCAATTGGAGGTTTCCGCAAAAATATATTTCATTGTAGTCATTTCCTTTTTTTGTATATAACCTTTTGGTATCAAAAAACAAATAGGTAGGTACATAAGCATCACTTTTCATATTTTTCAATAAACATTCCATTTCCATTTGTTTTTTTTTGTTTTTGTAAAAAGAGCAATATTGGTGAATATTTCCCGTAAACTCTGTCTCGCTGGGGCTAAAGTAAAATAAAATCATATCATACTATTATTACCAACTTAATATAAAACCAACTATTATCTGTGTCTCTTTGTGTCAGTGTTAAATTTATTTTTAAATTGTAGGAACTCTTGAATTAATTCTTTTTATTCTTTTTTCTGAGATAACCTTATTTAAATCAAAGATTCCGGAGTACCTACCCTGTATAGTAATTTTTTTAAAATTTACCCACCAAGCTTTGGAAATTTCCTTCAAGGCTTTAAGTAAAATACAAAATTGAAGTGGCATCTTTATGCCAAGAACAAAGCCATTTTTGGATACATGCAGTGCATCATGTTGTTAAAATTTTAAAGAAAACAAAACTATTAAGTTTTCGACACATGTCAGTATGCGTTTTGCTTTGGATCCAAAATTATTAACTAAGTGTATTTACCCTTTATTTATAAACAATCTTTTTTCTTTAAGTTTTTCTGACTTGAAATTGAGTAACAAAATTCTCTTCTCCAGAATTGCTAAAAGAAGTTTTTTTTTGCCAATGGAATATTTTCAGAAAACTACCAGATACTTCTGGACTCTTCTGCACGTGCAATGGGAAAATAACATTTTTTTGTATTTCATTTTCTTGCAAGATGTTTTAAGCAAAACCCTTTTTTTTCTCCTTTTTTGTTCTTCTCTTCCTTCCTTTAAAATTTTACGGATTTCCAGAAAGTAAAGCGATCATAGACTTTTTTTTTTGTTCAAACTACTTCTGCAAATTATTACTACCAATCGAACTACTTCTCTGAATCGTCAGAAGAGTCTTTTTGTGCCAATGGGATGTTCTTAGAAGACAACTAACGGATACTTCTGGTAATCCAATGGAAACCCACATTTCCTTGTATTTAATTTTCTTGCAAAATAATTTGTACTTACTTCCTTTGAAACTGGATGGGGATTTCCGGAAAGTAAGCCAATATCTATACTTTTTTGTTAAAACTGATTCTTCGAATTACTATTACTACGACTATATCACTGTGATGAAGTATACAATATCCCTCTGAGTCCAATAATGCTATATTAGTGGAGGAGCACTAGCTTTTTATTTCGGAACCCGGGGAACCTGCTCCGATTTTGATGATTTTTTTTTGAAATTTAGGAAATTGAAATTAAAAAAAAGTTTACAATTCAAAAATCGACGCACCTTTACAAAATTCTGTGTCTATTCGGTTGAAGCTGAGTGTATATTTTTTGAACAAGTGTAAGCAGCAACAAAAACACAGGAAGACCTATTTATAATCACAATCGCCGAATAGCAAAAATCGTTTAGTATCAGGGCAGCTGCCGCCTGAAAGCGCATGGTTTGTCATCTCCTTGTGACTATAAGCAAGTTTGACTGTTCTGGGTTTTGGACTTTATGTTTAGTTAAATTATTTAAAATGTTTTTATAAACTTTTGAAGTGTGCTTTATAAGTAAAATTAATTATTCAAAGCAAATACAGGAACAATTATTTTGTTTTTGAAAAAAATTTGGTTTTTCAATTTTTAAAAAATTTCCTGTTGAGAGCGTCGATTTTTGAATTGTAAACTTTTTTCTAATTTCAATTTCCTAAATATCAAAAAATATCATCAAAATCGGAGCAGGTTCCCCGGGTTCTTGAACAATGCACTATTTTGGGCTATCGTTCCTCCACTATATAGAATATAACAGATGCATCTCCATTTTAGTAGATAGTTTCAAGAAATTGTATTTTAATAAATTTAATTTAGATTTCATAGTAAAAAAAGATTTTACTTGCGCCTGATTTAATTAAATTGCTTCTTCAAATTCAGGCACCTAAAAATAAAACAAAACATTTTTCATTTGAGTCATTTGTAGTTGGTAAATATGATTCTAAAAATTTGATTGAAAACAGAGCACGGTTAAACATTTTCAAATATGCTACTTACTGAATTTTACCGTTCGATCTTTTCAAAAGCAAAACTCCCTACTGTATTTTCAATGACATAATTTTTGACGTCCCTTATCTTGGCGGACACTTTTTGGCGGAATCGAATAATTTTGATATCTGAATTTGTAGCTAATTAAATGCTAATTTGTTGCTCAAACCAAAAATTTGTAGCTCGAGTACTTTTCGAGTTATTCAATTTTCCGCTAAAATAAGTCTGAAGTTAGCGGTAAAAATTTAAAATAACACTAGTTTTACTTTTTATTTGTAACCTGAATTTGTAGCTAATTAAATGCTAATTTGTTGCTCAAACCCCGATTTTGTAGCTCTAACGGTTTTTCAAATATTCAAAATTCCGCTAAAATAAGACTGAAGTTAGCGGACGAAAATTTGAAAATCATAATTGTGTTAATGCCCAAAATTGTAGCTTTTTGAATGCTAATTTGTTGCGCAAAAATAAATTTTGTATCTTTTATGCATAATTTTTTATTTACAGTTAAGGCTTAAAAAAGTGCATTTCCGGTTTCATTAACATAGGCTCGGAAAAATGCCAGCGGAATCTTAAAAAAATAGATTTTCAATGTTTTTTTTTTGCAAAAATGTGTAGCATATCCTATGCTAATTTGTTGCTCTAACTAAAAATTTGTAGCTCCAACGGTTTTTTTGGTACTCAATTTCCCGCTGGCTAAAAAGTTAGCTAAAAATCAAGCCCTTAAAATCTAAAAAAATGACAAAATCCAAAATTTTTTTTTGCCAAAATTTGAAGACTCCTCTAACTAGATAAGTCACCAAACCGCGATTTTGTAGATCGCTTGGTTTTCTTTGCATTCAATTTCCCGCTAAAATAAGACATTACCCCCTGTGTAACGGACAAAATAAAAAAAAAAAAATTAATTAAAATTTTTTTTTTATGTCAGAATTTGTAGCTTTTTAAATTAAAATTTGTTGCGCAAAAATTAATATTGTACCTTGAATAGTTCGTTTTTTATTTGAAATTCAAATTCAAAAATGAGCATTTCCGGTTTCACTAACATAGGCTCGGAAAAATGCCAGCGGAATCTTACAAAAATAGATTTTCAATGTTTTTTTTTGCAAAAATGTGAAGCATATCCTATGCTAATTTGTTGCTCTTACAAAAAATTTTTGAAGTTGTCCGTTACACAGGGGGTAATGTCTTATTTTAGCGGGAAATTGAATGCAAAGAAAACCAAGCGATCTACAAAATCGCGGTTTGGTGACTTATCTAGTTAGAGGAGTCTTCAAATTTTGGCAAAAAAAATTTTGGATTTTGTCATTTTTTTAGATTTTAAGGGCTTGATTTTTAGCTAACTTTTTTGTCAGCGGGAAATTGAGTACCAAAAAAACCGTTGGAGCTACAAATTTTTAGTTAGAGCAACAAATTAGCATAGGATATGCTACACATTTTTGCAACAAAAAAAAACATTAAAAATCTATTTTTTTAAGATTCCGCTGGCATTTTTCCGAGCCTATGTTAGTGAAACCGGAAATGCACTTTTTTAAACCTTAACTGTAAATAAAAAATTATCCATAAAAGATACAAAATTTATTTTTGCGCAACAAATTAATTATGATTTTCAAATTTTAGTCCGCTAACTTCAGTCTTATTTAAGCGGAATTTTGAATATTTGAAAAACCGTTAGAGCTACAAAATCGGGGTTTGAGCAACAAATTAGCATTTAATTAGCTACAAATTCAGGTTACAAATAAAAAGTAAAATTAGTGTTATTTTAAATTTTTACCGCTAACTTCAGACTTATTTTAGCGGAAAATTGAATTACTCGAAAAGTACTCGAGCTACAAAGTTTTGGTTTGAGCAACAAATTAGCATTTAATTAGCTACAAATTCAGATATCAAAATTATTCGATTCCGCCAAAAAGTGTCCGCCAAGATAAGGGTCGTTAATTTTTGCAGACTTCAACATTACCTGAAATGACGTTCTCATTCATGGTTCATTCAGCTTCACTATTGAGTTTTCTAGCCTGATCAAAAAAGATTCATGTTTTAAAAAACGTTTTTCGTCAATATAAACTCCCGCTCATTTGAATAGGTACAACATTTTTTATTTCGACTTACTTTTATCAAATCAAAGGGAATCATTCGCAAAGACTGTTTTTTGTTGCTGTTAAGCATTGCGTATTTTTCATATTTTGTATCGTTCTGCATCTAATCCGCTATGATTTCGCGTTGGTTTGGGAGAGCCTAAACTCCGAATAACATTATGTTAGCCCAGTCATATTATGTTTTAACGATGCAGATTGTGGGGTAGTTTTTATTTGTTTCCTCCATTATGTTTTTAGGGGTGCCGGGTGCTCAATCCGAATCTGAGGCTTGCAACTAAAATTTTGAGACGCAAAATGGAAATAAAAGCAAAAAATGATGCAAAAATGCATTTTTTGGGAGCTCATACTTGCGATAGAGGTACTATAAGGCAATTTTTGGATTCCTGCAAGAAAAAGAAATTGAGATAACAATCAAACATGACATTACGATGATAGAGAACACCAAAAAAGTGGGTGGCACAATTCTGTTTATCTGTCTGTCTGCCTGTCTGTTCGTCTACAGCCTAAACAGCTCGATCGATTTTCTTCAAACTTGGTACATACTGGTTTTTGATGATTATGCCTAAACATTTTTTTAAATTTTTTCTTAGAACCAAAATTAACGGTACCTGTCATACAGTTTTATTTAGCAAATTTAACAAAATAGTATTTTTCTCAAAAAAGACTCCACAACATTTCTTAAAAAAAATCAGTAAATCACCTTTAGTAAAGGCTTAATAATAATAATAATAATAATAATAATAAAAATAATAATAATAATAATATCATTAAAAAAAAAAAATGGTTATTAATGGTACCTACCAAAGAACCATTTTTTTATTTCCGATTTTCTTCAAAACGGTATAAAAAATATAAATAGTTTAATGTACCAACATTTTTGAAAAATAGTTTTTGGGTTTTTAAAAAAAGTTTTAAATTTTTTTTTGAAAATCAAATATGTATTTCGAAAATGATACTATCGATTTTTTTGAAACTCGATACTTAAGAGTTTTTTAATACTTTCTAAAATATTAAAAAAAAATTATTTATGAAAAAAAAAAACGGTACCTTCCATACAAAAGTTTAAAAACCGCAAAGGAAAATATTTTTTTTCTTAAAAATGACTCCTACGATTTTTATAAAGCTTTTTATATACCTACATTATGTGACCCGGCCTATATGAAAAGGTGGCTTATGACTCAAAAAATTATTTTTCACTTTTTTTTTTGCTAGGATAGTTTTTGAGACGCTCTTTCACATGGTGAAAACCAGAAAGTCCTAACTAGTGATGAGAGCTGAGCTAGTGATGATAGCTGACAACATTCTCAAACTCACTTCAGTATTACCGATACGAAATTCCGAAAGTAGCAACGTGAAGCAATTAACTAACAAAATATTTGGAGCAAAAGCAACACTGTATCTCACTTGGTGCCCTTGAACAACGAGAGACACTGGCCAAGTTGGAAGGAAGGAGAACAACTACCGAGATGTTTTATCGAAATTTTGTTCTTGAGTCATAAGCCACCTTTTCATAGATCGGGTCACATATACTTAAATTGGTACGATCTACTACCGAATATTGTAAAATTTTACACTTAGCAACTATTAATAGTACCTATCAAAGAACGTTTTTTTTTTTGAATTTTAGCATTATCGGCTTAACGGCCTTAGATAATTTTTTTATACATACATTTTAGATAAGATTAAATAATAATGCATATCAAAATTCTCAAAAAAAAAGTTTTTGAATTTTTAAGAAAAGTTTCAATTTTTTTTTGACAATTTGAATATTAAAAACGGGTTAACAATTTTTTTTTCAAAATTTGGTTTTATATACACATAAAAATATACTTTAGATTTGCATACCAAAATTTGTCCTTAAGACTATTTTAAGAATTTTATATACATAGGTAGGTACTAGCTGGCACACCCCGACTTTGCTCGGTTAGGCAAAATTTTCGAATGACGTCCTCTACATATAACCTTTCAAATCAGATTCCATATTTTACAAACCCCATTTCAAACTATAAGTATTTAAATTTTGAAATGTCTTCAGTCCTTAAGCCTTTAAGAATAGCCTTCCGACTCAAAAAGTATTTTAAATCATGTACCAATTTTTAATTTCTACCCAATTTCACCCTATGTATGAAGACAACATCCTCTTAGTAAATAAATATTAAATAGATAAAGAATTTTTGTCATCTCATACCATTTTTGTTTGTACCCCATTTATCCCTACAAATTGAATTTCTTAACCGTAAAGCCTTCCCCTTAGAATAACCTTTCAAACTCAAAAAGAAATTTTGAAATTTCGAAATATAAAAATCAAAAACTTACAAATACCCCAAAAAAAGTAAGATTTAGATTTTAACGTTACAATTAATTTGTATCCAAATAAAATTTAGCCTATGTTACTCAGGGACATTATAACTTTCCATTCATTAAAGAATTTTAAGGATTGGTTGAATATTTCCAGAGATTACCCCCTACATAGGTACAAACAAATAAACTAACAAATAAATGTTTCATCATTATAATATAGTATAGATAAAAAATTATTTTTTTAAAAATCCGCTCCAACGATTTTAAACTTTTTTTTTCCATACAATCATATTCAATCAAGGATTAAGATGGCATTCTTTTTTTCCACCTCAAACTGTCAAAGGCGTTGTTTTACCTAATTTAAATATCGTATTTCATGCTTCAATACCTAGATTGTTCTTTCAAAATGTCCATGTTTTTATATACAATTTTCGTAAACCCGCAGTGTCTGGAACATAGGAGCAAGTACGTGCGACCCAGTCATGCTTTTATTTTTTTATTTCTGTGGAAAATAAACTTTTTATTTCATTTCAAGTCAACTAATTTCAAGTTAATTAATGCAAAACTATGAAAAAAGTCTACGGGAATTGTGGTTTTCTTGTAATTTTGATGACCACTTTACATTGCTTAGGAACAACATTATTTGTTCCTTTACCTGGTTTGTAAGACTTTTGGTGAGGTAAAAACGGTTCAATGAATCAATTCGAAAATTTACAGGAATACTGATGCTTTAAAAGTCCACAAATCTGCATACCAACGCAAGTCTTTCAATCAATATTTACCAAGGAAAATAATATTTTCGAAAAGAGTTTTTTAGTACTTTGGTACCTTTTTAAACTAACGGCGAAGGGTAAAAAAATAATTTATACAAAACCTTGAGAAATCTTGTAAATTTCCAAAACTGTCTTTGAACTTTTAATGACGTCATTTTTGCTGAGATATTACTAATCAAAGCCAAAAGAATCAAACTGTACAACAAAAAAAAAATCAAATTTAAGCTATATAAATAAAGTATCCGATCATATCATTTGATGGATGGATGATTTGAGGACCTTCATAAAATGTAAAACAAATAACTTTTTTTTGTCTCGTGTCATTTCTTGCATTTACGCAATAACGGTACTTCAAGAAAAATATTTCGCTATCAAATCTCGAAACAAAAAACATAAAGCTGTAGACTGCTTTTTATTTCAACTCAATACGACCACTCATCACATAGATACAGCTCTTCAAAGAACACTAACAAAGATGTATATAAAGTTAGCAGGACACTTTTGGAAATTCATGTTAAAAACTATCCTATCATTAGTTGCTACTTAATTGCGAATAAGTTACGCAAAATAAAATTAATTGCTTTTTTGGTTTAAGAAAAAATGGGTGTCCTGCTAACTTCATATGAACTTAGCAGGACAACTTTCTCAAAAATTTGTATAAACGATTAAAAAAAAATTGATTTTGAGAACTAATTAATTGCGAATTAGTTACGCAAAAAAAAAAATTATAGCATTTTTGGTTTGCGAAAAAATGGGTGTCCTGCTAACTTCATATGAACCTAGCAGGACAACTTTTTCAAAAATATAGATAAGCGATCCGAAAAAAGTTGGTTGTTGAGAACTAATTAATTGCGAATTAGTAACGCAGACAAAAATGAATTTTTTGTTCGTTTGCGAAAAATAGGCGTATTGCGAACTGAACGTGAACTAAGCAGGACAACTTTCTCAAAAAAGGAGATAATCGAGCTGAAAAAAACTTGGTTGTTGAGAACTAATTAATTGCGAATTAGTTACGCAAGAAAAAAATTGATTGCATTTTTGGTTTGCGAAAAAATGGGTGCCCTGCAAACTTCATATGAACTTAGCAGGACAACTTTCTCAAAAATGAAGATAATCGAGCTGAAAAAATTTGGTTGTTGAGCACTAATTAATCGCGAATTAGTTACGCAAAAAAAAATTTGTATTGCGTTTTAGGTTTGCGAAAAAATTTGTGTCCGGCCAACTTCATATGAAGCTAGCAAGGCACCCATTTTTGCGCAAACCAAAAATGCAATAAAATTTTTGTTTGCGTAACTAGTTCGCAATTAATTAGTTCTCAACAACCAAATTTTTTCAGCTCGATTATCTTCATTTTTGAGAAAGTTGTCCTGCTAAGTTCATATGAAGTTAACAGGACCCCCATTTTTTCTTAAACCAAAAATGCAATTAGATTTTTTTTTGCGTAACTAATTCGCAATTAAGTAGCAACTAATGATAGGATAGTTTTTAACATGAATTTCCAAAAGTGTCCTGCTCACTTTATATACATCTAACAAAGATTGGAATCAAATTTGTTCCTTTAATATTCTTGATTAGTCTAGTTTTCTCGGTATTTAATTTCCACCTTGCATTGTAACTATAGCTATCACTATCACTGCAGTTGATTTAATTTTCATTTAATGAGAACTAAGTTCAGTGGACTAAGTTCTCAGGAACTTCAATTATATAGCTTAGAGAACATAATAGGTAACATTTTTGTCAAAAGTTACAAAAGCTGCCTCTAAAAATATTAAAGAACCGCATACATTTTTCTTTGTTTTTGAAATCAGTAAGGTCTCTCTTTTTAAGTATACCCGGATAAGGGTTTCGTTAAATTGATTAACCGTAATTAAAAATAGCATTTTAAGTCATTTTCCATTAATCCAGTCTAGCTGAGATATATTTGAAATAAGTATTCTACGGAAATGCTATCCAGCCATTTCAGCATCATAAATCTTTCCATTAACCTTTTTTTTTCTGAAATACCCATTGGTAATCTAATAGTCTACACCGGCGTTAGGAAATAACGCCCAAGGAAAAAGCGCCCAAATCGATTTGGAAATAACGCCCAAAAAAACACTGAACAAATTGTTGTTGTAAATTTTTTTCTCATTTTGGGTGATATTTCCTAATTTTGCTTTCTTTCATAAAATGAAACAATGCCCAAATTGATAAATTAAAATAGCAAAATGGGAAATAAAGCCCAAAATAGGAAACAATGCCAAAAACAACTGCAATATAAGGAAATATCGCCCAAATGCAATCGGGGCGATTCTTTAAATGCAAAAGAAACTTTGCATACATTCAACCTCGCACCCACCCCAAATCCTATAACGAGCGCAAGCAGGGGGGTTGCAGGGGGGCAGAATGCCCCCCCATACATACCTCACTGTTTATTCGTGAATTTGTATCTACATTTCACAAGCCTAATAAATCCTCTCCCTTATTTGGTTTGTGAAAATTAAAAATTTTCGAATAAACAGTGGGTGAAATGTAGATACAAATTCACGAATAAACAGTGAGGTATGTATGGGGGGGCATGCTGCCCCCCTGCAACCCCCCTGCTTGGGCTCGTTATAGGATTTGGGGTGGGTGCGAGGTTGGGTGTATGCCAAGTTTTTTTTGCATTTATATCCAACAATAATTGTAGCTGTATCATTTTGAGATCTTAAACAAATTTTATTACCATCACAAAAATTTCTAAAAACTTTGCCAATTCATTGAAATTAAGTTTGGAAATACCACCCAAAATTGAGGAAATATCGCCAAAATTCTACAAAAACAATTTACATGCAAAATATTTGGGCGATATTTCCATTTTATTTTTTGGGTTCAAAGTTGTTTTGGGCAATATTTCCAATTTCTTCTTTGCTTTTGGGTGATAAAAATTTTTTTGGGCGATGTTTCCAAATCGATTTGGGCACTATTTCCTTGGGCGTTATTTCCTAACGCCGTCTACACCTGACTCTAAATTATTTAAGAAAATATATAATAATTCCTTTGCTTTCTATATAAAAATAATAATCATATTACATTTATGGATAAAAATAGCAAAAATTTTTTCCTCTATTCCCCTTTGGAAATTCCTTCTTTCTTCAACAATGTGAGGTTTAAAAAGAAGCATTAAATCATAATTCAACCAAATATTAAATAACAATGGGGTGATTTTTATTATTAAGGTCTCCCATATAACAAAGCTTTATTTTTGTGGTTCAATTCTCGACACTGACATTGACATCCATGTGCTATTAAAGTGAAATTACATACATACCTGCCAGTTCGACAACATCACTATCTGGCCTTTGCTAACGTTTTATAATTTTGATTTAGCCTTGTTGCTAGTTGGCAAACAAGAAAATAACTCAAAAAGAAATATTCGGGAAAATTGAAGAATATTTTTATCAATTTCGTGAATCCACAATAATTTCCGTATCTAAGGCCTGATGAATTAGCCCACATAAACAAAATTTCATCAGCAAAAAGCTTATTACTCTTGGCGATTCCTTTATCTTTTAAGCGGTAACATTTAATTAGTTTTTGGCTGATCCAAGCAAGTTTGCTCTTAGTCTTCTGACATGAGGAGATAAATCTTCTGGATTAAATTTGTTCTGTTTTTGTAATAAATTGTTTTAATACTCAAAACAAAAAAAAAACAAAACTTTTCCTTTATTTTTATTTTTAACAACAGTATAAATCCAATAAAGTGAGTCTTTGCTTACATCAAGTTTTCGACCACCATCAACCCTCTGCAGGGAATCCCACTATTTTGATTTAAAGAGTTTTCACTATTTTCAAAATGTGAGGAAGTATGGAAAAGTTTTGTTTGCAAACGATGCACTTTTTGAATTGTACATACAACAAAGACGTGAATATAACAAACAATTCAGGGAAGTCCCACTTCTAATTTGTTGTTTAATTGACACCACCCTGATGCCCCAAATAAACTTTACTTGTCAAATTAAAATCAGCAGCTGCAGTACTTTTTATTTCCTTGACTCTGGCATTTGATTGAAATGCTCCGATAATGTAAGCGAATTGTTTTTTTTTATTCAATTTGATTTTTTTCTTGGTTTTCAACGTATGGCTGTTTTTCATTTCCATCTTTTAATTATTGGATGATATGCTTTTACTTGACTTCTTATTTCATTATTGTTTGTTCTGAAAGCCCCTTAGTCATCGCGCAGCTCATTAACATAATTTTTCTTTGTTTGGTTCTTTTAATATAAAATCAAATACAAACCCTTGTTGCTTCACAGTCAGATCGAACATTGCAGACTTAATTGAATTATTTTTAGATTTTTTAATATAATCTTCCTTTTTAATTGGTGAAAGCTCAGACAAAATGCCGCTGGTCGTTTATTCATCTCTTGGGAACAAAGACTGTTGACTTTCCATTGTTGCCCTTGATGTTGTTTGTTTCCTAGAAATTTTACTAATTAATTACCGTATCAAAGTACATTATGATATCTACTTATAATTTCTTTTGATTTTTGGAATTTTTGAATAACTTTTTTTTTTGTCTAACAACATTCTTAAAGGAGAATGGGCATTTTTGGGCGTTAGCGGCCATCAATGAAATTAGTGTCAAATGAAAGGTATGCTACTCAGGAACAACTTTCACTATAAACGTTACATTGCATTTCATTTAGAAAAGAAGATATTTCAATATTTATGTAATGCAATTGCATTGAGCGATACTGCATAGTGATTATATTTTCAGTGGGTGTAATGCTTTATTCTGACTTCTTAACGTCTACTGACACTGTATAAGTGTGTTTAACGGAGTTTCAGAATATCCCAAGGACGCTTTACGGGTTTAAACAGACCCAGTCCCAGGCACGTAGCCAGAGGGGGGGCTTGAGGGGCTGAAGCCCCACCCGAAAATCTAAACAAAACTTTAAACCTTTCTAATATATTAAATTCAAATCTATAAAAATAAGGAGACTATCCAGGTAGGAATAGTTAATTTGAATTTAGCTAAAGTTCTCAACTACTTGAAAATACTCTGTTAAAAAGCAAGAGACTATTAGACCAGGAAAAATAGCACAAATCGTATGGGGAACCTTGAAAAAATTAATTCATGAAATATTAAAATTGGAATCGATGCAGAATTGCAACCTCTATAACATATCCAAAGTCCTCCAAAATCCCTGCATTGGCTTTTTGTGTAGATGCATTTGAAGAGGTGCAGTCGGGGAGAATTTGGAGGTCTATCAAACTAAAATATTTGTTTGGGTAAAACCTGATCATATGATACATGCTTCAAGGGTAGTTTTTAACGTTAAATCTAATGAAACCAAATTAAAAATGATACAACCACCCAAAAAGAAGTTATAGTCCTTTTTATGTAATGATGACTTTTTTTCAGGTACAACAGGTAAAATATTACCGAAAACCCTTTGAAAATAACGGTATCTTAATGAAACTTGGAATAAATGTTTCATTTGTCATAGGAACTAAGAATCAAGAGAGTCCCTAAAAATATCCATGGTGAAAGGGTGTTTTTTTTAGGGGGGAGGGGCAACAAAGAATGTTAACCATAACACCCACGTAAAAACGCTTACACTCATGAAACTCGCCAAAAATATTAAACTCTTCATGGAAACCAAGAATCAAAATAGTCCATACAAATATCTTTGTTCTAATAGTGTTTTTGGTGACTGTTAACTTTTAACTTGTTCTACGGAAAATACGATTTCAAAAATTAATTTTTGCTTGAAAAGGCCCATAACTTTGTCAAAGGTGCTTGTATCATTTTAGTTTTAATTTTATTAGATTCAGCGTTAAAAAATACCCTTAAATCATATACCATACTTTGTGTATATACCTCAATTACACCAAAACGGAATTTTGGCTCAAATCTTCCAACTTCTTTCCAGATTTTCCCTCTATTTAATAAAAAACCCCAGAACAAATTTATTTGTGAGGACTATTTTGGTTCTTGGCTGCCATGACGAATTTAATATTTTTGGCGAATTTCATGAGTGTAAGAGTTGTTTCGTGGGTGTTATGGTTAACATTCTACACTTGCCCCTCCCCCCTAAAAAAAACACCCTTTCACCATGGATATTTTTAGGGACTCTCTTGATTCTTAGTTCCTATGACAAATGAAACATTTATTCCAAGTTTCATTAAGATACCGTTATTTTCAAAGGGTTTTCGGTAATATTTTACCTGTTGTACCTGAAAAAAAGTCATCATTACATAAAAAGGACTATAACTTCTTTTTGGGTGGTTGTATCATATTGAATTTGGTGTCATTAGATTCAGCGTTAAAAACTACCCTTGAAGCATGTATCATATGATTAGATTTTACCCAAACAAATATTTTAGTTTGATAGACCTCCATATTTTCCCCGTCTGCACCTCTTCAAATGCATCCACACAAAAAGCCAATGCGGGGATTTTGGGGGACTTTGGATATGTTATAGAGGTTGCAGTTCTGCGTCGATTCCAACTTTAATATTTCATGAATTAATTTTTTCAACCTCGGAACCCATTTTTCCTGGCCTATATTTAGATATGTTTACAATTTTGTATTGAATTTTGAAGACTCTTTAGGTATTTTATTTAACTCTAAAAGCTATTAAAATGAGGAGAATATTCTACATATGTATACCTACATTTTATTTGATTTGGAATTGGAATCAGTAAACGACTTCAGTTATTGCCAAAAAATTGCAAATTAAAATAACCACAAATTCTATAAGATTTCAGAGTAAAACAAACCAAAATAAATAAAAATAGTGATATGCGCGTTACCAAAACATATGATTTAAAATAACTTTCAGCTTGCGGAAATTTTATATTTTTTATATGTCGATACCTTCCCGTAAGAATGTATTAAGCGACATTTCAAAAATTTTAAAGGCATCGAAAAAAACCTCTGGTCCAGTTATTTATTTATGTATTTACAAAAATTAAAAAAATTGGAACGGGATTTTCAACCCAAAATGCCTCTAAAAATCTGTTTATTACAGCAAAATACCCAAATAAGTAACTGAATAAGAAGTATTTTAAAAATTTAATTTAAAATTTTTCAATTGTCGCTTAATACATTCTTACGGGAAGGTATCGATGTTATGATTAAGAGCAAAAAAATATTGGAAGTTCATTTAAGAGATATTTAACAATAAAATTTGGATGTGAAGAGTTTTGCTGCAAATGATTGGATATGGTCAATTTCCCCACCATTCCACCGTCTCACAATTGCACCCTTTAATATAAAAGCACTCCAATACTTTCCAATCTTTAATGATCCATTTAAAGTTGTTTACAATAAAAACCCGTGAATGTGGTAAGTTGTTATTTTTCAATAGATGGTCAACCACAGATCCCTACGCAATACATACGGAAGAATCCCACAAAAAAGTATAAGCTCTCATAGTAAAATGTATTTTATGAACCCGGGGATAGTTCGGGTGAATTTTTACGAACTTTGAATTTTACCTGATATTTTTGTTACGGCATGGGAGTTTTAATACTTTTTTTGGATTCGTAGTATAAATCTATTATGACGGAGCGTACGATAAGGCTATTAAATTTTTATCATTATTAAAACCCTTTTGGTTTTGTTAAGCTTAGGTTTTTAAAATTAAAATTATTTGAGATATCCAGAATGAAATCCTGGAGATATGTTCTGATATTGTAACAACTGAAATAACTAAACGGGCTATAAGTTCAAGTTGTATCAGTATCCTCGCTGACGAAACAATGGATGTTACTGGGTGTGAACAACTTTCGATATGCCTTTGATATATCGACTGTGAACAACTTTCGATATGCTTTTGATATATCGACTGTTTAACAGATCCCAAAAGTTGTATGCTTCGGGAAGATTTTGTAGGTTTTGTTCCTGTTGATGACTAAACTTCTGAAAACTTGACAAAAACCATACTGCAGCGATGTGAAGAGCTGTATCTTGATATGAAGAATTGTGTGGGCCAAGGCTATGATGGAGCCGCAAATATGGCAGGTCACTTAAGTGGAGTACAGTGCAGGATAAGGCATGCAACAGTATCCAAACGCTTGGTATGTACACTGTGCAAGCCATCGCTTGAACCTGGCTCTGTCTAATGCCATGTCAAGTCCTGCAATTCAAATTGCCTTGGTGTAGTAAGTGAAATAGCTAATTTCTTCCAAAACCATTCAAATGCAAATATAACTTTCTAAACTGTCATTAAAAAACACGCACCAGAGAGCCGAAAAACTCGACTTCTACGCCTTTGTGAAACAAGAGTCATTGAAATGCATGACAGTTTTATTTCCTTAATAGAGCTTTTCAAATGCATCTCAATAAGTTTTGAAGAAATAACGAGCAGAACGTGGGCGATATGTCTTCGAAAGCATCAGCACTTGGCAGCGATCCAAAGAAGTGATTTCCTAGTAAGCCTCATTGTGTGCGAAAAACTATTCTGTTTAACGCTGCCCTTATCAGTTTTCCTACAGAGCTATTTCTGCAATCGACCGCACAAAAGAAGTTTGGAGTTCTCTTAAGAACATAAGAGAAAATGCCGAAAATTTTTTCAGAGAGGCTTTTCAATCCGCATATCCCAAGTTGCCCAAGACTTATTTGAAGTTCAATTAAGAACTCCAAGAACTTCGTTGAAACAATCACTGCGATCCAATCCAGAAACCTCTTCTACTGAAGCCTATTTTAGAGTGTCTAAACTGACTCATTGCAAAAATTCGTTAATACAAAATCTTGAGGACAGATTCATGGACAACGAAGACGTTCTACCATCGCATCGTTTCAAGCTCTTCTCCTAGGTTTTGCCACAGTTGAGCGAGTGAACGAAATGGAAAAACTAACATATGATTTTGATAATACAATTTCTTTGTCAGCTGTGAAAGCTGAGTACATTCTTTGGTGCGGAAAAATATTGGCGAAGGATCTTTCTACCGAAGTTTTGAAATTGCTTGATATAGGTATAGCCTTACTATAGAGGTATAAACTTCTTGCTTACGGTTTTGGCCACGCTTCCAGTGACCATAGCTGGTGCTGAAAGAACCTTTTCAACTATGAAAAGGATTAAAATAGTATCCCGAAGCGTTATGGGGAATGAAAAATTAAGCTCTCTTGCTGATATCTGTTCATTCGCATATTAATGTGGATCCAGATAACGTGATTGAAGTCATGTGAAAAAAATCAAGACGTTTTCTGCTTTAAGAAAATGTGTACAGAAAAAATATTTAAGTATGTTCTATTTAAAAACTAATAAAAATCAATAAATTGGTATAATTTTAGTTTTTTGTTTAAAAAATTTCTCGTAAAATTTGGAAGCAAGCCCCCTCCAAACAAAAATCCTGGCTACGGCACCGCCAGTACCTACGTATTTCAACAACTTTGTAATTTTTTTAAACATATTATTTTACTCAGGATTTTTTAATATTGTGAGGATTGTAATATAATAGTTTTATGGTAAATGTTCTTATTAATGATGTTATATGGCCATTTTTATATACAAAATATTCTTGAGACTGTCTAGATTTCTTGTTCCACTTTCTTTTTCTGTTTTTGAATTGGTCAGAAGCCAGAAACTTAGTAAAACTCTATTAAGGTCATAGAACAAAAATGCATTTTTTTCGGTTTTGAAGTACACCACAATGAAAACAATTCTGCACGGTGATTGTAGGACTAGAACACATCCAAAAATACAAATGTCCATGTTTCATACAAATTTGCCCATTCTCCTTTAATATTGTAAAAATTAATTTAAAAAAATGCAATAAATGGCTTCTATCAGACGTGAAATTTTATCGTTTATCCCGCATTTTATTCATAATAATCGAAGAAATACATTAATAGTGTTTTGCAGGCACAATCACCAATATACAACGAATAATTATTCCCTAGTGATCTAGTGAATTATTACGATAGATACGTATGGTCAGGGGCGGACTGGGGGTCAAAGGGCCTACCGGGACTTTTAGAAAAAGGGCCACAGAACTCTCAAAATGGTTAAAAAAAGTTGATATTGCAGAAATTTCTCGAAAGTCACTATTTTTATATTTATTAATTTTTTTTATTACCATATTGATTGATATATTTATAAGGTATAAGGAAACAGCTGTTTTTTGTTTATGGCTGCGCCACCTTACAGATCAATTAATTTGAATTTTAATTCAAGCAAGCATACAAAATTGCAAAGATGTTCTTGTTGGTCTCAGTAATATAACATTAGTTTTACGACCTTAAGTGGGTGTGACTTCAGTTTAGTCAAAACAAAATTACGCTGGTCAAACAAATTGTCGGAATTACGGGAGATATGAAACAAAAGAAGCATTCATAGATATTTCTAATTTTTTAAAAATTTCTTAGAAATTATTTTTTTAGGCTACAGTTATTCTGCAATCATTTAACACTTTCAAAAAATAAATTGAAGTGTCGAATTTTCTTCATTGTTTTTCTCTAGTGAATCAAATAAACTATTTTGCTTTAATTTCACAATTTTTCACTGTAGCACGATTTTTCTGATTGACATTTTTGATATTGAATGAAACAAAACCGCTGTGTTTTTGATCACCATCTTGGCAGTTTCAGAAATATAAATTAAATAAGGTACTTTTAGAACTATTTCTCCTAACAGTAGCTGTGATTTATAAAAAAGTACAAACAAATATTTTAGTAATCCATTTGCTAATTTTCAAATATTGAACAATCCCAATATTAGGGCAAGTACATTTATCTATTTGGTCTTTCGCCGCACAAAAAGATTTAAAAAACAAATTAATTTGACAGCAGATTTAAAAATGCAAATGGTGTTTTAATTTTTCTTATGAAGAGGAAGTGAGATAAAATGTTTCCTTTGTGAAGAACTGAATTCAGCCATGAATGAATCCTTCAGCGCCACACAAAAATAGGTTAATTTGATTTGTAAAAGTATTTGTCCTAGGAAAATTTAACAAGATTAATTTCTAATCTTCAACATTTACGAAATATATTTGTATGGTAAATCTTCGAGATTTAAAGAAGATTTGAGGTAAATCTTATTAAATCTCAGATTAGTGTTAGGTGGAAATGTAGCATAAAGCTCACAACAAAGTTGATTTTTGTTTATGGTAAGTGACAGATTACATCTAAAAATTGATTTGACAGATATACTGAAAATGGGAAAGTGATTATTGTAAAAACCATGATCAAACTGAAAATTGACTGAACAAACGCTCAATAATGATCAAAGATTCATAACTATGGATTAAACAGAATCAGTGATAACCTAGTTTTTTTTTGTGGTGTGGTCTCCATGTTGTGTATTTATATTAATATGTTAAGCAATGAAAAATAAAATGATTTAAAAAAACAATTTTAATTTATTAAATTTTAATCGTATCACAACATAGATACATTTTTAATTTAATGAGCGACGCGTTTCGGTTTCTATGAAAGATCATCGGGCTTAATTTGCGAAATCGAGGTAAAACAACACCTTGATTCCGCAAATTAAGCCCGATGATGGTTCATTGAAACCGAAACGCGTCGCTCATTAAATTAAAAATTTATGTTGTGATACAATTAAAATTTAATAAATTAAAATTGTTTTTTTTAATCATTTTATTTTTTATTGCTTAACATATTCATATAACCTAGTTGCAGATTTAACCCACTGTGAACAAACTGGCCCTATGCTAGTCCTAGAACCAGAGCAAAAACAGTAGGCTCATAATGCAATCAACTACTTAATTGATTTCTGTTCGAAAATGTTCAGGGGTGCCCCCGAATGTTAATCCAAGTTGGCGAGCATCAGCTGCCATTTTGGAAATCACGTTTTATCAAATATCTCGTGAATCGTGAACTGACAAACGTAGTATCTATTATTTTTTCTTAGTTTTTGAGAAATGCAAACAAAATGAAAGTTTCCTTTTCCCAAGAAAAGATTTAATAATATATCATATTTCTGTGCCTAGTAGTTATAAACTTAACAAAACAAATAAGATATGGAAAGAAGTACCTTCTGTTATCTTTTTTTATTTTCTCAAAAACTAAGAAAAAGAATATTAAAATGAAAAGTGGTGCTATAAAAATTTTTGAAATAACAATCAACAATCAACTTTTTCAAAAAACAAATTGACTTTAAAATTTAATTTCTCAAAAACTTTCCACAAACAAAAGCTTTATTCAAAATAATATCGTCGCAAGACATTGAAGCAGCATTTTGCGCAATCTCCATAGTGTTCTTGTTTTTTTCTTGTTTCTCTCTGTTTCTTGACTTTCGTCATCTGTCTCATTATTAGCCGCGTTTTATTACCCACATGATCTGATCTGGATCAATTTTTAACACGTAATTGCAAAAACAACATGGGGTCATGCTTTTTGTCTAGATCTATTTCAATGATCCAAAAATTGCTATTGTGAATTATCTCAGTAGCGCAAAGAAAAGAGGCAACAGCATGCAAAATAAACAAACGTAAACGGCAAAAAGGGACGGGTATATAACGCTCCTGTCACTATGATCCTGTTTGTTTTATTTATCATGATCTGATCCGGATCAGATAAAATACCGCTATTCATTCTCATCTTTTGAATCCAGGCTATACACCTAACTTTAAGACATTTTAAAGAACTCATCATTGAGAGTCATTTTTATTTATTTTTACTTTGCATATTTAGTTTTTTGAAATTGTAAAATATTTCTATCAACTTTTGAATAATTTAAGATCCGTTGAAGCCACCAAACGAGTTTTGGGGGAATCCGAAGATGCATAGAGTTCCCCAACCGAGTTCTTGAGGCCTCCATGGATTCGAAGAGATCTCCAACCGAGTTCTTGGGGTCTCCAGAGATCCGCAGAGGCCACCAACCAAGTTCTAGGGGTTTCCAAAGATTTATAGAGGCCATCAACCGATTTTTGGGGGCCTCCAGGGATCTGCAGAGGCCACCAACCGAGATCTGGAGGCCTCCAGAGATCCGTATAGGCCACCAAACAATATCTGGGTGCCTCCAAAGATCCGTAGATGCCACCAATGGGGTTCAGGGGGCCTTCAAAGATCCGTAGAGGCCACCAACGGAGTTATGGGGACCTCCAAAGATCTGTAGACGCCACCCGACAGAGTTCTGGAGGCCTCAAGAGATTCGTTGAGGCTATGAACCAACATCTGGGGGCCTCCAAAGATCCGTAGAGGCCACCAATGGAGTTCTGGGGCCTCCAAACATAGGTAGAGGCCACCAACGAAGTTGTGGGGGCCTCCAAAGATCTGTAGAGGCCACCAACAGAGTTCTGGAGGCCACCAACAGAGTTCTGGAGGCCACCAGAGATCCGTTGATGCTATGAACCAAGGTCTGGGGGCCTCCAAAGATCCGCAGAGGTCTCCAATATAGTTCTGGAGGCCTCCAAATATCCGTCGATGCCACCAATGGAGTTCTGGGGGCCTCCAAAGATCGGTAGAGGCCACCAACGGAGTTGTGGGGGCCTCCAATGATCTGTAGAGACCACCATCAGATTTCAGGAGGGTTCAAGAGATCCATAAAGGTCACCAACCACGTTTTGGGGGCCTCCAAAGATCTGTAAATACTTATTTTGATCAAAAAAACTCTTAATCTAGTGTGAGTCCAATTTTCTTAGAAAGTTTTACTTAAAAAAAACAGAAAAGGAATGCAGGAACTTTTATCCACTTTTTGCTTTCTTGGGGGCCCACCGGGCAAAATCCCGGTTGCCCGGTGGCCCAGTCAATGCACTGTTAAATCGCAAAGGCCCCAGTTGTGTACGGCAAAACTTTAATTTTTTGAACAGCCGTTAATGAAGCTTTCGATGCCTATACTTCTTTTTTTGCTATCACTCACACCCAAAATCTGCTGTGGGCTCTCGGTCTAATAGTGTTTGTATGCATTTAGCTTAAATTAGGGAAATTTTATGTATTTTTTAAAGTTCATTGCTAATACCAATTAAAAGCATGAAATACGGTGTTTAAATTAGCCGAAACAGATCCTTTGAGGTGGAAAAAAAATTAAACTTTTTTAAAGACTCAAAACATTTCTTTTGATAATTTTGATATGTAATATTATAAAATCGTATTTGAAATTTGTCTATAAAAAATTGGTCTATATCCTCAGCTGAATATGAGAATATGCAAGATATATAAAACTGTTTATGAGCAGTACCGACTATTAATAGTTGCTAAGTATAAATTTTTATAGTTTTTGGTAGTATAGACCGTTCTAGTCTTGACATATAGAAAAAGTTTAACAAAAATCATAGGAGCCGTTTTTGAGAAAAAAAGTATTTCCCCCAACTGTATTGGAGAAATACCTACCGTTATTTTCAGATAAAAGTGAAATTTTGTTGTTAATATTCTAGAACATGTTAAAAGACCTTTAACTACCGAGTTTCAAAAATTGACCTTGTAGTTTTCAAAAAAATTGATTTTCAAAAAAAAAATTTACATAAAATAATTTATATTTTTTAAAAGCTTCTGGATTATTGAAATCAGAAGTACTGTTTTGAAGTAAATCGAAAATTAAAAAATATTATTTTTGGGAAGTACCAGCAATAACCAATATTTTTGAAAATTGGTTTCCTATCTAAAGATAGCCTTTACTAAAATAAATGTATTGAATTTTCTTAAGAAAAGTTATGAAGCCGTTATTAAGAATTTTTTTTTTTTGTAAAATTGTTAAAACAATTGTATGGCCGATACTGTTATTTTGGTTCTAAGAGAATGAAAAAAAACGTGTGGGGGAGTCACCAAAACCACAATGTACTAAGTTTTAAGAAAATCAATCCAGCTTTTTAGGCTGTAGCCGAACAGATAGACCGAATTGTGAAGTGAGACCCACGTTTTTCGTCTTTCCCATTAATAGCAAGTCTGATCAAAATTTGGAATTCAAAATTTTTTAACGAATGCATAATATGCCATATAGTACCTATACAAGTCGCACGTAAAAAAACCAAAAATTTAAGATTTCTAATTTTATTTAATAAATTGAGCATATTTTTTTTTGGAGCAAGAATAGCTTAAGACATGCTCAGACGAAAATAAAGAAGAGGCTCAAGAAGGCTTTAATCCTTAATGTGGCATGTTCAAAAAGTAATTTTTATAATTGACAGATGATTGATACTTTACCATTTCTGGTAATTTTTCGCAGTTTTGGCCCGTATGCCTCTTTTTTCGGTACTACCTGACAAATTACACATTCGTAAAAATATTCGAATTCAAGATTAACATCAAATATGATGGCATAACGATAATAGAGAATTATTAAATAGCCCGCAATTATGTTTCCCGGATATTTTTAAATGCTTCCAGACCTACAGACTGAACGGCTGACAAATATTATTTAAATTTGTATTAGGTTCAAGGATTGTTAAATTTGTCTTGTAATACTAAAAAACAGGCTTTCTGGCAAAAACTGTAAATACTGATGAGAAATGGTAAAGTTTGAATGGCTATATCAACATATGGGTGGGCGTTGTATGGTATTTTTTGAGTTTTAATATTTGGATAGACCTAAATCAGGGTAAATTAAACTTCCTCTTTTTTTGCATAAAATCATAAAATCTGGAAAAAATGAAATGAGGGCGTGTGGCTGGGAAGTATAGACAAGAAAAAATCCTACCGAAGGGTGTAAAATCTTCCCCGCTTGGACGGGAGGGGCAATTTAATAAAATAATTGCATAAAATAGAAACAAATTATTAAAAAACAACGCCTGCCATAATGTTGTGTTTGTGTAGCTTTTTGGAAAGCCAGAAGTCAGTCACACTCACATATCCTGAACTTTTTGGCCGATTGTAAGTGAAGTTCCTAGTATGCAAACAAAATGGGACATTTAATTTACCCCTACAGCGACTATAGGGGATGAAAATAATATTATGAACAAATTTGTTTTTCTTCCTGTAGAGCTGACTTAGACCCATCCAAGAAGACTTTTTTTTAACGACCACCCTAATCTACATTATAATGTCAGTTATAAACTAAATTGGCTTTTTGAGCATGTCATATTAAAGCTTCTTCTTTATTTTTTGAGCCAGCAAAAATGTATGCGCAATTTACATAGTTAAAAATAAGAAATATTTGATTTTTGATTTATTTTATTGGGTTTGTTAAGTTTTACTCCTAAATTTGTTTATGAAATCTTTTTTAAACCATCCATTTCGATAGAAACTTTAATTTTTATCAAAAAGTTTTGAGAGTTTAATTGTCAAAATCAGCTTAGTTTCAGAGTTAAATCAAACATATTGAAAAGTGGCCATTGTAACCAGTCTTTGAGAAACGCATGGGTTAATTTAATAGCACTTCGGTTTTAAGCATGTTTATGCCCCAAAAATACTTAAATTATTAATAAGACCATGAGTGCAAAAGTTGTGTAAACCATTTTGTTGCCAAAATTGATACTTTTTTGTCTCGTATTTTTATATTTATTCTACTTATTCCTAAAAAGACATCTTAATCTTAATTCTAAATTCTGAAGCTTTGCAGAAATGAAACTTTTTCTTTAAAGTCTTCAATTAAACAGTATTTCAGATCGATTAAAGATGAAAAATATGATAAAAAAAGTGGGAAGCAAAACTTCTGCACTCACTGCCTCAAATATCCTTAAGCGTTATTGGTCCTTTATACCCCTCATTTTTCGGTATATTCAATAGCCTATATAAGAAACGTGATTTTAAAACGAAAATGTTTTTTTTTTTTTTAATTATTCCTGAATAGTCTTACCTAAAAAAAACTGTAATTCAGCCCACTAAATCTGACTCATGAACTGAGTCAAGGGTTCATGGTATCTCTCCCACTGTGCAGTGGCGCACAGACGTGCAGAGCAGATGCTCTGTCGAAAGGATCAAAGTTCACCCTGTTTAATTTTTTTTAATGTCGATACATTGTTTGTAAGTTCTTAACTACTTTTTTTCTAAAATAGTAAAAATACCTTTTTATTTAAAAAATTAAAATAGAGAGCAAAACAATTATTTTTTTTTATTCCGAGCTCTAGGTAGGTACTGCGAAATATCTTGCATCCATGCATAAGGAATTTTTAAGGATTATCCATTCCTTATGTTTGGGAATGCTTAAATTGTTCTATAAAAGGGACTACGGATATATTAATAACCATAATAATAGCAGATTTAGAGTAACAGTAATAATGTTGCCCATAAATTATTATTTATGTGGCTTTTCCATCTGAGGTTATGACTTAAAAGTATTCCTAGATTCCTGTCTCTTTGACATAACTTCGTTAATACTTGCTAATCTTTATTATCTTACTAATATTCGGCCATTCCAAAGTAACGGAGAAGACAATCGGACGCTTGTAGTAAGATTTTTATTGTGACACATAAGTTTCACCAAAAAATGATGAAATTCAGTAAGCTTATACAAAAAAATAGATGGTAACGGAGGAGACACGTACGATTTAGAGATTTCCGACCTTTGCCTTAAAGTTTAAAATTCTGCGTGGTCCACTAAGATATGAAGTTGATTTTTCTTGCACACTTTCATAAAACCAATATTTATCAAAAATCATCCTTGGTTTCCTTCCAAGTTTCATTTTACTACCAGAAAAAAATATGAAAGATGGTAACAGAGAAGGCAGCTAATGGTAATAGAGAAGACACGTACGATTAAAGATTTCTTTTTTGCTCAATTATGTTGTAATTTGTATTTTTATTATTATTCTCATCAATGATAAAAGTAATCCAGGTAATTGAAAAATATGTATAAAATTTCATTGAAATTGGTTAACAAAATGTTTTCAATAATTTTGTATAATATTTACCCCGTTAAAAAATTTAATTAAATATCATATTGTTTTTGTGCATTTGTTGCTATTTTTAATGGATTAATTATTAATTGTTATTAAAAAAAAATAAGAAAATGTATTTGTATACTCTTTATGGTACTTAGTATATGCGCCAAGTTTACAAATTTTCATTCCACATTTACACTTTTACCGGCACTTTGAGTAAAAGACTATGAAAACACCATGTATTTTGAATGAAAAATTTCAAGTGCTCGCTAGCACGTGTAAACGTCAACCGATTTCAATGATATTTAACACATATTTTTGTTTACTTACCTTGATCCATTTTAAGCATGAATATCAAAAAAATTCAGACCTTTTAAAAAAAAAGTCCCTATGAGTCGTTGAAATTTGGGTAAGAAAAGTGCAATTTTGTCTTCTCCGTTACCTTGTTTATAGACAGTTAAACATGATATAAAAATCTAAAAAAATCCACGATAATCTTATGTTTCAAGTCTTGCTTTGTATGCGGAATAATTTTAAAATCACTAATATAGTTCACCATTTATACCAAATTTTGTCATTTTTCGGTAACGGAGAAGACATGAAATGTTCAGTCATTTCGAAAAGTATTACTATTTTTACAGCACTTCTATCATGAAAATTGTTCCGAATTTAAGTAGTGTATTGAAAATACTTATAAAAACGTCACTGCATATCGCCATTTGCATCACAATTTATAGAGAACTGATAGCGGCAAAAATGCCAAAAAATGCGTAGGTACGGAATATAAAGTATAAGCTTTTTTGATCACTTGCCTATTTTACAACAACACGTAAAATTTTGTATCTAAAGTTTTTTCGTTAACTCTTATATATATATATAAATATTGGCATATTTAAATATATTTTTTTCCTTAATTTGATATTGAGTTGCTTGGTTTCGAATTTTTTGGAATGGCCTTATTATAAATGTGAAAGTTTGTTTGTTTGGATGTTTGTTAGACAAACACCCTTAAATGACAGAACAGATTTGATTGAAATTTTGAGGGTATGGCTATTATGTATTGGAAGAAGCCCAATATATGGAAAATTGCATTTATCATACCTGTGCACAAGAAAGGTCCTAAAAATGAAATAATGAACTACCGACCTATAGCGAAACTATCAGCTATACCCAGTAGCGGATCCAGGATTTGGCTGTGGGGGGGGCTCGAGGCTTCTATTTTAGACATCTCTCAATCCTAATTTCTTTTATCAGAATGTAGGCCAGTCAGCTATATATAACTAATGAAAAATTTTATCATTGGAAAAGGAGCAGTATAAAAAGTTGTTAAGATAATTCAAATGTCTTTCTTTTTATACTGAATGTTTTTTGATAAATGTATACATTACATACATAGGCAGTATGCAGATCGTGCTGAAATTTAGCTTCCACATTTCTCTCCAAACACAGCTGTTCTCTAAATACAAATTTTACTCAACAATTTCAAAGAATTTTTTTTCAATATTTCAAGTAAATCTAATAAATAAAATGAGTTTTTCTCAAATAATTCTCTCTTTCAATTTTCATTTTAATAAAGTATAAAGTCTACCTAAATCTCATGAATAAAATAAGCTGTACAAATTTAGCTCGAGAATAATGTGGCGAACAACTATTTCAAACACTTAATTTTGACAGGCATCTTGGTGAAAATTAAATTGGATTTGCATACTGCTCAGCCAAAATACTTGGCAAAATTTTATCGCGTTCTATAAAGATATTGGCATCTTATTGATATTGGCTAAAACAACCATTTACAGCCACGCCATTTAGTTTGAATGATCCTACTATTTCTTATCATAAATATTTAATGAATATTTTCAATTTATTAATTCATTACATTTTATTTATTTATAAAAGAAATCCAAAAAGGAGAAACATAGAATAAAAATCGCTTCGTTTTAAGGAAATGTTTGAAGTCTTCAAAATATCTTCGAACTACAAATCTTTATTTTCAATTTCTAGGACACTGATTTGATTTTAATAAACAATAATTGTTTGATTCGGTTGCTCGAAAACATTTCATGCAAACTTATCTTTTGCATCGGATACGCGGTTTTTAGAGTTATATGCTCTAAAATTTCCGGGGGTCAGCTTAGCCCGAAAGGTAACAACAGAAGAGCTGTGGAAAAAAGGTGACATTTGCTCTTGTGGTCAAATTCAATCTGATCCTTAATGATGGATTCTATCGATATCCTTAGCTTTCGTTCATTCAGCTTGAAACAATAGCATGCTCTACTCAAAATTTTATCTGAAAAGGAGTTTTCAAGTCAAATGGTAACATTGTTCACTAAATACAGACACCTACATATCAGAATTTCGGTTTTCAATTTCTGAAAAAAATTATTAAATGAAAATATCAGGTGTTGTTCTTAAGCTGCTCAATTTTATTGAACGTTTAAATTTACTGAAATAACCTTGTTTGTTTCGCCAAGAGCCCTACGGGCTTGAACAAAAACGCAGCATTTTTTTCGGCCAATTTCCTAGGGCCTAAAGAAAAATACAGCTTGAAAAAACATTAGCTTACATAATGTAAAGGTGTAAAGCCCCAAACTAGTCGAATTTCTTCAAAACTTGGGAAAAAACACAGCCAACATGCAAATTAGCTAGCCCCATTCTCCTTTTGTTCCAATTCCCTTAGGGCTTGGAAAAACACATTTAAGGCGTAAATTGGTTAGCCCCAACTCTGCCTCTTATAAAGGGGTTGGAATAAATAGAGCCTACGTTTTTATATTCAAATTGCTCAGTCTCATCTTCGTTTTTTCATCTAATTACTTTGGGGGCTTACAAAAACATGTTTGCATTCAAATTTGTCAGCCCCAAACTTGTTTAAATATAGATATTACAAAAAACAAAATAATTATATCTATAATTTTAGGGAACATTCTTTTTTTCATCAAGTGTTTTCAAAAATGTTAGGTTTGAAAACGAACACAAAGTTGAAACATCGTAATATATTGTGTTTTGCTATTAATGTTATTGTACTAATCGACTGTGGGGGGGGCTTCAGCCCCTATAGCCCCCCCTCTGGATCCGCCACTGGCTATACCGAAAATATTTGAGTCTATTGTATGTAATGTTCTTTACTTTCACTGTACTTCAATTATATGTGATAATCAGCATGGCTTCGTCAAAAAGAAATCTACTGTTACTAATCTATTTAATTTCACATCTTTTTGTTTAAATGTTTTTGAAAAACGTGGACAAGTCGATTGTGTATTTACCGATTTTAGTAAAGCCTTTGACAAATTGTGTCATAATACATTAATTTTAAAGCTTAACAATCAAGGTTTTAATAACTATTTCTTAAATTGGATCTCATCTTATTTAAAAAATAGGCTTTATAGTGTTGTATTTCGTAATGAGTGTTCGAATCAATTTATTGTCAATTCTGGCGTCCCTCAGGGCAGCCATTTAGGTCTAATTTTATTTATTTTATTTATAAATGACTTGGTTTCAATCATTAAGAATTCATCTGTCCTTATTTATGCTGATGACATTAAGCTTTTCAAAAGTATTACATCTACCTCTGACTGTCAACTTTTGCAAGAAGACTTATTAATATTTAGGGAATGGTGCAGTAAAAATAGTCTTGTTTTAAATGTTGACAAGTGTAAAACTATGAGTTTTACACGCAAAAAAGCTCCGTCGATTTTAAACTATACATTTGATTCATGTCCTTTAAGTAAAGTCTCCTTGTTCTCTGATTTAGGAGTTATTCTTGATCCTAAGTTAACTTTTAATGATCATTTAAACTACATAGTTAAAACAGCTAATAAGATTCTAGGATTCATAAAGAGATTCGGTCGCGATTTCCGTGACCCTTACGTTCTTAAGCTTCTCTTTAATTCATTTGTGAAGCCAATACTTGAATATAGTTGAGTAGTCCTCACTACTCCATTCATATAAACAGACTTGAAGCAATTCAAAGAAGGTTTTCGCGTTTCTGCCTTCATTTTCTTCCATGGTCACATGAAAATATATGCTTTCTCCTTATTCTCAAAGACTGGCTTTAATAAATCTTCCTTCACTCACTAATCATAGGCAGTATTTGCAGTTTTGTTTCATAGTTGGTATTATTAATGGGTTAATATCATCTCCATCGGTTCTAAGTCGTTTAAATTTCAGTTTTAGTCGTACAAGTGTAAGATTACAGCAACCATTAGGCCATTATATTCAGTAGATCAAACTATTGTGCAAATAGCCCCCTTAATCAATTGATTGCAATATTTAATAAATATTACTTTTGTAAAGAGTCTGTAAATGATAACCTTAAATGGATTAAATTCAAAACTATGTTCTTTAATAACTTGTAAAATATATTAGTTTTTAAGTATTATGTATACTTATACACGTCACGTTAGCATTTAACGAATTGAAATAAATAAGCTATAAGATACTTTTTTTAATGACACGAAAAAAAAAGGTAAAAAATATTTGGTACCAAAACAACTCCATTTTACGCAAGAAAAAAAAATAAATCGATAAATTTTTTTTGAAACAAATCAATAAAGTTTGAAATTTTCTTTAAAAAATTTAATTGAAAAAACAATTTACTACAGTCGACTTTCGATCCCGATTATCCTAAATTTAACAGGTGGCCCGGCGAAGCGGGCGGGTAACTGCTAGTCTAATATATTATCAACAATATGTTATCAGAAAGAACTAGCTATTTGGTCAAGCGTAAGTTTAAATGAAAATCATTATAAATTTTTTTGATTTTAAAGGATTGAATCTCAATAAAATTGGACTCAGTCCAATGCAAAATATAAATCCCATTACAAATGGTCATTCAGTATATGTATTTATTCTTTTCAAATGATAATATCGGGAAATTTATTAGATTGATAAGAATTTAATTTCCACATTATATACTTTTTTCCTTATTCGCCATCGGAAATTGGTAAAAAAAAAATCAATGAAAAGAAAAAAAAAGTATTGAAAGAAGAAATACATAAATTTCAAAATAGATTATGGTATAATGTGTTGGTTAAATTCCGTGCAAACGAAGCCACACACAATTGCATTTAATATATAGAAATTCAGACTCAGTGTAGTCAGAACTTTTTTAAGATGGTAGGTATTTACTTTCTTTAAGATTTATGTTATTCATTGATTTTTCCCGTCCTTTGTATTTCATTAATTAGATTGTCATGACCATGAAATAAAATGTATAAATAAATTGGTAGCACGACAGCTCCTAGAAAACCATCAGGATTTAATGATTTTACAGAAATTGGTTTACATTAAATCCAGTGAAATTTTCTTATAAAGGGTAGGTGTAACTAGAACATTCAATCAAAGCATTCCATCCCCTCATACGAATTTTGCACGATAGAACGCCATCCTCATCTTATGGGATATAATTTTTGGTTTTATGGGATGAATGATTATGACAAAAACCCATTTATTTAGAACCCACTCTATGTGTGTATAAATATTTTAGATTTTAATCAAATTTTACATTACGATTATGGAAAATCCAAACAAACTTCGTTTCGTCATGATGTCGGTCAGTGTGGGCGGTTGTACGTCTATCGGGCCAGGGCAAGGCATACATTGTACATCGAGCAAAAAAACGTTTTTCGGTATTTCATTTTCACTGAACATTTCCAATGTAAAGGCAAAGATATGGCTGTACATAATAAATTTGTATCTTTTTGCTTTTGCCTTTACTATACTAAATTAATCATAGATTTTAGCTATGCAGCAGTGTAAGCTAAATGTCTTCAAATAATTTGTGTATTTTATTTGATTTTGTAGGCACTGTCATAAAACCACGAATTTATGAGAATATTATTTCTCCTAAAATGTTTTTGTAAATATAATTTACCTAGTTTTTGCCACAAATCATATTATTTTATTTGTCTTCTATGGAAAAACCAATATGTACCTATACCTATCTAATATTTGTATACAGACAGGCTTCGTCAACATATGTTGTTGGTAATCTGGTATATTAAAAGCAAAATAGAAACAATATCCAATAACCATAATTTACAGAAACACACTTCAGACAAACATAACAAAGTTAAAAAATGCGCATATTTATTCGAAACAAAATCCAGCAAATGCGCATTCGAATGTGAATATATTTAAATATATTCACTTTGAGATTGGCCATTCCTATAGCCTGCAAAAGGATAGCCCTTATCAATATCGCTTGCTGGATAAAATCCTTTAACAGCATTATTTGTTAAGCTTAAAAGGATTTTTTTTGTTCTAAAATCAAATATAAACAAATTGCTCTGCTAACAAAGATTATAAAAGGAAATCCTATACAACAAACCTGCCTTATTTGTGATTTAACAAAATCACATCTTAAATCTACGAGGGTCCTTGTTGATGCTTTGTTAATGATAATAAAAGGATTTTTTCGGGTTTGAATACTAAAAGAAACTAAAGGAAAAAAAAAACAATATTTATAAAAGTAAAGCAAAAAAAAATTCCTTCAAAGTCTGACCGAGGTGTGATTTTATAGAAAATAAATTTTATCCAAAAATCCAAGATTTAGGGCCTGTTTCACATTCTCTCAGTAAAGGTCTGATTAGTTATTCGACACATAAATTCTGAGGCAGGGTCATATATTCACAAATAAAAAATTGCGTATGAATTCATAACTTAATCAGGTGGGTCATAAGACAATAATTGAGAATTTTTCTTCTGTGGACTTATTACCCTGTGCTAATATTTATGTGTCGGATATCTGATCAGAACTTTATTCAAACATTGTGAAACAAGCCCTTAGTGTATAACTTTCAAAGCATAAAAGAAAAAAGGACTATCTTTGTTTTTTCTTCGCTGTCAACTTCTTTGTTATCTTAAATATCAAAATGCATCTCAACGCTAAACACAAAAAAATAAATCCTTTTTTATCCTTTCTAGTGTTTGTGTGATGTGATTGGAATTTTGATTTGGTTTCAACATTTAAGGCAAGTTTGAAAGCAATAAGTTTTACTTAAAGGTAAATTTATTTATAGTCCTTGTGTAAAGGATGGTGGAAATTATTGGATGTTCTACATATAAATCCTCTTCCACCTATAGTTGCAGTAGTTTCTTGCACATTGCATGATGAGCTCTAAAATGATTATTAATGGGCATTTTTCTTTTTTAATTTTGACTTAATGCCAACGGTTGCAACTTAAATAAAAATTTTCTTAACTATACATTGAGGCCGAGCTTATAAATGTAAAAATCGAAAAAACTGCAAAATCCACATTTTATTTCTTCAGGCAAGAGCTGTTGTTGGAAAGATTTTTTTTTTCTTTTTAAGAAGAGATGATTTTTGCTCTCAATTATGAATAAATTTAAGTTTTTATCGATTTCAGTTGATTTTTAATAGAGTTCAATGTTCATCCAAGGAAACCTGTTTGAATGATGCTTCACTGAGCAAGTGCTCTCAAGTGGTGGAATAACTTGAGACACCCATATCTTTTATTTTTTTCACTTGAGAAGGAATAGGTGTTAGGGTAGTTGTAATAGTAGATACCTATAACCCACTTTTCATCATGCTTTTCATCTTTAATCGATCTTTAATAGTATTTAATTTCGGATTCACATTTTTGGAAAGCTAAGATATTTAATTTTTTTGGGGTTTTGTTAAGAGTATTTTTTACTTGCGATATAGGTTCTATAGGGCAAGTTTTGGATTCGTGCAAAACATAATTTCGAGATAACAATCAAACACGACATTACGATGATAGAGAACACCAAAAAAGTGGGTGGCACAGTTCTGTCTGTCTGTCTGTCCGTACCTCAACCTACAGCCTAAACCACTAAAGCGATTTTCTTAAAATTTTGAACTTAAGGTTTTTTTGTAACTCTCCAGAGCGAAAATTGAATTTTTTTTTTAGATCAAAAAATTACGTTACTTGCCATACAACCGTTAAGGAAAAGATTATTTATCTCAAAAACGGCTCCAACGATTTTGATAAGAAAATCAGTGTATTATTGTTGATATGATGTACCTTTAAGTAAGAAAAAAAATCACCCAAAACATTTATTAACGGCACCTGTTAATAACGTTTTTTTTATTTTTGGTTTTCTCATTAACCGCTCATCCGATTTCAATAAAATTTTTTGCACAAAAGCAAAAAAATAATACTTCATACCAAAATTTTTTAAAAAATAAATTTTGGATTTTTAAAAAAAGATTCAAAATTTTTTTTTGAAAATTCAATATATCAAAAATGGGTTGATGAATTGTTTTGAAATTTCAGTTTTAAATGTGTGTAATTTTTTTAATATATACTCAAAATTGGCATACCAAATTTTTTTTTGAAAAATGTTACAAAAATTTTATATATAAAAATTTAATTTTTAAGAAAACGGTTCTAACGATTTAAAATTTTATTTTTGCATATACATATTCATATTTTTTTAAGTAATCAAACTAAGAATAATAAAGTTCGAGTAGTTTGGTCGCAGTTTGGTTTGAGTGTCTGCGGAGTTAAGTCGAACTATGTTTACTCGCACCATATTCGAGCGTCTCCAGAGCCCTTAAGAAAGGGACATCATTTCTCTAAATAAGTTTTCACAATTACTATGTGTGACATTTTTACAATTTTGGATATAGTGCGTATTCACTCACACCTATCACAGCTTGAAGAAAAAATAGAAAAATAGGTTAAGGATAATTTAGTGTCATACGAGCATTAATGAAATAAAATTTATATTAAAGTGATTCACATTTTTACTTTTCGCTCATTTCATTGTGGTTAACACATCGGAAAATGACAAATACAATATTTTTATTTTCTCTAATTTTAGCCAACAAGGACATTTTTCTTAAAGAAGTTAGTTAAAAACAAATGTACAGTGCTCCCCGCTTAATTGACCTCTCATTTTGTGTAATTTTTAGATCAATTAACCGAAATACATATTTACATGTTTTTATTTTGTTGGTAGCAGTTTTTTAAGATCAACTTGAATCAATTAAGTGAGGTGCAACTAACCGGGGAATACTGTATAGCATGTCTACACGCATAGATGCATACAACACCAAATCTTTATGAACACGAATATAGTTTGATATTTTGATTTATAATGTCTTAATCTCAAATATCCGAGCATTAGAAGCAAATTGAAGCCTTAGTACACCACTCACAAATTTGTAGAAGAGGAAGAGGATTGGGGCAAATACTTTATACAACACAATTTTCAAAATAGTATAAGTTTTCATCCACTTTTGCATTTTAAAAAATGAAAATTAAATTGATGGGAGACTCAATCTGCCATCTAGTATTAATTTTTGTATATCTCATCAAAAAATGCAATACAAAAATATAGCCTCATATTAATCCTTTACTTTAAGTCCTTAACTTTGAAGATCGGACAGTTAGAACCAAAGTTATAAGCTTTCCAATGGGTCGGTTTTAATGCTTTTTGTGCATAACAGAAATTTTCTACACTGGATCTTGTCGGTCGGTCGCCGACGAACACTCAACTTATTGAATGCAAAATGGAATGCCTACAAGTGTAGGGAAATTTTTGTTTCTACAACTGTAAGTTTTGTTTTTGTGTTACAGAAATAATCTACACTTGTAAGACTAACATAATCCTACAAGTGGCTCTTGACTTGTAGACTTGTAGCTTTGTGTTATAGGCCCCTGGTCGAATATTTCCATTTTCAATTGTATGACCCAGAAAACTGACTCTTCTGAATAAAATGACATTTCTTCCATTTTATATTCAGGCCATATTTTGCAGCTTCAACAAATACTTTTTCCATTTTCTGAAGACACATTTCAGACGATTCGGCATATATAATTATATCATCCATATATAGTTCCATCACGTTTTCATTTACCAAATCTTGAAATATATGGTTAATAAATCGAATAAAAACAGCTGGCGAGTTACAGAAACCAAATGATGCCCTATTAAATTCATACAAACCACTTTTTGTTACAAATGCCGTTAATTTTTTACTTGATTCTTCAACAGAAAAACGCCATTTTCCAAATCCATAACGGTGAAATATTTTGCATTCTGTAACTTTTCAAGCACGTCATCGATCAATGGAACTGGAAAGCAATCTTTTAAAACCATGGTATTAAGCTTACGGAAATCAATGCAAATACGACAGGAACCATCTTTCTTCTTTACAACAACTACTCTACTAGCGACATTTGATGTAGACTTTCGTATGATACCTTTTTGAATCCATTCTTCAATCTGTGCTTGAACCGCTTCTTTTTCACTGGGTGGTAGGCGACTTGGTGCTTGTCGGAACGGGACGATTTCGCCATCTGCAACAATCTTCAACTTAATCGGACATTCTGTAGGTCTATCCGTTGGTTGATAGTTCCTTATCATCGTTTCTACAACTTCTTTGAACTGAAAAGGGACATCAATATCGTTATTTGATTCAACTACATTATAGATAAGATTATTATTTGTGTCAATGCATTCTTCAGTCAATAAAGGAGAAAATTGATACCCATTTTTGGACGATGTTAAGCAGAACTTTTTGATAAAATCATATCCAAGGAGTGCGTCAAATTCAATAGTATCATCGGGAACCACAACAAACTTCTGAAACGTCTTCATATTATCAACTACAACTTCAGCGCTAAAATGTCCAAGAGGATTTGTTCTTTTATTACCAAGGCCGAATAGAAGCGAAAAACTCTTCTGCAGTACAACATCTAGCTTTTTGAATATACGCTCCTTCACAATTGTCACATCCGAGATCCGATCCTGTGTCAACTAGGCAATCTATGTTGACATTGTTTACCTCGACTTTTTTCAAACGGTATTGGTCAGAAACAATACTAACGTTCCTTGTTCTAGGACAGACTTTAGAAATATGACCACTCTGGTTGCATTTGAAGCATTTCGGTTCCAGCCGACAATCCCTTCGCAAATGATCCATAGATCCACAGTTGAAGCAATGATTCGGCTTATTAAAATTTTCAGACCCATTTTTCTTGAAACTCATGTTCTCATGTCTTTTGAAAACTACACTCTGCTGCTTGTCCTCCTTTTGTTTCTCGTTCATTCGTTCAAAAATATCGTATTTTTCTTTCAGCTCCTTAATAGACTTGCAGTTATACATATTGTACTTAAATTCAAGTTTTATTTCCAAACCATCGACAATATAGTGAACTATAGAATCAGTTTCAACATTTCCAAGCGCTGCAATTTTTTTCATCTGCAAAACGTACTTATGAATCTCTGCACTGCTATAACTGCGCTCAAATTCGGTTTTCAATAGGAAACGAAGTTCTTTATACTCACTGACAGCAACTGATTCCAAGAAAAGCTTAGCGGTGTGGGTCATCTTACCTCTAGCTTGTACATATTTCTGCTTTTCCGTTATACCATACGCATCTGCATTCTGCTCAAAATTCTGAAACCAATGTTGAACTGGAATTGACTCACCATCGAAATCTGGAATAATTTTAGCAAAATTTTCAACCGAAACTTTCGATTCATCTTGCTTGATTTCATCTGCTTGAATTTTCAAAGTAAGCTACTTAATAATTTGTGGTAAACTTTCATTATTGCTCTCCACCATTTTTTGCATCTTTTCGTTGGCCTCCTCCTGCATTTTGAAATTAATATGTTTTACAACCCTTCTCTTCTTACCAACTGAATTTTCAACTTTCAAGATACTCCTTGTTTTTTCTTCTCTCCTTTTAGGGTTGTATCCAATTAATTTCTTTCTTGACCGCAAATTATATTGGTGAATAGTCATGAAATCATGGACTTAATAGGTTGAGCCCCCAATTGTAAAATAATAATTAAAATATTAAAAGATGTCTTTATTTCAAAAGTAAAATAAGTAATGAAAAATAATATTGAAAACATTTCAAATAATCTCGACATTAAAAATCAAACATTATTAGATTATAAAAATAATAGCAAAGTAGCTTTAATCAAAGTTTATCGACGGCTGAGTTTGGTATTTACAACCGCTAGTGCTATTGATATCCATCAACGATGCTTCACTTTTACATACATAATGATATTTCATTTCTCTTGCTATCCCACAAATTTCGGAGCGGTATGAAACGACTTGAAAACATATTTTTTTTTAATTTCAAGACCCCATCACTCCTATAATTATCAAATATCTGAATTATAATAATATCAAAACAACTCCAAATTATGACAGAAATCGGTATTAAATGATGAGTGATTAAAATTTGGTGAATTTACTTAGCAAGTTTTCTCTTAATTACTTACCTACTTAATCACAAATTTAAAATGTATGAAAGCTTGACCAGTGAACCCACCAAATTTTAATCAGTAATCATTGAATACCAAATATATGTCATAATTTGGAATTGCTTCGATGTTACTATACTTAAGATATTTGTTATTAAACTTCATGAACTTAAAACTTGGCATATGTATTTTAAATCTCTTTTTTTTTGGCTGACTTTTAACGCACAGGTTTCTTGTACATAAAGAACTTGTCTTTTTTAACATTGATGTTTTTGTTGTGATCTCAAACATATAGCAAAATCATGGCCTACATGGCCATACAATTTTTTTAATATGTGATATATGTATTTTCTATACCGAAAAAGTTCTTCGAAGTGTCTTATTCTTAGTCCCCTGCCGCTTTCAAAGATAAAAATTCTTACACATCTTTTATTTTAGTTCCAAAACCAAAGTAAACCATCAATTACTGACGCTAGATAAATAAAAGATCTTTTTATAATTTTATTCTACGGCACACAAATTTCATTGAACTTTGTTCCTCAGATTTCTTATCTTACATCGGTTTTGTATTTAAATTACAAATTTTCTAATGACTGATTTTCTATCAGAAGGCCTCAGAAATGGTGAATGAATGTTGCGTTTCTTGTAAGAGAAAATTCACAACTCGATACCAAGAATTTGCTCTTATTTTCAAGCGACTTAGAAAGGAGAATGGACATAATTGTATGAGTTGCGTCCCATCGTTGTAACACTTTCTGACCTATATCATTAGAAAGGTATCAATGAGTTCTATTTTTTCTTGTGTGGGCTTAAGTCTGTGTCTCGTGCAGGGAAAGTGTTATTGCCCATAATACCAGTTGCACTGCAAAAGTACTCTTTCGCTGCACAACTTGCGTCTCAAGTGCTGTAACATTTTCTAGCCTATATCATTGGAAAGGTCGCAATGAGTGTTATTTATTGTTGAAGGAGCATAAGTCTGTATCTCACAGAGGGGACGTTTTATAGCCCAATAACTGTTTTAGGTATTAAAGCGCAGTACAAAAGTTATTGGATTATAACACCTTCCTTGCACGGGATATAAATTTATGCTCGTACAAAAAATAATAGCACTCATTGAGACCTTTCCAGTGATATACATAGGTCTGATAGCGTTACAACATATGGGACGAAACGCCCATTCTCCTTTAAAGAAAAGTTATACGGGGTGTTTTGCATAAAATGTATGAAAACACTAGTAAGCGCGTTGGATCGAAACAACAGAAAAATTATGTGGGAAGGATGTGTGTTATCTCTTCATTAAGGTGAGGGGTATGATTTTATAAAAAAAAATTGACTTAAAATAGAAAAAGTTTTCAAAAAATTGCAATTAAATCAGCAGTTTTTTTTTTTTTGACTGGCCGCTTTAAATTATGTGAGAGGATGTTCTAATGTTTAACTTTAACTTTTTTTGAAAGCCAGAAGTCTATTCTCATAGCTCATTTTCAAACAAAGTTCTTTTAATAAACAATTTCAGCAAAAGTTGTTTTCAAACTTAAAATACTAAAAAAAAATTAAATATTTTTCTTCAAAATGTGTAGTTTGAAACAATTTTTTGTCAAAACTGTTTATCAAAAAAAACTTTATAGTAAAGAGCTACAAAATAGTATTGTAGGTGTTGCCAATGTACTTGAATATGTTTCTATTTTATGATGATGAATTGTTTTATTAAATTGCCCCTCCCGTCCCAGTAGGGAGTCATATTACCTCCCTCTTATAAAAAAATTTTCTTATCTACTTCCAACCTACCTGAAGTTTTTGCAGATTCTACGCGAATATCCTAAGGAAAAGTAGACAGTTTAATTTACCCCTACAGCGACTAAACGGGATCAAAATAAAATTCTGAAAGATTAGGGAATTTTTTTTTTCATTTAGGGGTCATCCACGATGACCTTTTTTAACGACTGCCTTAATATACAGGGTGTTCCGGACCTGAGTGGAAGTATTTCAGGGGGTGGTTCTTTGGGTTATTCTAAGAAAAAAATTGTATGGGGGGAAAGTTGTATCTCCCTGCCTCAGGGAGGGGCAGTTTCTGAAACATTGACTTCAAATGAAAAAAAAACATTAAAAATCAACGGAAACACATTTAATAATTTGCTATAATTTTTTTGAAAGTTAATACTCCATTCTTGTATTTGGTTTGTAAATCAAGTTGTTTAAGCGAATAGTTTTTGAGAAATTAAATTTCAAAGTCAAAATTAAAAAAAAATTGTAATTTTTTTTTCTTAAGTCGATATTTTTCAAAATTTTACGTAATTAAGGGCATTTTTTGTGTTCAATATTCAATGCCCTCATTATTTTTTAGTCCATTACCGAAAACCAAATGTAAAAATCTTTCTTAGTTTTTGAGAAATTAAGAAAAAACAAAAGGTACTTTTACCACAGAAGCCCGAAAAAGGGTTAAATTATGGATAATTCATGAATAAATTCATTTTTTCAGGCTTATTCGGGAAAAGTACCTTTTGTTTTTTCTTAATTTCTCAAAAACTAAGAAAGATTTTTACATTTGGTTTTCGGTAATGGACTAAAAAATAATGAGGGCATTGAATATTGAACTCAAAAAATGACCTTAATTACGTAAAATTTTGAAATATATCGACTTAAGGAAAAAAAATCACAATTTTTTTTTTTAATTTTGACTTTGAAATATAATTTCTCAAAAGCTATTCGCTTAAACAACTTAATTTTAAAACCAAATACAAGAATGGAGTATTAACTTTCAAAAAAATTATAGCACATTATTAAATGTGTTTCCGTTGATTTTTAATATTTTTTTTTTTGCATTTGAAGTCAATGTTTCAGAAACTGCCCCTCCCTGAGGCAGGGAGATACAACTTTCCCCCCATACAATTTTTTTCTTAGAATAACCCAAAGAATCACCCCCTGAAATACTTCCACTCAGGTCCGGGACACCCTGTATATGTACTGATGGGAGATTGTTGATAAGTCAGCATATAAGGATCAGAATTTTGACTTTGAAAATGAGCGAAGTATAATTAATTAAAATTCATATTTTAATGAAGCAAAAAACTATCTTTTTAAAAAATTTAAGTTTTTGTAAGAAACAACTATCAAAGTGGCAACCACGATTACAATACAAACACATCGTTTATCTGCATCTGGTGGGCTAAATTTGTAGCAAAGGACCGGGAAAGTGGTATGCATTTTAAAACTACATTCCCGTAGATATAAAGTATAGATACATGTATTCAAACGTATATAAACCGATCGATTTTGCTGAAGTTAATTGGATATCCTAGTGCTGGAAGGAATCCTTTAATTAAAAAAAAAGAAAAAAACTAAAGTGAATAACTGTTTCGCTTGCTCAAAGACATCACACATAAATAATTGATGACTTTTCAGAAACAAAAAGAAACACTACACCTACAAACGATATACATTCATATTACATACCTACATACATATGCATATGTATGTATGTATATTGTTGTATAATATATTTGCACGGAAACATGTTTTATGTAGCTTCTTGTTTTGTTTCTATATACTTTCATGAAAGTTTGACATTCTAAAGGAAAGACAATAATTAATTGAAATGATGTTGGAAATTGATTGACTTCCATGCTTCGTTCCTTTGGGGGAAATGGCTTCTTGGTGATGCATTTCAAATTAATTATGCGGTAAACTTTGGCAGCAGGTGACGAATAAAGGCAACACCAACATAATTAAGTTCTCAGAAAATTTCAATTTGGTTTTATGTGCGATAAATTCGAAGTTTAATTTTTTTCGTGGACAGAAATGACTTTTTCTTGTTTCCTTTCATGGTAGAGTGATAGCTTTTTATATCATATTGACATGTTAAAGGATATGAGTGAGTCCTGGAGTATGAATAAAATAGCAGTATTTTCTCCCTTTTAGACGATGGTTGAATGTTTCAGTCAAAATCTTCGGTATTAATTGTATGATTGTCATAAGCCTCTCTAAGGAACCAAATATTTCACAAAGAGAATATTCACAAAAAAACTCTTCATAATGTATTAATTTTTTTTTGTATAAATTACATTTAAGCAATATTCTTTAAGACACTTCTGTGAACATTATTTCTATAAAGTCGTTTGTATGATTGCATCAACGCACTAAAAATTAAATTTTTGAAAAAGAATAGAATAACTTCCAATCCTTTTTAAATTTAATCAAAAATTCCGTCTGATACAAAGGGAACATGCAAAAATGTTTGATGCTATTGAATGTCACTTTGAAAAAAATGTTAAAACCAAATTTTGTATTAAAGAATTTAGACCCTCTTCAAAACTTAAAAAAAATTAGGACATTATTGTCAACTTCTCAATCAAATTTAACCGCCACTCAGAAGAAACCAACAAATATTTCTACATTAAACCTCTATAGACAACTATAATTCCTCTATATCACTTAAGCAAGGAAAAATAATCTCATAGTGGGTGTTTAAGAGCTCTTTGTTAGTTATTTTTTCCTTAAATTTCAGAACAATTGAATTAATGTAAATGATCCCCTTTCATTTCTGTTCCAGGCATCAGAATAGACATTTTGTTGAAACCTACATACCCAACCTACTTGATGATGAAACGGGGCTCAATGACTATAATGGTATAGAGAGTTAGGTAGGCCAAGTTTAATGAACAGTCTATTGAAAGCTCAACCCTGGTCGTCTGCTTAAGAACAAACCCATTAACCCTGAGCACAAACTATTTCAATTTCATAGCTCAACAGTTTTCACAGACTTTCACCATATTTTTTTTTGTCCCTAGCTCCTTTAGTTTTTTTTTTTCCAAATAAACTATTCAGAGTTCACTCATTCCAGCCTCTCTGTTGTCCTTATGTCCTTTTTGCTTTGGCCAATCGATTGTATTTTTATTTTATAACCCGGCAGAGAGTTATAAAAGATACACACCGCACAGAAACATAAATAGAAACAATCCATCGTTATTCGTCCTTACGCTCTACTGATGTGGATTATTGATGATGAACGTTACGTTAGTAACAACCCGTTGAACATTTATTGAACCACATTCAGGCAAATAATAGAGACAAAAAAAAATTAAACTGAAAATAAATAAGGACAACACACAGCAACATGGATTGACAGAATTAATCTAAATGCTAACAATAAGGAGCTACTATTATAAAAATAGAGAGGTCTTGCCTTATCTAATCGGACTAAAATTTACTGATAAATAAAATGCATAATAGAAATACTCATGAATGTTAAATGAATTAGGTGTTCAGAAAAATAAAACCGAAAATTACTGTAGGCTAATGCAAACATATCCAATTAAGGTATACAAAAAGAGACCATCCTAATATCTTATGGGACAAAATTAACATTTTGATTATTTTTCTGGCCAAAAATAATATTTTGCGGTAGGTTTTTCAATAGAAAGAAAGAGAAGATACAAAAAATTAAAGTTCTTGCTCTTATCTTAGAATTTTGAAAATTGTGTATCTAAAAACATTGATAATATGAGAGAAAAATGTTTAATAGCATGGAATTTGTTTTTACAATCAATTCTTTTAATAGTATGAGATTAAAAAAATATGTTATCTAACATCTTGAACAAAATGAATTCATGCGAAGCACATTTTGAATATCATTGGAGCAATAAAAAAAATAATTTTTATATTTATATAAAATTTTCAAAAGATTTTTGAGGAAAAACTTTGGTTTGTAAATCTTAAGTATTTTTTAATATAATAATGTTAGAAAAGAAATTATCAACCCACAATATGTTTTTTTGAAAATTATGATACGCAAAATTAATTATATTTTCTGGTGGTTTCTTGTATAAATATATTTATTTAAATCCGATAAGCCAGTAATGAAATAAATCAAAAATAGCCATCTAAGGGAGGTACTGTTAGTACATAGTTGCTAAGATTGATTTTGTTTTGTATTTTATAGTAGACTCTTTTAATTTTAAAAATTTCTATCAAAATCGAAGGAGTTGTTTTTGAAAACAATATTTTTTCTTCTACGGTTTTTTAGCACATTTGTATTACCTACTATTTTATTTTTGCATGAAAGTGAAATATTTTTTTATAATATTGTTAAAAACCGTTAAATATTAAGTTTTAAAAGTTGACTGGTTCATTTACGAAATATGTATTGAATTTTCAAAAAATATATTTTGAAAACTTTGGCACTCAATACTATTTAAACTTTTTGAGAGCTTCTCAATAAGAAAAATTATTAAAATCAGTAATGCCATTTTTAAGAAAATTGGAAACCAAAAAAAAAAAATGATCCTTTGCGAGGAACATTAATATTTTTACTTGCGATATACATATATTTACATTCGTAAAAAAATTGAACTTAGATTTTGATCAGATGAAAAAAGTGAGTCTCACAATTCTGTCCGTCTGTTCGTCTACTACCTAAACACCTGGATTGATTTTCATAAAACTTGGTATATAGTGGTTTGTGGTCATTCTGCCCAAACGTATTGTTTTTACCAAACATAACGGTACCTACCACACAATTATTTTTTGCAATTTTGCATAGTCGTATTTTTCTCAAAAACAGCTCCATAACTTTTCTTAAACAAAATTCAATAAATAATTTTTTAACTTTCGATTTTCATCAAAACGGTATGACTGATTTCAATATTTTTTCTATACAGAAGCTTCCAAAAAAAATTAAACAGTAGATTGTCTAGCAAAATTTTTGAAAAAATATTTTCAGAAATTTTAAAAAATGTCTCAATTTTCTTTTTGAAAATCAAATATTTCGAAAACGACATGATCGATTTTTTTGTAACTCGATCCTTAAGAATTTGTTTAACAGTTTTAAAAATATTTTAACAACATTTTTTATTTTTGTTAAAAATAACGGTGCCTTCCATACAAAAATTACTAATCCGTTAGGGACAATATTTTTTTTCAAAAACGGCTCCTACGATGTTGATTAAAATTTTTCCGTATGCTTAAATTATTTTAACTTAAGTATTCAATGTCATCAATTTTGAACATCATTTATAAAAAAAAAGTTTTTAAGATGGAGCAAAAGTTTTCAAAAGTAGTACCTCGAAGCTAAATGGTAAAGTGCGTTGGACTGTCATGGCGAAAGTCTGGGTTCGGTTCCCAGCCGATTCCATCAAGAGAATCTGTTGTCTTAAATAAGTTGCCTCTCATATAGCCGTTCGGACTGGGCAAAAAATTGAAGATCTTCTCTATTCCTGCCAAAAAACGCACACAGGAATGGTTGAGAGTTTTGAGTCATTAGGCCCTGGTGTTCCACGAGGTGTCACGCAACCAATTTTTTTTTTATAAAATGCACGACTGGGTCCAGCCCAGGATTTACCCTTAGGCCAACCAGGCCCAGGCCTGGGGCATCACGACAAAAGGGGCCACAAAAGTAAGTAAACACAATGAAGCAACTGAATCTTTTTTGCTCATACGACCAAAATAGATAATAGATCTTCACAAATCTTCAAATTCGGCAAACGGCAACGCTCAAGTATTTTCATATAAGATGGTCAGCCTATTGAACGCTTCTTAACGTTTTTGGAGATGCATTCTCATACCGGTATTGCTTATCAAGCATTAAAGTATCTGAGTGAACATAACATATCAATTTTAAAATGCAGAGGGCAAACATACGACAATGCTCCAAATATGTCCGGTCAGTATAAAGGGATGCAACATCAAATTCTTCTGACAAATCCATATGCAGTCTATGTACCTTGTGCATCACACTCTTTAAATCTTGTTGGTCGCTGTGCTGTGGATTGCTGTCTTATCGCAGTTGATTTTTTTTTCTGTCGTACAATCGCTATACAATTTTTTCCGCATTAACTAGATGGCAAACGTTAAAATCTGCTCTTCAAAATGATAATGTGTTAAAATCACTCTCAGATACACGATGGGAAGCTCATGCTGCAGCTTCTTTTGCCATCATTAAAACATATAATAAATTATGAGGTACTTTAAACGACATTTCCGAAGCTAATACACTAAAAGGAGATGCTAGGAGGGAAGCTGGTGATCTACTAAGCAAAATGAATAAACTAGAATTTGTCTTAATGCTTGTGATTTGGAACGATATTTAACAAAGTTTTCAAAAAGCCAGTAAAGTTTTGCAATGCGAAGACGTAACACTACTGACGTGCGCAAAATTGTATAGATCATTGTCCGATCAACTGGAGAAAATGCCTGATAATTTCGACACTATTGAAATGCGCTCTAAAGAACTTCTACCTGATGGCAGCTACATGATTACACGAAAACGAATTCGTAAAAAAATGCCTAACGATGGTAATGCTCCCGATGTAGATTTAAGCCCGAAGGATAAATTTCGAATAAACGCTTTTTATATTATTATCGATAAGTTAAGAATACAAATGGATTCCAGAAGTAAAATAAAGGACATTTCTGAACGATTTGATTTTCTTTGCACAAGCAATGAAAAAGACAACGTTATTGACACCTGGTAAGTTGCTTTCCACACCACCTGCATTTCAGCACATGAACCCTATCTGGGGGATAAAATTTTTTCCAATTTGACGTTCAATGTATTTCCCATAAGAGAAAAGCAAAATAGAGTCATATTCATGTTACATTTTCTAATAACTTTTATATAAACGGATACAACTTTTATGATTGCAATAGAATAACAAAACATGTTAGTTTACAAATCTAGCAAAAAATAAATCAAAACTGACGCCTCAAATGCTTTAAATTTAAGATCAAAAATGTAAACAAACTACCTCTACAACGAGAAACAACAACACCAATACTCGTTTGAGAAAAAAGCAGCGCAGAGACGTAGCCAAGATTATTTAAAACATGAACAGTTTTTTTTTTCTTTATTAATTATGTTTGTATTGAAAATGAAGATTTTCAAATACATGTAATGTTTTTGTCTGGATTGAAAATTTCTTGCATATATATTTACCAATTTAATTACAAAAAAAAATGTTTAAGTATTTTTACCTACGTACAGAATTTTTTGGTTTGGAAGTATGTAAATATTTTAAATGCTTCTTCGTTATACCGAATTTACACGACTGGTGAAAAGCTGCCGGTATAATGACAAAAATAATGAATTTGTCCATTCTTCTGTTATTGTTTTGGTCATTATATTGGCAGTTCTCCAATCGTGTAAATGCGGCATTAACAAAAGACGCAGGCACGATTGAAGTGTTATTATTTCCTGATGTTTTTGGAGGGTACATATTTTGAAAATAAGAATTGTAAAAAATTAAACGCAAAATTTTATTTATTCAGTAAAGGGTGTTATTGACCCCATGAGCTTCGCTAGTTTCTAAACACCAAATATATTGTATTGACCTGTTGCACAAACAGTGTACAAATATTTGTACTCCTTTTTTCTCAAGAATACAAATTCACAAACGCAATACATAAATATATAGAAATACTTTATACCTACATCTTCATAAAAACATTACTGCAAAGTTTCGGTGACGTAAGCTTTTACTTATTAGAAAACAGTAGTAAAATATATAATATAAAAATCTTCATAATTGACTCTTGTCTATCAAACCCCTTCCCTGACTACGCACGTGACACCAATTTTGTTTACGAAATGAATCCATTTTGGAAAGCAACAACAACAATACAGGTTTGTTTACATTTTTCATCTGCAAAATATAGGAAGTTATACACAAGTTTTGATACATATTCTTCTTGATTAACTAACTCACATAAATTCTTTTTCTATTGCAACTATAAAATAAATACGTGTTCATAGAAAATTAATTAGCAAAAGTAATGTTTTTAAGACCTTTTTTTGATTATCTCTTATGGGAAATACATTGAATGTCAAAATGAAAAAAAATGTATCCCCCACATAGGGTTCACGTGCTGACTGCTAGGTGCCGTGACTCCATTCGCCAATAGCCTGTGTCCAGCGTTTGGTGTCAAATTATCCGGAAGATTTAAATTCAGAACTTGCTGACGAGTTAATACAATTACATCGTTATGTGATGCATAAATATGGCAATAATTTTAAATTTTTCAATCAAGCTAATTTATATAAGATTATGTGGGAAGATAAAATTACATCAGCGTTTCTGAGCGTAGACACAGCATTACGTTTATTTTTAAGTCTGATGGTGACAAATTGTTCTGCGGAAAGATCATTCAGTCAATTAAAACGCTTAAAAAGTCCTTGTCGAACAATGATAATGCAGGAAAGACTTGATGCACTATTTCTGCTCTGTATTGAGAGTGATTTGCTTCATGAAATAGATTTCGATGAACTTATAAAAGTCTTCGCTGCTAAAAAAAACAAGAAAACAATATATCAAAAATTAAGTAAAAAAATCTGTAAAACAAAGTCGTATACATATATGTACATATTCTTTGTAACTACCATTAAAAATAAAATTAATTTTTGTTTTATGGAATTCGTTGTAATTAGTTTTCTCAAGTATTTAACTTTGTAGGTATGTAGTAAACCATACAATATAAGAGAATACATGCAAAGGGGGCACCATTTACTCTTCAGGCCTAGGGCCCAAAAAAGCTAAATCCGGCGCTGAGTGGGTCGCACGACAGTTGATTTCCATGTTGTTCTTGGTCTACAACCCTCCGTGCACACTGAGGATTTTTTCCAAAGGACTGCTTTGCAATTTCGTCGTTTGGTTCTCTCAATGTGTGACAGTCCAATGTCATCTACGCTTTCTTATGAAAATTGAGTTTGCTCCTATATTGATGAGCTACTTAAATGCTCTGCAAAGCAAAAAACACTCCACAACAAAAAAAAATGTTGTCAAAATTTTGAAGAAAAAAAATCATAATTTAGATTTTTCGATTCAACTCTTTTTGATTAGTTAAATGCTCTTTCAAATACAATTAAATGCTCCATTTTCAAAACAATTTTCGAAGACCTGAGGCAAAAATAAAATAGTTCAATTTCCCATACACTTCAATGCTCGGCTTATATCTATATTTAAGGTTTTTTTCTGCGAAAACCCATTTGGACTCAAGCGCTAGTCGAAAATTGACGTATTTTTACTGTTTTCGAAAATCCACTCGAAAGCTCTAAGAAATTACTTTGTGTGACAAAATTTGATTTTTTGTCTGTAATATGAACCAGGATATACTTTTTTCGTGGTCTTTGATGCGCTGAGTTTGAATCTGGCCTTGAAATAGCTCTATCACGTCACGTTTTTGAGATATTTGAATCTAAAAATTTAAAAAAATGCATTTCTTACACAAATTTGGGGCAGTTTTTTTCTCGAGGTAATTTTTTTTTTCGAAAAAATGTTTATAGTCATTCTGAAGTATGAACATTTTAACTTCAAAATTCTTTTTGAATCTTTTAAATACCTCCATTCGTCTTCGAGAAATCGTTGATTTTCGTCTTAATACCTAATTCGAAAAATCCCACAATTTGCCCTTTTTATCACAAATTGACTGGGTTTTTCGAATTAGAGAATGGAGGTATTTAAAAGATTCAAAAAGAATTTTGAAGTAAAATGTTCATACTTCAGAATGATCATAAGCATTTTTTTTCGAAAAAAAATTACCTCGAGAAAAAAATATAACTTCAAATTTGTATAGATAATAAATGCATTTTTTTAATCTTTAGATTCGAATATCTCGAAAGCGAAACGTGCTAGTGCAATTTCAAAGCCAGATTCGAACTCAACGCATCAAAGACCATCAGAAAAGTATATCTTTGTTCATGTTACAACAAAAATTCAAATTTTGTCACACAAAGTAATTTCTTAGCGCTTTCGAAAACAGTAAAAATACGTCAATTTTCGACTAGCGCTTGAGTCCAAATGGGTTGTTGCAGAAAAAAACCTTGAATAGGGATTTATTGGAAATTGTGTATTCTTTCAATGGCACTTTGATGTAATTTTCGAATAGTTGGTAGCTTTCGAGCCATTAGTGAAAAACTCGCAAAAAATGCATTTTTGCATAATATTTTGCGTTTTTTTCCATGTTGCGTCACGAAATTTTGTTGGCAAACCTCAGATTCGGATTCAGCAACCCCGAAAACATAAAGGAGGGAAAAAATTTAAAACTACCCCACAATTTGCTCGCAAAGAGCCATTTTGAGCACAAATTGACTAGACTATTACTTCAAAACGATTTTTGGAATTTTTTTTTGCCTAAGGTCTTCAAAAATTCTTTCGAAAATGAAGCATTTAATTGTATAGATTCTTCCCAACCCCCTGTCAAAGTTCGAAACCATTGAAAAATTTAATCTTTTGAATGTGCACAGTGAGCGGCTGTATATAATGGTTCATAGCAAAAATGGACCCACATTGTTTAATTTTGTGATTCGCACACCCCTCGTGACTATAGCTTTCGAACCACAAACAATTCTCCAAATTGGGTAAATACTTTTTGAGACAATGGTATCTACCACAAAATTTATTTAAAAATCGAAAATGTTTGAACTGTTGCACTACGAAGGAGTCGGAAAGCTGATGCCCGCATTATGTAAAATAAATACACCTTGCGTTGTTGTAGGACTCCCTAATAATGGCAAAAATTTTTGGGAGAATCCCTCTACCAAGCAATGATCTCCTTTTATACATTTATGGTTAATTCAATCGAAGTTTACAATTTTTGTATGTTATACAAATCACTATAGTCTACCGTTTCTCTGTTACTCATGATCGTAGAGGGGTTCTATAAGCTTATTAAAATGTCTGCAGTGTACACTATTTTAATGCATGTTTTTTTGTTGAAAAGAACCTTTTGAAGAAACATAAATATCAAATATATATTCTAACAAATGATATTATTATAATGCGTTTATAACCTACGTCTAAACTACAGTCTTCACTTTTCAAACGAAGCAAAAAATAATAATGTAGCTACCATAACCTTGAGCTATATACACATGTTGGAACATACATACCATCATACATACATATTGTACCATAGAACATATACGTAAACGATTTTCAATCTTATTTTATTCAATAATTTCCTGAATAAAATGTTGTTGTCAACCAAATAAAAAAAAGTGTATACCAAATCTTCTTTGCATAGCTACAATATAACCCATTTGATGCACTTTATCCTTGAACAGATTTTGCAGAAACCAAACTTTTCCCAAAAGATTAATATCACTTTTACAAAATTGCAAATAAATACTCCTTACCCCTTCTTTGCTTAACCTCAGTATAAAATGACAAAAGCTATACCTAGAACTTACTTTCTATCTTATATATGCGGTTAGGTTATGCAATTGTCACATCCCCAAAGACCACACAATTTATTATGTTGCCCAACATTTTTACTTTGAATTTAATAAAAGTAAAATAAAATAAATAACAAGCTTTTCCTTGGCATTTAACTTTATTTCACATAAAATTAAAATATCTGTTCATTAGAAAAGGAAATTAAAAACTTTAACCTATACCAACATTGAAGACAAAAAAGAAACATTTTCTAATTTAATTTTAAATGTTTATTAAAACTGAAGAGTCCCGAAATAAATCAAAACTGGACTAAAACCATAATAAAGTGTTTAAAATTGTCAAAAGAAACAGAAAACAAAACTAAATAAATAGCAACCCTTTTACATACCCTCTTAAGTGTTTTTTTTTTTTTTTAAAGCAAGCAAAACACTCCCAAGGGAGATTAAAACAACGCCAAACCAAACCACCAACAAACAAATTCATTCCCTTGCATTTTAATTAAGTAGCTTAACTTACCCCTCTGAATCAAACTTACCTACAGGCAGAGACTAACACAATACATTCTAGGATCTAATGGTGGATGATAGGATCTAAAAAGGATATTCGACTTCATTTGTCATGCCCTATCGGTCTCGATTGCGTTTTGCACAGAAAAAACAAACAAACAAACAGTACGAAAACGAAATTGGAAAATCGCCTTTCAAGAAGGACATGTCTTTTAACAGTTATTTCCATTGAAATGAAACCAAAAATAAAAGAAAGCTAACAAATCCCACAGGTCACCAGGTAATCGGATCGGAATTAGGTGAAGATAAGACAACAAGGTAACTTATTCAGGTACTCAGTCCCAGGACCCTAAATGACCAAAAGAATTGTTTGTTTGTATAAGTTCAACCTTCTTCAAAGGAAGCTTTAACAACAAAAAATAGGGTAGTGAAGAGAAAATTAAAAAAAGAACATTTTGTCTTGGTGTAGATGATGGTGTTGTGGACTTTGGAGCCTTTGGCAGTTTCTAGTAGATTTAGTAGAAAGGGAAATGATTTAATCGCAATCAACTTATTGCTTGCTCCTAATAGGTCCTTTTCCATTTCCTTGAATATTAATGGAGAACATTTATTGATAAAGCTGCTCTCTCACAGGTAAGTGAAATTATGATGATGATGATGATGATGGCGATGGTCTTGATGATGATAATTTGTATACTACTGGAGCAGATGTCATCAACTAAAAAGGACTCATCTTCAAGCTGTCATTAAATTTTATCTTGTCACAAAAATATTGATGTTCTGTAATCATTTATTTATGTGGTTTATGGGCACCCTCTCCACTGCCAACTCGCTCCCTAGCTTAATAAAAATTTATCATCTTCCTTCAATTGTGTTGGTTGTGTGGTGCCAAGTATTCCTCCTATTCATGTTAAGTGAATGAAATAAAATTTAAATAGAGTGCATTAGATATTGTACGCTTGAGCCACGAAGGGATATATGAGGCAGAGAGAGAGAGTGAACGTGATGTGTGTGTGAGTTTCGTTTAGTATATGTAGATTTTTTAAGATCCTAACACCCGTAAAAAAAATTGCAAAATACGTGAAGGAAGCATTTTTTATTATATTTTGAGACTTACGTTAGGGCATGTTTGCCTTTAAGGCAAACTCCTGGGAAGAGGTAAGTTTTGTGGTTATGGTTAGCCATTAACATGGGTTTTTAAGTTTGATATTTTATTTAACAGGATAATAAGAAAATGATTTGGTTTTTTTTTTATGCTAGGCGATATTTTATGATTGTATGTAGATGAAACAAATTGAATTTTTTTATTTATGTGTGTTACCATGTTCCATGTATAATTTAAAAGAAGGATATTTAAAAAAAAAAAAAAAACAAAATTTACGGAGGGTGGAAATTACTTGCGAACAGGCTCTGCCTACTTCCTTAGTATAGTTCAATTTATGTTTATTTTACTACTTCCTCTGTATAAAAGTATGTTGAAGATGCCTATATTTTTAAATCATCCGCTTCTAAGAGCTCCTTTCTCTATTCCGACCTGTTTTCAAAATTTGTCCTTATAGCTTCATGCTGATAGTCAAGTATTAACGCATGCTTCCTTTCACCCGTAATTGGTTGATGATGATGATATGCATGTACATTGTAAACGATTAAAATATCTACTCGTGCCATCAAAGCTTGGGAGCTTCTTATCTTTAAGATTTTTTTATAGTTAAGCCTTCCTTTTCTATACTAGGTGGTGAAATTGTTTCTTCATTGGCTGAAAGTGGGTTTAGTTTTTGCTCTATTTATATTTCTGTATAACGTCTATTTAATAGCTTAGGAAAAAATTCCTAAAATACATCTAAGATCCCCTGTACTTCAGTGACTTGGTATCTTTTACTTCATTTCAAAGAGCTTGGACTTTCGGTATTAAAAGTAGCTGCCTGTTGTTTGGCTTAGTTATAAAACCTCATAGTTTTGACTATGTGACTCTTTGATCTCCTTAGGTTGGGAGGCTGTGCAAATAATCTCCATTAAGTACATGCACTTGTGAATCATGTCGTGAATACATACAAAAGTTTGCATTTTTGTTCACTCGTGAACGTGTTTGTGAAGCTGTATGGAGAGTTTTCGTTCACGAGCAATTCCCGTGCAAAATGTACGGGAACTCTTGGTGAACAATTGACAGTTCGATTAAAAAAGAAAAATGCCTCATTGGAGGCGTTTTGGTTTTAAACGTCAAACGTTCACAACACTTTCGCAAGTCTGTACTAGTGAGCAATGTTAAAAAATCACTTTCTCCTCTGGTGATTGTTCACTTCACGAGGAAGTATGTAGTCCTTACACGCAGGATCTTTTTTCCTTTTTTTTCCTCATTCTCGGTACAATTATTACGCTAATCTCATCTCCCACTAGTATTGCTATGGCTGCAGCAGATTCATATGCATTGTGGGACGGGTGTTTTTTCTTTTACTGGGGCTCTGGGTAATTGGTAGCAAATGGTGATTTCGGTTGCATCTATGATGATATCACGGTATTAGATTATATTTAGATGCTCAGGTGCCCTATTTTAAGTTTAGTAACTTCTAGCGAATACCATTCTGGGAGTTGCGATTTTTTTTTAGGTTCAAAATTTGCAGTTTAATTTGCATTTCAAGAAAAATTAAGATCCAAATTTCGAATAAATTAATTTGTCACTGTTAACTTCGCTGCGAAGAAAGCAGTACAAATCCTTTTCTTAGTAATAGAGTTAACTAGAAAATTGCAGTAATGTCCCAAATTTGCAGTTTTTCATGTACTTCAAGAAAAAGCTTTATTAAGAAAAAGAATTTTTTACTACTGCAAATTTCTAGGTAGCTTAGTTACTGGGAAAAGGACAAGTACCGCTTACTTCACAATGACTTTAACAGTGTAAAATTAATTTTCCGATGTTTTTGTCATATTCGGACTGCAAAATCTGGAATGTGTAGATACTGCTAACTTCACTATGACGATAACAGTTCAACATCAATTTTTGATTTTTTTTTTGTCAAATTTAGACTTCAAAATATGAAAAGAGTTTTTTCTTGAAGTACATAAATAACTGCAAATTTAGACCTTAACTGCAATTTTCTAATAAGCTCAGTTGCTGAGAAAAGGTCATGTACTGCTGACTTCACAATAAAGTTAGTAGTAGGTACAGTCGGTTACACTCACTATTTGGTGAACTGCAAAATCTGGAATAGAAATGCACAAAAAATGCCAAAAATAAAATGCAGATGGTCCCATTGGTATAGCTCAAAATTGTTATGCCAATTTCACACACGTTCCATAGATGCTTTTCGTTTTAATCAGGATCAGAAATTAAACTAAACCTTTTGAAAGGGTTTTCAATCACTCTTATTTGTTGTCATTTTCAATAAAAGTCACTCAATAACTTCTAAAAGTAAAGAGTGCTAGGACGCCATATGGCCCCTAGGCTCAATGATAGGAAAATCCCTATGCACACCTCCGCGTGGTAGAGGGCGGGTAACGCTAACGTGCAGGGGGACCGAATGGATGCCGGGTTAAGCAGACAACCCAGCGATGCTGGTCAAGGCACAAACTTGTCCTCGGGATGGTTAAAAGCCCCCTTAAGACGGATGAACTGCAGGCAGCGGTCAACGGCATGATAGTCTGGTGGCGGAGGAGCTTTTTTTTCGTAAAAGGCCAACGGCAGCAGCAGGTAGCGTCTGTAACCCATATTGGGCGGCTACAAAAGGCGTCTGTTTTCCCATAGTGGGCGGCCTCGAGCAGTTATGTGTTTGACCATACAAAAGGCGGGTGTGCCTGTCAAATCTGAGCTTATGTATGTTATTAATCATATCTCGGAAAACACCATGGTGGAAGGATATATGCAAATACATGAACTATGACAACAAATGGAAATGAGTCCCCAAGAGGTAATCTTTTTATGGAAAATCCTTCTGCAGCTTCGGTTGCAGTCGCACATCGGATTTGGGGGTGCGGCATCTTTCATGTACGAGCTTCAATCAAGACGCCATAATAATAAATGAATTGTTGACAAATAGAAGAAATCTATCAAGAATCGCAAATGTTCCTTTTGGCTACCGCATACGTACGAAAATCGGAGCATGGAACGTTCGATCCTTGTACAGCGATGGTAGATACGAGCAGGTTGAGCGTGAAATGCTTCGCCTAAAGATCCTTGGCATAAGCGAAACTAAGTGGAGAGGAAGAGCTGAATACAGATCAGACACTGGACAGACGAGAATGCTGTATTCCGGGGAAGATGAAAGAGAGGGTGGCCAAAGACTGCATGGTTTCAGGATTATGTTGAACGAAGAAGCGAGGCGTAGTTTGATCTCCTGGGCGCCCATTTCTGCGAGATTAATGACAGCAAGGTTTCGTTCAAAAATTCGTAACGTCACAATAATTCAGTGCTACGCCCCCACAAATGAAGCGACAGAAGAAGACAAAACCGCGTTCTACACTCATCTTAACTCGGTTTACAGTAGTGTTCCGAGAGCTGACATCATAGTCGTTATGGGAGACCTTAATGCCCAAGTCGGTTCAGACAATTACGGACTGGAACGCGTGATGGGATAAAATGGCTTGGGGTCACGGAATGAAAATGGTGGCTTGCTTGTCGATTTTTGTAACGCGAATCGTCTTGTGATAGGTGGGACTGTATTTAAGCATAAGACGTGCAACAAAATTACCTGGGTGCATCCGGATGGTCAAACCGAAAACCAAATTGATCATATCATGATTCAGCAGCGATGGAGGAAGTCTATGTGCGATGTCCGGAGTATAAGAAATGCCGATGTGGGAAGCGACCACCATTTGGTTCTGATGAGTCTCAAATTACGAACCGCTGCCGTACAAAAACCAAGGCAGGATGCAGCAAGGAGCTCAAAATTCATTACTAATGCTTTGAATGACCCCAACATATGTCGAAACTATGTCACCACCCTTAACGACAGAGCCTCGTCATTAAATGGAATCCAGCATTCAACAATTGATGAGATGTGGGGTGAAATTAAAAGTGTTTTTATGGAGGCTGGATCCCAAAAACTAATGGCAACCATCATTCTCGAGCGAAAAAAGGATAGAATCGAGTCTACACTCAAGAGGCATCAAGCTGGCTTCCACAGTGGTCGATCATGTGTCGACCATATCAACACCCTGCGTATCGTCCTCGAGCAGTCGATGGAATATCAATCACCGCTTTACCTCTTGTTCGTGGATTTTGAGAAGGCCTTTGATCGAGTTAACCGAGAATGTATATGGAGATCGTTGCTTGGTAGAGGAATTCCACCAAAAATTGTTGCCATTATTAAAGAGTCCTATAACAACGCAAGGTGTTTTGTTTTGCACAATGGGCAGCTTTCCGACTCCTTCGTAGTGCAACAGGGTGTGAGACAAGGGGATGTTTTATCGCCAATTCTCTTCCTTCTGGCGATGGACGACGTATTGACGGCCAGTGTTGGTACAGCTGAGCGACAGGGCATTCAATGGAGACCGTTCGAAAGGCTCAGTCATTTAGACTATGCCGATGACATATGTCTACTGGCAAATAACATCAGTGGGCTGAACGGGATGTGCCAAACGCTGCAAGTGAAGGGAGAGTTGAGTGGTCTAAGAATAAACAGCAAAAAGACAAAAACAATGCTCACAGGCCACTCCACACAGCAGCGTATTATTCTACAGGAGACGCCAGTTGATGTAGTGGAACAGTTCAACTACCTTGGCAGTATTGTTTCTGCAAACGGTGGTACGGATCTGGACGTTAAAAGTAGAATGAATTAAGCTGGTGCTGCCTTCGGTACCCTGTCCCCAATTTGGAAATCCAGTCAAATCTCCTTACGCACTAAGTTGAGATTCTTCGAATCCAATGTCAAATCCGTGCTGTTATATGCTTGTGAAACCTGGAAAGTCACGATTACTATTTCGAAGGAAATGCAGGCTTTTGGGAATCGCTGTCTTCGCCACATCCTAAAGATTCGCTGGCCACAAATAATATCAAATGAGGAATTGTGGCGCAGGACAAGACAAGAGCGGCTGGACGTCGACATAAAGCAGTCCTTTGAATGGAATCCTCAGGGTGCACGGCGGGTTGGAAGACCAAGAACAACATGGAAATAAACTGTCTTAGCGGAAGCAGAATCCCAGAGAAAGACGTGGCCACAGCTAAAGTACCTTGCAGCAGACCGTGAAGGTTGCAGACGTTTTGTTGACGCCCTATGCCCCAGCCGGAGTTACAGGACACGATGATGATGAACATTTATTAAAACAAAAAACATTTTTTTCGCTCAAGGTCTGAGAGAAACCTTTATTTTGATTTTGTTTGTATATATCGGTCAAACGTTATTTTCATTTTCATTCATTGTTGTGTTTATTAGGGGATCTAAGTCGCGGTTTTATCGCTATGGTTTATGTTTGGTTTCGCCGTTACATTTACACTTGGTTTTTGTAATTATGTAAGAATATTTTACCGTTATCTCGCTTTCGTCTCGCTATAGTCTCACCAAACTTCTTTTTTTCAAAATAAAATGTTTCAAATAAGCTTAAAAAAAATTCTTAACATATTTTGCCGTTTTTTGACGTACAAAACGTCATGTGAAACGTTCTTAGTAGAATGCATACGACACTGCTCATTCGCAAGAATTTATACTGTGTGAACCAGGCCTAACGCTTCTAAGTGTTAGTGAGAAGTTCTCACTGATTTTGCGACGAGCACGTTTTCCATAGAATTCTCGACCGATAACCTAAATTTGTATTTCTTTTAAATTTCAACCTACTCTCCAATCGTAAACAAATTTCGATAAAAAGGAAAAAACTCCTAGGAAAAAACTAGCTATCGCCAATTTATTTTCCGAAGGAAAATTATTGATTTTTCCCTGGAAACAATTCACCTAAGTATAGCTGGAGGATTTTGAAAATATAACACGTAAGTTTTACTTTTGTCTTTTTCCAGTTTTGTCTGTTTATTTTAATTTTTCAAAGTGTTCAAAGTGATACATTTGGGGCAGATCTCTCTCTCAAACATTAATTAAACTTCTGCCAAAACTTTCCTGAAACTGGATTGAGCCACCGTTTTGGTAGCCAACTTCTGCAAAAAAAACGCAAGAATGTATTTAGTTTGATGATATAAGGCATGCCAAATGCTTTTTTGGGTTTTGGCACTGAATTCTATTGAATATGCAGTAAAATTGTGAAAGCTGGGGGTCATTTCGTAATTTTAAAAATGATATTTTTCAAAACGATGAACATGATCAGTTAGATGCCACCATACCCAATCTAAGACGCAATATTTTAGTCGATGGTTACCGACATGTGCATACAATACTCAGTGAAAGAACTCACTGAGAATTGTATGCGTGTCTGAGGAACTTTGGTTAAAGTTATGCACTTAGACTTGTTGTTGTTGTACCCGTGGCCAGGCGAAGTTAATAATCAATAATTGTTTCAAAGAAAACATAAAGAAAAAATTATTAATAGTTAAAAACTATCAATAATAATTCCAAAATATATTCTTTTTGTGGATTTTCATGAATAAAATTCAATAATAAAGGTTTTTGTGGCCTTTACTCCAAAGAATGCGTTTCGCCCAGGCATGGTGGTGGGCTCATTAGTTAGATGCACATTGACGTAGTAAAGAATTGATAAAATTTAAAACGAATAAATCTATTCATAATTTTTTTTTAACTAACCAAAAATTGCTGAAAATTGTTGAAAAAAGTTGTTTGAATCGAATATCTTGAGAACAAACAATGATATTGACTTCGGGGTAATTTTATTCTATAAACTAGATTATAATCAATTGATTTTTTTAAGTGAAAAAACTACAAGAAACTTTACCAAAAATTATTTAATAAAAAAAATAACATTCGGCCTCTAACTTCTGGGGCACTAATGGGAAGTTACTAAAGTGGGTCACACCCAGCATCTTTTAAATATTATTATTGGTACTAGGTATGGCAAGTTCTAAGTTGCTTGACAAAAAAAAAACGAACTAGGGATTCAAACCTCACATTTCAAGGAAAGGGAATACAAAAAAAGGCTTTTGAATTTGTGACTGTTTATCAGTTGGGTAACAGCCTAGATTACTGCTGAATCAATTTTGGTGCATAGGTAGCGTTCATTGGTCATTCCCTCCACACGTTTCTATTTTTCTTTTTCTAGAAACAAAAATAACGTAATTTATTCAATTTTGTTGAGCAATTTCACAAAGTCTTATTTTTATCTAAAACGACTAAAAATTCAATAAATTAATTTTAGTAAAGGCTACCTTCCGGTGAAAAACCCAACTTTAAAAACTGCTTTTTAATAGTAGGTACCAACCCCCAAAGCGCCTATACCTCCCAAGCAACACATTCTCCTCTTACAGATATCTTTCAGAATTCTTAAATAAAGAGCATTCAACACTGCAAGATAACTTAAAGATGTCTCTAAGACCTAAAAAGGCCCAAAGGGGCGGAGCCAATTGTATGAAGTGAAGAGTTCTAATTAATGTCTTTGTAAGTGCTTATAAAGTGGACTTCTTTTGTTGATGTATTGACGACGTATTCAAGATATTTTAAAGAGGTTTTCAATAGATCTTAAATATCCTCTTAAAAAGGTCTTTAAAATCTCTTTAAAAGTAATCGCGGAAGCGAGAAAAAAAATTACTTTTTCTCTTTTACGCATGCATCATGGCAATAAATAATATTTTCTCTTTCACGCATGTAAAAATTGAGTTGCATTTTAATGAAATGGAATGAAACTTAAGATGAGTGGTGAAAACATAAGGAATTGTTTTAATTTCATTTATAAGATGCTCGGCCAAGTAAGTTATTTTAATATGACAGTCTTAACATATTTTGTGAAGCATATCTAGAATGTGTTTCGACATGCGCGATCATATTTACTTTAAAGTCATAGATGCTACCCCCCTAAAAATTCACGCGCTTACAAAAATAAAGATATTTACATTTTTTTTTCATTTTCTTTCTAGACAAAAAACTTGTTACTGAAGTAAAAAAATGTTAATTGCATTTTGTTGGGTTATTATGTTATTTTAAGAGGTCTACACAAAATTATGAAACGAATCTGCGATTATTTAAGCCCAAATTGTCATTTATTATATTTTATACAAAATAGTTTTAGAAATTGAAATCAATAAATATGGCGTGTAAGCGACAGGGTGCCTCTTATACATATATAAATAGTTACGCAATTATTTATTTTGTTTGTTTCTAAAGCTGCATTTTATTATTTACATAAGTCACAAACAAAAAAGAGATAGAAAGTTGTCTGAGTGCTCATGGACTCATGGTTAATATGTGTAAACATCAACGTTTGTTCTTAGGCCTGGTTCACACGAGATTGTACTGCACGATTTTTTGCAGTATAAATCCGTGCGGATGAGCAGTGGCGTATATATTTTACATAGAGCCTTTCACACGACGTTTGTACGGCAAGAAAACGTACTCAGCTAAGTACGTTTATCGAAAACTCAACGGACTTATCAAAAAAACGAATGAACTGCGACGTATCGTCTTCCAGTGGCGTATAGTTTTATATAGCCTCGTTCACACGGTTTAAATCCACGTTGGGTATTTGTTCGTTGGCATCGAATGAGCTTCAGTGGATAGAAAAGCCCATGTAGGTATACAAAAAAAATTTATCGACCGATAGGGTTGATTTAAAAAAATTATAACTCCAGTGATACTGATTGGATCTTGAAGGTTAAGGTCTTTAAATAAAGAAGAGGAATGAGGCAACAAATATGCGTTTTTAGTTTTTCAAAATTATAAAAATTTTCATAAACATTTGAATTTAGAATAAAATAAATGGAATTGATTTGGGCTTTATTCACCCCTATAGTATGAAAATTTTTGCCCCTCCTCAATGATTTTTTTACATAATATAGCCCGTTATGTCAGCTTTCTTTAAAGACTCTAACCTTGAAGATCCAATCAGTAGAACGGGAGCTATAATTTTTTAAAGCCATCCATATCAAATTTTAATAAAAAAAATTCCATGTAGATAACGGGATTTTCTCGCTGGTGGATGGTCGTGGACAATGGTCCAAGCAATTAATTTCAATGCAATTGTTTTGATTTTTCGATCAATTTAAAATCAAGATTGTGTCGCTTATATATCACGTAGGATAATGAATGAGGTATCAAAATAACCGTAATTTTATTTATATGTTATATTTAAAACAACAAGAAAATTCATCAATGCACAAAACAGATATGAGTTCATATGTGAAAGCGCTCAAATAATGCCGTTATCTCCGTCCAACGGTATTCTTGGACTCCTATTTTTTAAATTTATATTTAAATCAATATTTTCTATCATCCGTCTAAGTTTCAGGTTTCTAGCTCTTTCCCTTAAAAAGATAAAAATAAAATACTTCACAGATTCAAACTTTTCCATTAATTTTCATTATACTGCAGCTATTCGAGTTTTAAACGAATAAATATAAATATCGTGTGAACACTCGATTTTTGTTCGGTAAAAACCGAATGCGATAAAAAACGTGCGGTACAATCTCGTGTGAACCAGGCCTTACTTGCTGTCACGGCCAGCGCTTTAGCTCCAGTGGAAACCCGAAAATTTGCAGTTCAGAATTTTAGTACGGCGGATCGAGAAACAGAGACACCAATTGATTAATATTACTTACTAGTGTCACGTCTGACGTTCTGGGTCTACTAGAATATTTTTAATTTGGCAGGTGTCAAAATGTGCCAAAACTGTTGATACGGCGGATCGAAAAGCGGAGTACACCAATCGATTTAGGAGGTGGATATTACCTAGTGTCACGCCTGACCTTTGGGGTCCACTAGAATACTTTTAGTTTGATAGGTGTCAAAATGTGCCAAAAGTTTTGGTACGGCGGAATCGAAAAACGGAGTACGCTAATCGATTTAGGAGGTGGATATTACCTAATGTCACGCCTGACGTTCTGGGTCCACTGGAACACTTTTAGTTTGACAGGTGTCAAAATGTCAAATCAGAATTCCGAGAATACGCGCTACGAAACGTGCTATACTCCGTAATGTTGCACAGAGGAAAGTCCAGGTTTTGATTACACATCAAAATTAAAGCTATTTTCACCCTTCTGAGTTTCGCAAAATTTTCAGTTTTATTCACATATTATAAACGCTTTTTCTATTATATAAATCTGACCAAAAAGTTTTATAAAATGCGGCTTATTTATTACTAACATTAATTAATTAACATTATTAAACAATAATCTAGCCATTTGGTCTCAAAATATAACCTATCATGCGTAGCAGATAGACAAACAAACCAAAAAATATACAAATATCAATTATTAAACATTTAAATAAAAATATTTTAATTTTTTAAAGTGAATGACACCCTGTAAAAAATATACATATGTAAATAAATTAATATTTTTTCCAAATCTCAAAACGTTTTAAAAAGTTCTTAAAAAACTCTTAAAAACGTCTTGGATATAGTCACTCTTCCCCAGAGTCAAATCACGCTTAATTACTTCTAAATAAGACACCATTAAGTGGTCAATAATTACTTTTTAGGTCTTAAAAAAACGAAATGTCAAACCAGTATCAATGGCAACAACTGTGTTGAACAAGTGCATAGCAAGACAAGAGGAACTTTATAAACTGATCAGATTATGGTGCAGGAAATATGATTGAACTTAGTTTGCTTCCAAGAATAAATTAATGGCAGTTTTTTTTTCCATTTATCCCAACAGTTTCTTATATTCAACATTTTTAAAAGATATATGTAACTTCTTATAGTGAGATTTCGTTTCGCTATACAGAAACATAACTTCAAGTTGACAGATAAGAAATCAGTGCAACAATGTCTTTAAAGATATCTGGAAGACCTCTTCAAGATGTCTTTGAGAGAGGACGCTAGTAAACTCTTAAAATACTCTTATTTTTAAGGAGTTAAAGAGGTTTTGAAGAAGTTTCATAAAAAGATATGAAAAAATAACTTCAAAAAGAGGTCGATAAGATGTCTTCAAGATGTCTTGAGAGAGCAAGCTAGTAAACTCTTAAGATACTCTTATTTTTAAGGAGTTAAAGAGGTTTTGAAGAAGTTTCATAAAGAGATATGGAAAAATAACTTCAAAAAGAGGTCTATAAGATGTCTTTGAGAGAGCAAGCCAGTAAACTCTTAAAATACTCTTATTTTTAAGGAATTAAGAAGGTTTTGAAGAAGTTTCATAAAGATATATGAAAAAATAACTTGAAAAAGATGTCTATAAGGTGTTTTTAAGATGTATTTATAAGTATTGGCTTTAAATTATCTTTTTAAGAGTAAAGTGCTTATTAAGTGCAATGGTATCAAGAAGACTGAACTAAGATGCCATTAAGAGCTGATAGATTCATTTCAAGAACTCTGCAAGAGTTTTTGTGTTGCTTGGGCTACCTAACATTTGCTTTTTATTTTAAATTTCCTTGAATTTAAATATTTTTTAATCAAAGAAGGATTTTTTAGATAAAAAAGAAATATTCAATTTTTTTTAACTTAATACAAATTAAGAAAACAGTCCCAGCAGAACGGACTACAAGAGAAATACGTGTCCAGAGGTAAAACATCTAGCTGCAGTACGTGAAGGATGGAAGCGATTTGTTGGTGACTTATGCCCCAACCGGGGTTGCAGGATATGATGATGAAAAGATATTTTTTTAATTTGCATACCAAAATATGTATTTCATTCAAAATGTTTTAAAAATTTATAATTAAAACTCTTTTTAAGAAAGCCATTGCAACGATTTTGAATAATTTTCGCCATTACATTCATATGCAGTACCTCGTGGCATGAAGGTTAGAGCGTAGGACTGTCAAGCCGAAGGTGTGGGTTTGATGCCCAGCCATGCCACCTAAAAAACATAAATGTTTAATCCGAGGTACTGCCTCTTGCGAGGAACTGACAAATCTTCCAAGAGCATACTTGTCATGAAAAAGTGCTTCTCATTTAGCCGTTCGGACTCGACAAAAACTGTAGGTCCCTTCCATTCCTGCCAACAACACGCACACAGGAATGGTTGAGAGTTGTTAATCACTAGGCCCTGGTTCTCCACGATCTGTTGCGTCATCCAGTTTATTTATTTTTATTACATTCATATTTTACCAAGAATTCACCTCAAACAACTAATAAGGGTTGTTTGAGCGAATTTCTGTATCGATATTCATGCTCTTAAACATTTTTGTTTCATAAAAATTTCCATTTGATCCTTATCTTTATATAAGAGCAAGTTCGTCCGACCCAGTCATGCACTTTATATTTTTTTTTTTTGGCTTTTTCTACCCACTTTACATAAGCTTCGGAAACCTTAAAAATCAAATTTCCCTTATTTGTTAACTTGAGTAAGAAAAGCTTCTATTCAAAAACCCTCTTTATTTGTTTTTACAACTTAATTTTCAAACTTTAATTCGTTTATCATAACCCACGCAGGAGGAATGATATGTGACAAAGTCCTGAAGTTGATGGAAATAGAATCTTGATTTATTATTTTCACATACAATAAATTTTAACACATTTACACCCATTCAACTCAAAATGAATGGCAAAAACATACATAGGTAAGGTACCTATACTTAAAGTGTTATAATTATCTTGTGTGCACTTATAATGAAATTATAGTGTGCTGGTTTACTTTACCCACAGTAATTTCCTCACTACTAAAATGGTCACCTGCCAATAAAGTTATTTTCCCTTGCTTCGAGGATAATGACCTTTGCCCACATAACATTGTATCGTGATATTTTAGTTGTTTGCCTTTCCTGTGCTATAAAAACAACAATAAAATACTTCAGATGTTGTATAACAATAATTAGTCAATACCACTACACTTCTTTTATTTAAGTTGCATGGCTCTCAACATAGGATGCTTATAAATTGTGTGTCCATTGAGATATACTCTTGACATTAATTACAAGAACGTTCTGTTATATCGTTGTCTTTTGATGTGTGCAAACATCATATAAATTGCTCCTCTGGAATAGGACATATCATCAAGAGCAAAGTGCCTACCTATACAACATGTTCAAAGTAAATAATACTCTTCGGCGGGATAAGATTGGTACTTGGAAGTCATTTATAATCACAATTAGTTCGTATAATTGTCTTTAAGCAACAGGAATCGGAAAAAGCCTAGGAGCCATTTTGAAACTTCTAGAGGCTAATATCCTTTTCTCATACCCTTCAATCGCAATAGAAGTTACTTTTTGATTGTGTATACAAGGATATGCCTATGGGTATTATTAAGAATAATGGCTAAACATACTATGTACTGTTGTAAGCCCCCACATGCTAAGCGCGAAATCCTTTTGAGCAATACGCACAAACACAAAATGGAAATGGCTTCACATTACGCTTGCGGTTGGTTAATGATCCTTTAATATTTTATTGCAAACGTATACGAGTAAATGGTAAGGCCTGGAACATTTAGATGCCAACATCATTTCCAGAGCTAGTTTATTTTATAAGCTTTGGGTATAAGTTAGATTTGATGATTTGATGTTGATAATAATTTTAAATTGTATGGAACATATCTTATGACTGTCGGGAATGTGCCTCATACAAACGTATAGAAGATATTTTATTTAAGAGAGTACATGTAAGACTTTTAATATTCAGATTGAAGATTTTGTGATTAAGCGGGTTTTAAAAACATATATCGGTTTTTTAATCTTCCATTAATTGGGCTCCCATACGTGTGCTTTATTAATAATTATGTCAAAATATCGAGTTCTTAAAATGTAAAACTTGAAACATTAAAGAAAAAACTGAGGAAATTGAAACAGAGAGTAGCTGGAAAATAAAACATATAAAATATAATGAAGTGCAATTTATTGGCTAAGTATATCTAGCTCTTATTATAGTTTATAAACGATTCTTCATTGACCTAATGAGTTTCTTGACTGTATCTAGGGTTATTCCTTCCTATTCGTCTACCAGTGCCGCTTTAAGTTCATTAATTCTTTCAGGAGCTGAATTTCTGGCCCTTACAATTCGTTTAAGCTCGTCCCACAAATGGTTGGTAGGGTTTAAGTCTGAGCTTAACACTGGCCAGGCTATCGTGGGTCGTGACAATACCGACTTCCCTAAGGAATTCAACACTTCCCCGCGCAGTGTGACATTGAGCGTTATGGAAAATTAGAAAATTCTTTGTCGATAAACCCAGACTTAGGAATGACGCGATTCATCAGAATATTGGAGATGTTCCGATCCGAAGTTAAACCTCCTCCACGGCCAACACCGGGCACAAAAACCAGCTTGCTTTTTCCTTCAATTGAAATGCCTGATCCCCATATCAAAACTGATCCTCCCCGTAACTTTCGGGGTAAGGCCAGCTTCGTTAAGACGTCTCCTAACTGTCCACCCACTGCACTGTTCTTGGAGGTGAACGCCATTCAAATGACGATTTCGGAGAGAAGTCATTACGAGAAATATGTCATATCTCTCAGTGGCACATTGCGGACATTAAGTTCTTGGCCTTTCTGTGCACAAACTCTCCAGTTTCCCTGCATCTTCTGTAGGTTTTTGAAACGAAAGATCGTTAAAATGGAGCTGACGAGTCACTGTACGTTGGCTCACTTCTTGACAATAAAGTTGACTTGACTATTATTATCTTGTTGATAACGGATTTTCAAAGGTAGAGTGCATGTTTTCACGAAATAAGTCCCAAAAACAGATTTAAAAAAATTATCAAAAAAACTGCTAAAGAAGAACTTAATTATACTACTTACTAAAGGTGGTGCTACAGTCCGGTGTGGACCACGACCTCAACCAACAAGCTTCTTCCAGCTGGCTCGGTTTATAGCTACCTGTCTCCAGTTTTGCACGCCAAGTTGGTTGAGGTCCTCTTCCACTTGTGTGCGCCACCTTTTACGCTGTACACCTCTACTGCGCTGTTCCACGGGGTTGGATTCAAAGACTCTCCCAACCGGAGCATTGATGTCCATTCGGTCTAGGTGACCCAGCCACCTCAGTCGTTAGGTTTTCACTTTTGTGGCTAGGTTGGTGTCACTGTACAGTCCGTAAAGTTCGCTGTTGTATCTTCTTTTCCATTCCCCATCTATGCAGACGGAACCAAAAACTACCAGGAGAATTTTACTCTCAAAACAGTGCCGAAGTCTGCACCATACATCAGGACCTGGATGATAAGCGTGTTATATAGGAAAAGTTTAGTTGCTCGAGAGAGGGCTTTGCTTCTCAATTGCCTTCTTAGCACAAAGAAACAGCGATTGGCAAGAGTAATTTTTCGTTTGATCTCAGCACTGGTGACGTTCGCTGAGTTTATAGCGGATCCTAGGTAGACAAAGTCTCTGACCACCTCAAAATTATAGCTGGCTATAGTGACGTTCTGTCTGAGACGTCGGTGTTGGGTGTCCTTTCGTTTTGCTTTCATTCACCGTTAAATCCATCTTCTTGGCTTCCTTCTCAATACTCACAAAAGCACCACTGACATCACCCTTTGTTCATCCGATTATGTCAGTGTCGTCTGCGTAAGCGATTAATTGGATAGACTTTTGAAAAATTGTGCCTCTAGTGTTCACGTGAGAGTTTTGCACTATTCTTTCAAGAACGATGTTGAAGAAGTCGCATGACAGCGCGTTGCCGTGTCTAGAACATTTTTTGACATGAAAGGTGTCGGTGAGGTCTTTGCCGACCTTGATGGAGCAGCGTACATTCTCCATCGTCATTCCTGCATAAACGGACGAGTTTGGCAGGGATGCCAAAATTAGTCATTGCTCTATATAATTCGTCATAGATGCTGTCATACGCGGGCTTGAAATCGATGAAAAGGTGGTGGGTATCGATTTGAAACTCCTGGGTTTTCCCTAAGATTTGCCGTAATGCGAATATTTGTGTCGACGACGGTGCACTTCCCTAGCCTAAAGCCACACTGATATGGACCTATCAAGTTGTTGACGAATGGTTTCAGGCGTTCACAAATTGTGGGAGAGAAGATCTTGCAGGCGATATTAAGAAGACTTCTGCCTCTGTAGTTGGTGCAGTTCAGGGGATTGCTTTTATTGAGAATCGGGCAAACAATGCTAAGGTCCCATTCATCGAGCATGCTTTCCTCCGACCATATTTTGCAGATGAACTGGTGCCTACTCCTAACCAACTCATCGCCAATCACTTCGAACAGCTCAGCCGCAAGGCCATCGGCTCCAGCAGCTTTATTGGACTTAAGTTTAGATATAGCAATCATCACTTCGTCAAGATCGGGTGGACGGAATTGTTGGCCTATATACGTGGTCGTCCAGGTTGAATGGTGCAATCTGCATGGTAGTGGAATTCGGTTCGTCATCGCCATTATAAAATTTGAAGAAATGATTTTTCCATGTCCTCAGCACCGACTGCGATTCCGTCACGATGTTCCCCTGATCGTCCTTGAAGGCTTCGGTTCGGGCCTTGTAACCTTAGGAGGTTTTTTTTACTTTTTGGTAAAATTTCCGAACTTCATTCATGCAATGGCATGTCTCTAATTCCTCGATCGCGTGCTTCTCATGCTCTTTCTTTTGCCTTCTTAGAAGCTTGTTTTCCTCTTACCTCTTCTTGTCATAGAGCTCTCGAGCAGCTCTGGTCCTTCTATGCAGCGTCGCTTTGTATGCCAGTTGTTTGGCTGCATGTACTTGTCGGCATTCTTCGTCGAACCAGGGGTTTCGCTGTGGTGGTCGTGCGAGTCCCAGCACGTCAGAAGTGGCACCTCTAATTGCTTCCAATTACCTATTCCACTGGTTCTCGATACTTTCAGTTGGTGGCATAAGACTATTTAAGAGGGCGCGAGAGCCTAGATCGGAAAAGGACCTGGCGGTTTGTTGCAACTATAACCGTCCGACGTCGAACTTCCTCACAGTATTTCCCTATTTTGGCTTTGGTCTGGATATCCGTAGCAGTACCTTGGCTATAATGAGGAAGTGGTCCGAGTCAACGTTTGCTCCTCGGAACGATCGGACATCCTTGATCTGGAGGAGTGCCTTGCGTCGATCGCAATGTGGTTAATCTGGTTGGCGGTTGATTGACCAGGAATTCGCCATGTCCCCTTGTGTATACCGAGATGCAGGAATTGCGTAAGCTACCACAACGTTTCGTCCCGCAGCAAAGTCCTGAGTCCGTTAACGGAGTTGGTGTCGTGCAGGCTATATCTTCCGGTTGTGTCCTCCTTTTTGTTTGGCATTGATACCCAAGACAATTTTAATGTCATAGCTAGGGCATTGCTCATATGTCTTGTTCCGGAACTCGTAACTGTTTTTGGTGTCGTCATTTTTCTCCTCTGTGGGGGCGTGCGTGCATAATGTTGGTGAATTTAGGCATGATGCAAATTGTCATGAGGTACTCGTTTACATAGTAGAAGCTCAAGACTTCTTTCCTTAGTCCGCCTCTAACGACGAATCCACATCCAAATAGACGCTATCTAGTGGTCGGTTACAGTCACCGTATTAGTTGTAGCAGTCTTTCAGTTTTCTTTTACTGAGCCTATCCCGTCGCACTTATTGGTTGGTGGTGATGTCTGCTTTGTAGCAGTCAAGGGCTTCCGCTAAATGTTTGGCTGCACTTGGTGTATAGACAGACAGAACATTCCACGTGCAGATTCGAAGTTCGTTGTCTTTATTTCGTTTGCTAGGTTCGTCAACAGTTAACCCGTCCGTATCCGAGGCTTTTTGTTGTTTCGCAACTAAATAGCTTTACGTGGCCGGGAAGCCACCCCGACGGCACCCTAACCTGGAGGACCAGACTCTTACAGTCTTACCGCTCCTTATAGGCCTGAGCTCCGAATGTGTCGTAGTAGCCCCTATAAGGTTTTCACTAAGTAGTTCAGCCTAATTGGAACTGAGGACGCCACCGTCAGTGTTCCCAGATTGGTGGTTTTTCCAACCAAAATGGTTGGAAAAAATGCCTTTGGTGGGATAAATGGTGGGAAAATATTCATAGTGGGATTTATGGTGGGAAAATATTTCAATGGTCTCTTTTTTGGTGAGAAAAACCACAAATCACCTTATCTTCGAATTTTATGACCTATAATGATTTGGCACAAAAAAACAGAAACTTTAAAATATATGTTTTTTTGTGAATACCATACAAATGAGGTACCAAAAATCACTGACTTTGAGAAAATTAAAAAATATCTCAAAATTCATAAAAATCAATGGCTGAGCAATTACTGAAACATACTAGCTCACCTTTTTCGACCTTTAAGTGACCTTTCAGTGAGATCCAATATTTTTGTTGTAACCTTGAAACGAACTTTAAAAATTCATAACAAAAACTTTGGCTAACCAATTATTAAAAATACATAGTTGATCTTATCATGATCTAGTGATCTTTCGGATCGGTATACATTTTTGTGAATATTCCTCAAATGAGGTGGCAAAAATTATACGTGACTTTAAGAAACTTTAAGTCTTGATTACAAGTTTTCTAGGGCTGACTAATTTCTAGGACAAGTTAACTTTCTTCACAAATTACTGACCAATTAGATGACATACTTTTTTACGAATATGAAGTACCAAGAGTGCAGAGCCAAAAACATTCTTCTTTTTGTATATCTAGGAAATATTTGTAGCAGAAAAGGTTATGGTGGTTTTTTTTCCTTCCAGTACAAAAATGGTGGGATTTTTTTTGGAATTTGGTGGGATTCTAGAAATCTCATCTGGCATCACTGGCCACCGTTGATTCCATCTTGAGAATTCTTCCACTGCCGCCTGGATATAGGAGAAGTGCCTAAGTGGGAACACTCCTCCCCCTCTCTCGGTAGCTAGCCTAAAACCGTCCACAGGGATTGGAACCCCATCTTCAATTAAAGGTACTAGGCACCCGATGTTCACCACTTAGAGGTGAGAGTAGGTATTGATCGACAGAGGTTTGCTTTGAAAAAAGCTTGTGGACGCTTGTGTCCTCTTGAATGCACCGTGTCTACCCTTTGAAGATCTCTTCATCTCTTCACTCATACATCAAACAGAAAAAAAAATTTAAAAAAAAATATTTTTTGACTTTTTGTGTCATTCGTTCTTGACAATGGGGGGGGGGTCAATTCCACACATTGGCCCTCCCTCTCCCTTGTATCCATGTCTGCATGGGATGTGTAAACATGGACCAGCACCAGACTATGCTACTCCACTCTAGCTTCGCATCAACAATTTTGACCAACGAGAACACCACTTATTGCTTTGGTGTATTGAGTAAGGACTCTATCTTTATTAAAGACTCGACTGAGATATATTAAGTACTGGAGCTAGGACGTCAGGGGTAATTATTTTAAAAATATCAAACAATGGAATGCGTGCTCTGGAACAGCATTATAGCGATGAATGAAAAAAGAAGCTAACGCTATTGTCTGCCTCCGCAAGAGCAAGCTTTGGCGAAACAATCAGATAAGTGGAGTATGAATTTAAATTTTGGGAATTGAGATTCATCAACGTTAAATTGAGTCAATTTTAGCATCCGATATCAAAAAAGAGTATAAATACTTGGTAGCTTCTTAAATCCAATTAAACTTTTTAACAGCATGTCAAAGCTGTTTTAATTCATTACTTACTTAACCATAGCTACAGGCTACAGCTGTCAAAGGCTTTAAATACGGTTTTCCAAATACTCTACTCATAGTATGGTATGTAAGTATTTGAGACCTGGGTGTTTTTTTAACCTATAGCTGGTTCTGAGAGCTTTAGTAACACATTTTATCCCATATGACACCTGACAGCCATCAACTACAGGCAGTCATAATTTCAATTTTAAGAAGGGTGATGAAATGAAACTTCCTAGAAATTAAAAAAGATCATGATGTCTGCGAGTGATAATGTTCTTTCCAATTTATTGTTTAGGTTCTTTACACATAAATGTTTTCAGGTGAATACCTACCTGAATAGTGGATATAATGGCGTAGATGCTTAAATATAGTTGATGGGAAGGAAGCAGACAAAATAAGCCTTTAAAAAATGTCTGTTTTTGCAGTATTTTTTATGGATTTTATTCAACCATCGTAAAAGTCTCGCACCTGTGAACAAATTACTCAATATTTCTTAGAACTAAACAAAAATAAAGTCATCCATTTTTCACATAGAATTAATAACTTAATATAATTTTCTTCTATTTACTTTTTCTCACTTTTAAAAATCAACCATTATTTTTTCATTTGCTGTCTGCCTTTCTACAAAATTAATATAAATTTCTTGCCTGGGGGCTCTTTCGACCTCAAAGATCAAAAAGTCTACCCAAAACAATGTCAGGCATTTCAAACGTCGCTATATAGTCGGTCGTCATGTTGAATAAATTTTATATTATTAAGTTAACAACTCCCATGGAAAAGCCAACACATAAATGTAGGTATGTTGGTATAAGGTTCCTATACTCATCGCACAGTTGTTGTTGGTAAGGACGACAACCAACGGCGACGTTTATTACGGAAAAGGTTTTCACACATTTCTACCATTTGCCACGTTGAACATGAAATATTTGCATTTGACAAACTTCGTAAACGTTGCTACTTCATGTGGATAACTCAGGCATCAGAAGCCTCTTGCTTATGATGATTAAACGAGAAGTCAACACTCAACACCCCTAGTCCCAAAGGGGGTGAGTACTTCATATACCATACATCCTATATACAGTACACACATCACACTCTTGGTCATGATGCGTGACTGACACTAACAGTAACGATTTTCATTAAAAATTCACATCTGTATGGTCAAATATGGTATGAGTATGTTGTGAGGAGATACATTTTATATTCGTTCGTTATTTGAATCATAGTCAAGCTTTATAGATGGATCATCACCAGTCAAACAGTATGACACGTACTCAAAATTTTGGTTCTATGAATGGAAATTTTTGAACCAGAGGTTTTGAATATTCATCAAAAATGGGTGAATTTCATGAAAGTTGGCTTCAGTGCTCTGTGGTTCGTATATTCAGCTTCAGGTTTTGGATTTTGAAACCTCATCACTCTTGGTTCAATCTAGGTACAAAAAATTAAAATTTCTTATAGAACATTGATATGGAATTTTGGTCTTAAGCAACTTAAATTGGATTAAAAGGGAAAGAAGCGTTTAGCAAGATTTTGACTTAATCCTTCCTGTGACAGAGGACGTCGCTGCAAAATCAACGCAATTATTGTTTTCATTTATCAATAAAATAGATAACATTTAATATTTATCTACTGAATCAAGGATGAGGACCTTCTCTGATAATTTTAAATCAATTTTCACCTAAGATCTAGATTCTAAAGTAATGGTAGGTACGTATGTGAATTTAAAATGAAGAATTTAAAAAAGCCTTAATGATACCAAAGACTTAAAAATAAAACACCACAATTTGAAGCCTGGATTCCTTGAAAGAACGTATAAATTATGCATGCCCCAAGAAATTATCTGAATTGCAAATTATAATCACTAAAATGATTAAAAGCCCTCCGTTTACCTTTTTATTAAGTTTTTAAATGAACCAACAGAAAATGTTCATTAAAATGAATGAAATGAACATCCGGAGCATAATAATTTGTATAAAATTAAACACGTGGAATAAGAACCCCATTAAATCCACCTGAGTTCTCAAATTGAAAACAAACCTTTTGAGGTCAAAATGAGGGAAAACACACTTCTTTTTTTAGATTTTTGTTTTCAAATGAAAATTTGCTTAGATGAAATTTAATATAACTCGTACTCACTCAGTTTGTATGTCGTTTGATTTTATGATGCTTGTGAAGGCTATTCGATTTCCATTTACGCACCTGAAAATTTTTAGGATATTTTCTTCTATGAGAATATTAAATGAAATGGACTGTGTTGTACACTGCATGTTTTTTTTAAAGGTTAACTTGGGTGAAAACATTCTTTCGCGAATGATTCAATATTGGTAGTAATTTACGATTTATCAATTGTCTTTCACGTTGTCAAAATTAAATAGTCTAGCTGATTTAAATATAAAAAGGAATTCGGTGCCGTGCCTTTTCTAGCCCTAAGAGCAGCTGTAGCTGGGGCAGGCTCAGAAAACTCCACCTATTCCAATACAAATACATAATTAAATCTAGAATTACAAAAGATCGAATACTTAAATGTTCGGACCAAGTGGTTCGTCACTCTTCCACCGTATTTATGGCTATTTATATTGGCCCGTTTAATACTTATCGATTTTTTTTGCAAACTAAATGTACAAACATTTTTACTGGCTGGTAAAATTTCGACATTTTGAAATTTCGACTTGACAATCAATGAATTGCCTTGGAAAAAGTCGAAAAAAATATGGAATTTTAACAAACTGTCGATATGTTTTCCCAATACATGACAGTTTTCAGGCCATGTCACGGGAGTTAACTCATTTTGTCGTCTCTCTTTTCCATCTTACTCCTTCTTCTTCTTGGTAAGAAAAAGATAACGAGGTGTGGGTGACAGGAACTTTAAAAATATATTTAAAAGCTTCTGCCTCACTTGGCCATCTCTTTCTTTCCCAGAGATATAAAAATGAGAGACGGCAAAATGAGTTGCCTCATACGTGAAGCCTGTCTTAAAATCCTCTATAGACTTAAATTCATACAAAAAAATCGATATAAATCGAAATTTTAATTAGTTCACATTTGACATTTTTCGATCGGTTTATTACGTAACTTAAAGAGCAATGCTCTGCTTGAAATCCTTACATGGAATCAGCACAAACTCGCATTATTGTCTATCAGGTCGATGTGTCCGAGCCAATACAGCTGACCTGATTTTCTCCTCTTACATACAGTCACTCACAAAATTATTCGGAAAAAAAAGTTTTTTTTTTTAAACATGAGTTTTTTTGTCTCTTATTATTCTTTGTTCTGTTATTGTTGTTTTTCTGTTATCTATATTCCTCTTTGTTTCGTCTTGTTATTGGCGAATGGAGTCACGGCACCTAGCAGTCAGCGTGTGTAGCCTACTTGTGAGATAGACTTTTTTCCGATTTGACATTCAATGCATTTCCCATAAGAGAAAACCAAAAAATGCTGTTGAAAACTTTAATTTTACTAATTAATTTTATATGAATACTTATCTATATTATAGTTGCGATGCAATAACAAATAATGTTACTTTGTAAATCAAAAAGGATATTTATCCAAACTTATGAATAATTTCCTTTATTTTGCAGAAGAAAAATGTAAATAAACCTGTATTGTTGTTGTTGCTTTCCAAAATGGATTCATGTCGTCAGCCAAAATGATATCATGTGCGTAGTCAGGGAAGGAGGTTTAGGAGATTAGGGTCAATTATTAAGAAAGTTTATATAATTTTATTATTATTAGAAAAAGCTCACTAGGTAAGCTTTGTGAAAATGTTTGTATAAGGATGAATGTAGGTGTGCAATATTTGCATCTATTTATGCATTGCGTTCGTGTATTTGTACTCTCCTTACAGAAAGAGGACTTAAATCTTTTGGCCCCGTTTGTGAAATAAGTTTTTAAAATGGATTTTATATTTAGAAACTAGTGAAACCTTGGGGCTAGTGACACCCCTAATTGAATATAATATAGAGGATTATATTTTTTGATTATATTTTGTATGTGTATATATGAAGTTAAAATTTTGTTTTTTTTTTTGCGTTTAGGCTATTTGCCCAGATTCTTTTTTTTAAATAAATTTGATAAAAAGTTTTAAAAAATGATAAGATTAACTGAATAGGTATTTCTTATCTTTGGCATTGTTCGATCTTACAACAACAAAAATGCTACATATTTTCAATTCTGAGTTAAATTTTTTAATTCATAGTTTTAAAACATTCTTCGAAAATAAAAGCATTTTTTAATAAAATTTAGCAAGAAAATTTATTCACAAAAAAAAATTAACTATTCGTAGAACCTCGTTTTAACAACAAATAAGTATATTTTATGAAGAAAAGAGAACAATTCATGTTTTAAATAATCCTGACTACGCGCCTGTGTAGCTTTTTTCTCAATCGAGCAATGTTGTTGTTGCTTCTAGTTGTAGAGGTGTTTTTTTTTACATTTTTCATACAAAATTAAAGTGTTTTAACAATCAGTTTTGATATATTTTACGTTTGATTTATAAACTAATATGTTTTTTCATTCTATTTCACTCATAATATGAATACCCATTCATATAAAAGTTACTAGGAAAATTAATTTTAATAAGACCATGTTTTGCATTTCTCTTATGGGAAATACATTGAACGTCAAATCGAAAAAAAATCTATCTCACAAGTAAGCTACCTGCCCTGACTACTAGTAGGTGTGGAAAGCAACTTACTAGGTGTCAATATGCTCATTTTAATATGGGAAACAAGAAAATTTAATAGCGCGAGATTCTACCTGCCGTTACTTTTTTTATAATTTCCACAGAGCAAGACAAATCATTATATAGATTTGATATAGATTAATTCCGAATATTTTTGGGAGTGACCGTACATAGGATTAAATATAAGGATCTGATAGAGCCTGCACTTCGTCTTTGGTGTAGGAGTTTTGAACTCATCTGTTACTCCAAACCGAAGTTGCACTGCTTTACTAAGGTAATTTTTCGTCGGTCGGATCTCCACGAAGATGCAGTTTGTGGGATTAATTTTTTCTTCGTGGTACATAGATGTTGTGCCCTAGCCGGTTGACCGATTTTTGTTTGTTTGTTGAAATCATGAATTTGGTCTTGTTCTTGTTTACTTGAAGACCAACAAATTTCGCCTGTTCTTCAATTTCTGTGATAGCCTCTATAACAGCCTGTTTGGAGCGGCTGAAATTTCAAAAATTTGTTTGTAGTACGTGTATTAAAAGTTAATGCAGATCCAGATCCCGATAGAAGATAATAGAGCACAACTATTATAAATAATTACAAACAAACAGTTTCTTAATTGTTTTCTCGGAAACAGCTCTAAGAATCTAGATGAAAGTTTCCCATCTTTTCTCTAAGGCAAGGAGAATTTTAAGAAATGATTTTAATAAAAACTACCTACCGCCACTTCCATTTTCTTATGCTTGGTTTTTCTGAAGCTATGGTACGCGAGAAAAAACTAAGCTGCTATCAAAGCAATAGCCAGTGAGACTATAAGATCCAAGACAGTGGCAAAATGCCGAGGCATTCTGAATTTTATCTGTAGCACTAACCGAGCCAAACTCTGCTGGGTTCTTCGACAATATAGAATTGAATGATATAGAAGATGTACTGGATGGAAAAGGGTCAGTATCAAATAGAAATAGTAGTAGCCAATCAGATATGGGACCAGACATCCCAATCGGCGTGATGAGAACGAAAATAGATCTAAAATCGAAAGAGCAAAACAATATATAACGCCTGTGTGACAAGGAATGACTGCGTTATCTCTGGAAGTTTATGGCCTAGAATTTATGAAAAAGAAACTCAGTACCTATATATTCCATCACTGAGAACAAATCTTACGGGTCAGTTCGCCATTGGCACAATGGCTACCAGACTGGGTGTATTTGCACCCGGCTTTTGTAGGAGCCGTCAGGACTTAGAAGAAATAAAAACCATTAAACATCTCCCCAATATTTTTTATTTTTTGATAGATCACACATGACTGGTGTCATGATGTTAGATTATATTTGTATTCAGTATTTTTTGGAATATCATCACAGAAAGACTGACACCACAAAATCGTCTCCAAATTATTATTTAGCTGTATTACGTAGATCAGCAAAAAATCTTGAAAAAAAACCCACTGTTTTTGTTAGGACTAATTTCAACGATGATGCAAATTCCAATCATAATGGGTTGGTTCGTTAATTAGCAAAATTGTATTAGGTATTTGGCAAGAGCAACCCGTACCCGAAGAGATTCAAGAGTTACCATTACATACTGACTAAGCAATGAGGAGGTGGAATTATCCATCCGTGCTTCTTTAAAAATGGGTCCAGAAAAAACATAACCATCAATAGCAAGAACTACCGTACCATGATAACGAGCTGTTTGCTGCCTGTAATTGAAGAAACTCGTAGACTCAGCAAAATTTGGTTTCATCAAGATGGGACCACCACACACAGCTCGCGAAAAATGGCTCTATTGAGAAAAATTTATTATGGTGAATAGCTAATTTCAGATTAAAGATTACCTATGTATCTCATCGTGGCCCCACAAAAAACGGATGTCAACCAATGCTTAGGTCCAAACATTTACAAAACCACTGGTTGGACAAACTTTGTCTGGTAACAATGGTTAAAAAATGCACTTTCAGATTGCTTGATTGATTGATTTTACTTAGTAGCGCAACATTAAAAAGTACCAATTTTTATAAAAATCATTTGATACCCCATGTATATAAGTTGCAACCTGGAAAGTGCATTTTCCAAACCAGTGCCCCAAATTTAAGCTTATCCGGACAGTAGTTTTATAAATGTTTGGACTAATTATTGATTGGCATCCTCTTTTTGCCGGGCTACGATGAGATAGGTAGCCTTACGGTTAATTATAAGTTAAAAGTTCAGGTGAGCTCAATTCCATATTGCGTTTCGCCTAGGTACGATAGTTGGCTCCCAGACTATTAGCTTTTCATATTCATTCCCAATATTCACAGCCCTGCACTTCGGTTTTGGAACAAGACAGTATTATTATTATTATTCCAAGCTTTATTCACTCATCAATTCTTAGCTTAAAAAGTTACATTAATAGAAAATTTAACATTATTTAATAGATAAAAGTTATGGTAATTCAATGATTTTTTTTTTTATGTAAGTGTATAATATGTATGTACTTAATCTTTCAATATAAAATTTTAAGAAAGCATAAGCCTCCCCCAGACTTCTCCATCTTCTTCTTTCGAGTGCTTGTCCCCAATAAAATGGACATGTAGCCCGGATGTCATCCTTCTAGTGTTTGAATTGTCCACCCGCGTTTCTTTTTCCATTTAAGGGTACCCATTCTGTGGCTAATTTTGTCCAACGGTTACAAAACAGTATATGATAAGCTCATTAATCTCCGATTTTGACAGCATTATACAATAAGTGGTCATCAATAACCATGTGGAATTTAATACTTCGAAATACACAAAGCTGTCTTTTATCAGTTAAGCGAAATATTCTATTCATTATCCATGAATGGCACGCGATTTATAGTAACCGAAAAGCTTTAAACTGTTGGAATGTGCATTACTGTTCATCTCTTATGGAATTATCACACAGATATTCGATGCAGTGAAAAATGCAGCAAAATGCTAAGGTTTTCTTAAAAGATGGAAGAAACTAATTGTTTCCCCTTCTGATCTGGCAACCATCTATAAAGCATCCACCATTCTTTTTAAAGATTTGAGCTGATTGGACAGAATCCAGAACTGAACCCTTAAACTTATAGGTGATTCAACCATTAGGAAAACTTTTTCACTATAGAACAATGTCGTAATGTCTCCTGCCTCACACTGTTCTATCGTTTTTCCTGTCAATACTGCTCAAATAAAATAGCCAGTTCAATTCATATTCATACTCGTCAAAGCTATGCATTCTCTTTCATCAGTTTTCTTTTGAGCCAAATTTCAGACGTCCTATCAAAAAATAGAGCAGAGTTCTTTTTTAAGCCGCCCTACTCGAATATGGAATGATTTGCCTTACTCAATTTTTTCCCTGATCTTGATCTCATGAATCTCCTAACCCTCTCCACTTTTCCTATACGCTCACGCTGTATTGCAACACATAACATTATAAGGCTACTCATAATCCCTTTTGAGTCTGTGCAATTTATAAAAAAAAAAAACAGAACTTTGGAAGCCAACACTATACATGCATAATTGGGCAGATAACGGTCGCAGTGCTGGCTGAAAGAGTGATCCAAATGAATTAAATTATCTTCAAAAGTAAAAGTAAGAAATTTGTTATTTCTGGTCATAGTAAATATTCCAATATTTCTATAGAAGAAGAAAAAATGGCTATAAGGTGAGCAAAAATTTACTCAAGATATGTTTTTTTGTTTGCAATCTATCACTTTTTTCGTATATTCGATAATTACTATGCTGAGGTCGAGAAACCATCGCATCGCTCTGACTACTATATAAATAGGAAATCCTGTAACGCATGACTCACAGGTCCGTTTCGTTCCATGAAAAATAAATCCTTAAATATTATTATCCCATTTTCATTGATGTGGTGATAATCGTTGCCTTTTAAGAGGGTTTTATTGTCTCTGTCAACCTTAGTTAAAAAATGCCAAGCGACATTAGAGGTAATATGCTGAATTTTTTTTCTAGGAAACAAGGTTCCTGAAAGCCTTCATTCAGCCTAATTTTAAGTGAATAATAACCAAAAATTACTACGAATTCAAGTGAAATTAAAATATCCATAAAGCAATGTAAATTTCAACCTTATAAAACCTTAGGAACCACCTTAGACACGGGCAGTACTCAAGTTGTTATATCATATTATTTAACTTGGCTTTTCCTTCAAAATCATACAAATGTATCTGAAATAAGATACAAAAATTAAATTACCTTTACCATCACAAAACATGTTTCAAGCCTGTGGCTATTTTATTGGTAATCCAAAACATTTTTATATTTTTAATCGTCCTTAATTGAGGAATTGATTTTTGAAATTCCTTTGAAATTCCAACAAACTCTCTACTTAGTACCGTTTCTATTGAAAATTCATCCCACAACAGTAAGAAGTATAATAAAGAGTAAACTACAGCCACCGGCATCGGCTTCCGCACAATGGATAAACTCCGTGATAAAGAAACCAAGACATGCCAATCTCCCATCCGAGATTTTGACTTCCCCTTTCGTTTTCAGGATAAAGCGATGTCGGCTTTATAGATATCTGTTCATGAAACATACTTTGTGGTTTAAAAATATATAAATTTTATACTTTTCTTATAGACATTTTGAATTGGAAAAGGCGAGAGAATCGGTCGAAAACGCGTAAAGATGAAAGCATCTCTAAGGATTATAAATTCATCAGCGTGGGGAAAATCTGGTTGTGGGTATCAAATTTCAAACGTGGAAGCCATAAATATTGTTCGAGCGGAATTTATCAAAGCAAAATCGTTCGTAAAAGAGATTTACCTGATTCCGAAACATTAAACTTCAAATTCATACATGTATTGCTATGTGACCCCTTGCTAAAGCATTAACGTTGGCAAACGAAGGCTAAGAATTTAGCGATATAAGAAATATTTTTGTATCTTCTGTTGAGGGAGAGAAAAAAAGAGGAAATCAAAATCGAAACGTGATCAAATGCTAATGAAACATTTTAAGTAGCGAAGTTTGGCACGTTCTCCCGGCATTTCTGTTAGGAAAAAAAAAAACTAAAAGGATGAAATAATGAAGATTTTCTTGGATTGATGATTTCGAAAAAGCACAAACGAATCTTCAAGGCCCCTATCGAACCAACAAACAGCAACAAATCTCTATAATGAGAAAAACACATTTTCCCAACTGCTCAACATTTGACTTAACTGTCTCGTTAAAAGGATACCTACTTTTTCTACTACTGACAGACAACAACATATTATTAAAATAATCATCAACTCACTCAGAACTCCCCCGAGAAATTAGACCTAAAACAGTTCAAACAAAAATCCCAAAGGTAGTGGATAAAGAAGTTCTAATTCGTTCACTAAACTGTTGTCACTAACTTTATAAATTGTTTGTTTGAAAGTTTTCTTTGTCAGTTGTAGACTTTGAAGGGATACTTTAAAGTTTCTTAAAAGGCTCACGGATAATTTCAATCAGACCAATATAAAACTTTGAGAACATTTTTGAGGGATGTTAATTCTTCAACAATTGATTCCCGAACTTTAAGAATTTATGTAGTAAGGGGAAACAGCTTATTAAAATAAGTTTGTGAGCCAGCGAGTATGTTAGTTTGCTTAAATTTAATCTTAAAGAACCGTTTTGATGTTCGAAGGATAGGATCCTAGTTCTATGGATTGATGAAAAACTACTAATTTATTGTAAGATACACTTTTATATGAAGCTTAAAAACTTCCACTACTTAGTAATGGGGTTATTTTAATAGTGAATAATAATGAGTAATATTAAATAATAGAACTATAATTATAATTGAGGGTATCATCATAATATAAGTTGACAGATAAGCTCATAAGCTGAATTACAAATAATATAAATGTTTATATTAATTCATAAAATGTAATGACATTGACATAATAATGTAAAAGCATTGACATTTTCCAGTTAACGAAATTAATTTTGTTGAGTAATGCCACTGTAAGCCCATGCTGATTTTATGTACTTCTTTTAAAGAGATTCTGTTTTAAAGTATTAGCACAACTGAACCAAACAGATGCATTGGTGCATCCATATATAGGTATACAATTCATTATTTAAAAATGGGTTAATCATTTTTTAATTAATGTAATTTATATTAAGAGTGTCTAGTTATTCTGCAATGACCAGTAAAATCATTATAACCGGCGGAAAGTAAAACTTTAAGTTACTACACTCACGATTAATTTAGCAATTGAACATCCATATTACCAGTTTTTACCCTTGCACGAAGGGGGTGGAAAAAAGTAGTTTTGGAAACAAAATTTGAAAAGCCAAAGAAGTTAGAAAAACATTTTTTTTAATACAATTTAAAGATGGAGTCGACGCAGAATTTCACAATCTACTACATTACATCCAAAGTTGATTGAAAACCTACTTTTCTTTTTTACTTGCGATTATAGGTACTATAAGTAGGATTCCCAACCGTCCTCCTTTTGGGAGGACAGTCCTTCTTTTAGATAATTTGTCCTCCCGTCCTCCCTTCACTGACAAATGTCCTCCTTTTAAAAAATAAGGAATAACTGCACGCATAAACTTTCAATAATTACTGAACGCACTCATTTCTGAAGTCACTAAATTTCAACGTTTTAACTTTAACGTAAAATAATGGTGAAAATTTACCATAATACATGATAATTAATGAGGGGGGCAATCTCCTATCCCAGGTCTTTTTTTTCAAAAATGAGTTAAGTATGAAAAAGTGTTCTTCAGAAGGCCAATTATCTACGTTTTTACCTAAAATTTATACTAACAAATAATTACTTCCTATACTTCTTGGTACCTGAAAAGTTATGTATATTTTCTTAAACTAAAGTATTCCTTTCGGCGTTTAATTCTTAACTTTTTATACTGTTCCATTATTGACAGGTTGAATCAAAAGTTGAGTATTCCAATCGTAATTAAAAAAAAAACCTGGATAAAAATCGTTCCAAACTATTATTTTAACTTACTAATCGCTGATATCAATTAAGCAGCTATTAACTATTTTTTCGTTTTACTCCCAGTTCTCAAAAATGGAAAAGAAGAGTTTTTTAAATTATACCCCTCAAATGTCAATGCATGTATCCAATACATGTTAATGTCCAACAAAATTTACAAGTGGCAAAAACCATATTTTTACAAAAAAAATGCGTGTTTCTTATACAAGACATGCAACTAACGATGTCAAAATTTTCATCACTTTTGATGGTTACCCAGAGCTCAGCGCTCAGTTGTTTTCCATTTCGTATGTCATTCATATGATAGGGAGTGTTAAAGCCAATTGAACAAGTGAATCCAAAAAATGTTTGTGTCAGTTTTTGGCAGTAAAAGCCTAGTTTACAGTTCCCGTGCGCAAAAAAAACCTATGCAAATATTTTTGCATGTCAAATATAATTGAGGTGAAATGCGAAATAAATTGTGTGCATGATTGGTTTACAGTTCCATGCAAAAAAAACATTACTGTCATGGAATGTCATGCAAAGCAAAGGACCGGCAATTGTTTTGCATGCGAAAAGAACTTCAAAAAAAAATATATTCACTTCAAGGCATTATTTGCATGCAAATGGTTTTTGCATCCAAAAATAATTATTTTCCATTTTTAGGCCTATAGTCTATTAATGACTCAAGGGGTGGCTTAGGCCAAGACTAACGTTTTTCACCATGAATATTATTCAATTTGGTGCGCAGAATAGGTGGAAAATCGTTTTGAAAATTTTGATTTTTTTTTTCGCTTGGGAACTGTCAACAAGGCTAAAAGTTAGAAATCGTGTTTATATTTCTTGGCACAAAATTTTGATTAATTAATTGGAATAGGTTTCTTTAAGGTATGAAATGCCATGTTTTTATTTATGATTTATTTTTGGTTTCTTTAATGAATTGTTAAAATTATTATACTTCTTTTTGCTTCTTTTTTTTCTTTAAAAAAAAAGTGTCCTCCTTTGGTTTCAATGAAAGTTGGGAACCCTAACTATAAGGCAAGTTTTGGATTCGTGCAAAAAAAAAAACTTTGAGAAAACAATCAAACATGATATTACGATGATAGAGAACACCAAAAAAGTGGGTGGCACAATTCTGTCTGTCTGTCTGTCTGTTCGTCTACAGCCTAAACGACTCGATCGATTTTCTTCAAACTTGGTACATAGTGGTTTTTGGTGATTATGTCCACATGTTTTTTTCAGTTTTTTTTTTAGAATCAAAAATAAAATAAAATCAATACATTTATTTTAAAAAGAGTTTTCTTTTGGTAAAAATCATTTTTCAAAAATGGTTATAAATGGTACCTCCAATTCAATTCAATTATTTTTTTTACATAAAAGCTTCCAAAAAATATAAATAGTTTTGTGTACCAAAATTTTTGAAAAAATATTTTTTGGATTTTTAAAAAATGTTTCAAATTTTTTTTGGAAAATCAAATATTTCGAAAACGACATGATCGATTTTTTTGAAACTCGATATTTAAGAGTTTTTTAGTATTCTCTACAAAATGTTTAGAAAAAAATTTACATTTATGAAAACATAACGGTACCTTCCATACAAAAGTTAAAAAACCACAAAGGAAAATATTTTTTTGCTTAAAAACGACTCCTACGAGTTTGATTAAACTTTTTTCGTATACTACAAATAGTACGATCTACTACCAAATATTATTAAATTTCCCACTTAGTAATTATTAATAGTACCTGTCATGGAACGTATTTTTTTATTTTGAATTTTCTCGTTTTTGGCGAAGCGGATTAAGATGATTTTTTTATATACAAATTTCAGATAAGGTTAAATAATATTGCATTTCAAAATTTTCCAAAAAAAAATTATTTTTGGATTTTTAAAAAAAGTTTCAATTTTTTTTCTGAAAATTCGATATCTCAAAAACGGATTGACATTTTTTTTTTCAAATTTTGTTTGTATATACACATCAATATATACTTCAGATTTGCATACCAAGATTTGTTCTTAAAAATGTTATAAGAATTTTATATATAAAAATTAATTTTTTAAGAAACCGCTCCAACGATTTTTAATTTTTTTTTCCTATACAATCATATTCAATTAAGAATTAAAATGGCATTCTTTTTTTCCACCTCAAACTGTCAAAAGAGTTGTTTTAGCCAATTTAAATGTCGTATTTTATGCTTCTCTTCATTTTTCTCTCATAGTTTCCATGTTTTTATATAGAATTTTCTTAAACCCGCAGTGTCTTGAACATAAGAGCAAGTACGTGCGACCCAGTTGTGCATTTTATTTTATCAAACCGTTGGAGCCGTTTTTGAGATTAATTAGCTTTTTCGTTACGGTTGTATGGGGAGTACCATTAGTTTTGGAGCTGAAAAAAATGTCAATTTCCCTTCTGACGAGCTACAAAAAAAACCTTAAGTTCAAAATTTGAAAAAAAAATCACTTCAGTGGTTTAGGCTTTAGGTTGAGGTACAACCAGGCAGACAGACAGACCGACAGATAGAATTGTGCCACCCACTTTTTTCTCTATCATTGTAATGTCATGTTTGATTATTATCTCAAATTCTTTTTTTTGCACGAATCCAAAATTTGCCCTAAAGTTCCTATATCGCAAGTAAAAAATAGTTCTTTGATGAGTTAGTATACCATTACTTACCTTTTTTGAAAGAAGGTTTCCTTCCCAAAACTAGTCTGTGAAATCGTTTTTGAGATCAGACACAGGAATTCGTTTTAAAAATTTAACTCGAAAATTTTAATTTTTGAGATGAGATGTTGGTTTATAGTAAGACCGGAAATGGCGGAAATATTGAAATTTGTTTAATAAACAATTTAAATGTCACGTCGACTCACTACCACAGGTTTATTCCATTTTTTTTATTGGATATATCCACATCAAATCAATAAACATTCAAAAGAGAAATCGAAATAGAAATCAACTTTTCAAATTGTTGTTAAATATAACAACGCAATTTTCACGTGTAATCAACAAAAAACTATAATTGTAGGAGCTGATTAAGAAAAAGCAAATTATAAAATAAAATTATATGCTGATGTTCTGTGTTTAAACAAAACTGACCATTTATTATTTTGAAACCCTTTCTAAATATTCAGGTATGAATAATTTTAACTGTGCCATCCAGCATGTGGCAGAACGTTTCTTCCATTATTACAAAAAAAAAAAAAATATACATTCTGTGTGTTTATTTCTCTGAATCCTGTATATTGTACATATCATAATACTTACAATTCTATCGCCTGTGGCAACCAAGATTGACCGATTCTTTATTGGGTATCTATGTGGTTATGGTTACAAATTTCCAAGAATATTATTTGTGCTGTAAATATGTCTTTCCCCGGGCACGTTAACATCTTTATGCATGGGCGCCCGCAGGATTTTTGCTAGGGGGGGGGGCAAAAGTAAAATGAACCTACCTTTAAAAAATTGAAATTCTAAATAAGTCATTGTTGCAAAAAATTTAATGGCATATAATTAACAGGCACCCGTTAGATATATAAAAATATTATTTATTTATCGAAATAATTGTTTTTTTAAACCTTAACTGCAGTCGTGGGTTCAATGGACCTATACTCAACCTTTAAACGAGTGTAAAAAACGCCACGGTTACCTCAGCTCCCTCCAACTTCTTCATCATCGTGTCCTGTATCCCCGGCTGGGGCATAGGGCGTCAACAAAACGTCTCCATCCTTCACGGTCTGCTGCAAGGTACTTAAGCTGTGGCCACGTCTTTCTCTGGGATTCTGCTTCCGCTAAGACAGTTGATTTCCATGTTGTTCTTGGTCTTCCAACCCGCCGTGCACCCTGAGGATTCCATTCAAAGGACTGCTTTGCAATTTCATCGTTTGGTTTCCTCAGTGTGTGACCAATCCAACGCCATTTACGCTTTCTTATGTCGACGTCCAGCCGCTCTTGACTTGTCCTGCGCCACAATTCCTCATTTGATATTATTTGTGGCCAGCGAATCTTTAGGATGTGGCGAAGACAGCGATTCACAAAAGCCTGCAATTTCTTCGAAATGGTAGACGTGACTTTCCAGGTTTCACAAGCATATAACAGCACGGATTTGACATTGGATTCGAAGAATCTCAACTTAGTGCGTAAGGAGATTTGACTGGATTTCCAAATTGGGGACAGAGTACCGAAGGCAGCACGAGCTTTATTTATTCTACTTTTAACGTCCAGATCCCACCGTTACCACCACCGTTTGCAGAAACAATACTGCCAAGGTAGTTAAATTGTTCCACTACTTCAACTGGCGTCTCCTGTAAAATAATACGCTGCTGTGTGGAGCGGCCTGTGAGCATTATTTTTGTCTTTTTGCTGTTAATTCTTAGACCACTCGACTCTCCCTTCACTTGCAGTGCTTGGCACATCCCGTTCAGCCCACTGATGTTATTTGCCAGTAGACATATGTCATCGGCATAGTCTAAATGACTGAGCCTTTCGAACGGTCTCCATTGAATGCCCTGTCGCTCAGCTGTACCAACACTGGCCGTCAATACGTCGTCCATCGCCAGCAGGAAGAGAATTGGCGATAGAACATCCCCTTGTCTCACACCCTGTTGCACTACGAAGGAGTCGGATAGCTGCCCATTGTGCAAAACAAAACACCTCGCGTTGTTGTAGGACTCTTTAATAATGGCAACAATTTTTGGTGGAATTCCTCTACCAAGCAACGATCTCCATATACATTCTCGGCTAACTCGATCAAAGGCCTTTTCAAAATCCACGAACATGAGGTAAAGCGGTGATTGATATTCCATCGACTGCTCGAGGACGATACGCAGGGTGTTGATATGGTCGACACACGATCGACCACTGCGGAAGCCAGCTTGATGCCTCTTGAGTGTAGACTCGATTCTATCCTTTATTCGCTCGAGTATGATTGTTGCCATTAGTTTTGGGAAAACGGACAAAACGGTGATACCACGCCAATTGTTGCAATTCTTTAAGTCACCTTTCTTTGGCAACTTAACAATCACACCATCCTTCCAGTCCCTGGGATAGCTTTCGTTTTCCCAAATGTTTTGTATCAGCGGATGTAAAATACTAGCCGCTGCTACGGGATCGGCTTTCAGGAATTCAGCTGGTATTCCGTCCAGTCCAGCTGCCTTGTTGTTTTTGAGGAGATTTATTGATGTACGAATTTCCGATTCTGACGGGGGTTCGATGTCAATACCCCTATAGGACCTGCGCATCTCGTTTAGTTGGGGCACTTCAGCACTCTGCTCAACTGAATCCTCATTTAGCAGGGCACAAAAATGGTCCTTCCATCTACGAAGCTGATCCTCAATTGATACCAAAAGTGTGCCATCCACATCCATTACAGGATGATTGGTGTTGCTTTTTTTCCCGATAACATCTTTGGCTATTTGGTACAATTCCCGGATATCTCCTCTTCTGGCAGCGCTTTCCGCATTATCTGCGAGTCCATCCAACTTCACCCTCTTGTCACGACTTCTTAGTATCTTCATATAATAAGCCGAAGTGAGTGCAGAGTGACGGACGCGTTCGGCTCGCTGCTCCCATAGGTCAGTTTCAGCATACGCGTGGGTTCGTGATATATTTGTTCCTGTTACTAATTTGGTTTTTGAGTTCTAATTCAAATTTGTGAAATGAAAATTCATCGAATCGAGACGATATGATGGAGCAATAGCTAACGAAAATAGCGTAAATTTAAATTTTAATTAAATGGTAAGTGCAAAAAGTATGATTTGCTCTGCGCCAGTGTGTTTTGTATGCTATAAATTTCACGTAATTTGACCAATGTCAGAATTTATTACAGAAAACATTTTAAGTTTTTGTTTCAGGAATTCTAAAGAGGATGTTTTATAGTCTAGGAAAAATGTTTCTTAAGATTTTAATTTGTTTACTATTTAACATATATGTATTTTTTAAATGATATGTTTTTAGGACATGCGAATTGCGACCTATTGTTTTCATTGCAAATTAAAAATTAAATGCAAGCTCTTATTAGCCCTGTTTTTTAGTGCATTTTTATATTCGCTTAAAAAAAGTAGCATGTTAAATGCAACAACAATACGGAGTTATTCCAAATTGTTGTTGTGTTTAACATGTTACTTTTTTGTAAGCGAAGATAAGAATTCACTAAAAAACAGGGCTATTGTTGATTTTTTCTTAAAACAATAACAGCCCTATTATTGACACGATTCAAAACTAGTTTTAACGTAAAACTAGTTCTGTATAGTCTGGGAGCCCACCGTAAGATTACCTATCTCATCGCGGCCACGCAAAAATTGTATGCCAACCGATAGCTTTAGTCCAAACATTTACAAAACTGCTGGTCGGACAAACTTATCTGGTCGCAATGGTTAGAAAATGCACTTTTCAGGATGCATTTTCCGCTAAATGTACCTATAATATAAGCAATTTATAATAAATGGGGTATCAACTGAAAGCTATGACTGTCCTCTCAACGATACCATTGGTCGGACTGACTTTTTTTGGCTGTTATGACGAGTCCGCCTATTTTTTTAAAAAATGGTCTTTTATTAACACTGCGTCTTACATCAGGGAAAACTGAGTAAAATCATTTCAAATGGTTAGGAAAGTGGCCTTAACCACTTTTTTTTCATTTTCATCCAAGGATGCACAAAATCTCAAATTTTAGAAAAGTGGTCGGACTCGTGGCAACAGCCAAAAAACTCTGTCTGACCATTGCTATCGTGTAGAGGACAGTCCTAGCTTTCATTTGATACCCCATTTATATAAGTTGCTTATATTATAGGTACATTTAGCGGAAAATGCATCCTGAAAAGTGCATTTTCTAACCATTGCGACCAGATAAGTTTGTCCGACCAGCAGTTTTGTAAATGTTTGGACTAAAGCTATCGGTTGGCATACAATTATTGCGTGGCCGCGATGAGATAGGTAATCTTACGGTGGGCTCCCAGACTATACAGAACTAGTTTTACGTTAAAACTAGTTTTGAATCGTGTCAATAATAGGGCTGTAACCGTGATCATTCGTAAAGTTCGGCTGAAAAAAAAAATAAATAATTCATACTTAAATTTTTATTAACATAGCTGGGTCCAGTGGACCCACGACTATAGAAGTGTACATAATTTTCACGACTGCTTTAATTAATAAGACAAACTTTGTCGACTTTTTAAATATCGACTCCGTAAGATCGACTTTTAAAATCTCGACAAAAATAATTTCGACTGGTTAAAAGACCGACAGATCAAAATATAGACACAAATTTGACCGACTTTTTAAAATGTTGATTTTCAAAATGTCGGCAGTGATCGAGATTTAATGAATCGAGACTTCAACGGTCGACATTATGAAAGTCGAAATTTTGGTCAGATCATAGTTTAGGGAATGATGTTTTCAAGCGCGCGCTTGAAAAATACGCCCCGTCTGACCCCCCCTGCGGGCGCCCATGTCGCAAATAAATTAAGCTACTGTGACCAATAGCAACAATACCACTATTACCACGACAACTATACTGCCGTGTTAAGAAAAAAAACGTAACTGACTTTTTGGCTGTTTTGAGTTAGGGCAAGTTTTGCCATCTTTGATATGTTTGCTATTTTATTCTTTAAAAATAAAAGCCCTTACTTGCTTTTGTAATGGCTTAAAACGCTAAAGTAAAATGACGTTCGTTCAAATAACCATGCTGTTTTTATGAAAAATTGACGTTTTAGCACTCAATTTCAGAAAAAAATAAAATGCACGACTGGGTCGCACGTACTTGCTCTTATGTTCAAGACACTGCGAGTTTTAATTTAAAATTGTATATACAAACATGGAAATTATGAGAGAAAAATGTAGAGAAGCATGAAATACGACATTTAAATAAGCTAAAACAACTCTTCTGACTGTTTGAGGTGAAAAAAAAGTATGCCATCTTAATTCATGATGGAATATGATTGTATGGGAAAAAAATTTTAAAATCGTTGGAGCGGTTTTTTTTTTTAATTAATTTTTTATATATAAAATTCTTAAAACATTTTTAAGAACAAATTTTGGTATGCAGATTTAAACAATATATTTATGTGTATATAAAACTGAAATTTTAAAAAAAAATTGTCAACCCGTTTTTGAGATATCGAATTTTCAAAAAAAAAGTTTGAAACTTTTTTTAAAAATCCAAAAACTTCTTTTTTGAAAATTTTGATATGCAATATTATTTTATCTTATCTAAAATTTGTATATAAAAAAATTCATTAAAATCCGTTAAGCTGATAACGAGAAAACTCAAAATAAAAAAATACGTTCTATGACAGGTACTACTAATAGTTGCTATGTGTAAAATTTTATAATTTTTGATGGTAGATCGTTCTAATTTTAGTATATGAAAATAGTTTAATCAAATCGTAGGAGTCGTTTTAAAGCAAAAAAATATTTTCCTCTGCGGTTTTTGTATGGAAAGTACCGTTATTTTTTCATAAATGTAAAATTTTTTCTAAAAATATTTTGGAGAGTACTAAAAAACTCTTAAATATCGAGTTTCAAAAAAATCTATGATTCCGTTTTTGAAATATTTGATTTTCCAAACAAAATTTTGAAATATTTTTTAAAAATCCAAAAAATATTTTTTCAAAAATGTTGGTACACAAAACTATTAACATTTCTTGGAAGCTTCTGTATAAAAAAAATAATTGAAATCGGTCGCACCGTATTGAAGAAAATCAAAAATTAAAAAATGGTTCCTTGGGAGGTACCATTAATAACTATTTTTGAAAAATGGTTTTCCACCCATGGAAAGCTTTTACTAAAATAAATTTATTGAATTTTTTTAAAGAAAAGTTGTCGAGCCGTTTTTGAGAAAAATACGATTATGTAAATTTGCCAAAAAAAAATGTATGACAGGTAGGTACCGTTATTTTTGGTTCTAAAACAAAAAATGAGAAACATGTGTCGTCAGATTCACCAAAAAACCACTAAGTACCAAGTTTGAAGAAAATCGATCGAGCCGTTTAGGCTGTAGACGAACAGACAGACAGACAGACAGACAGAATTGTGCCACCCACTTTTTTGGTGTTCTCTATCATCGTAATATCATGTTTGATTGTTATCTCAAATTTTTTTTTTTTGCACGTATATATAATCGCAAGTAAAAAGTGACTACCATATACCTACGCATTTATACATCTGATAAATAATCACGGACAAAAAAAATGCTTTACTTGTAAATACGACAGAAAAACACTCAACAACAAAACAATAGAGACAGATACCTATAAAAACAAAAAAACGTGTTTATCTCGAAATGTCAAAAATACACTTACGTTTTTTCTTCTTAACACGGCAGTATAGGTATAGATTTGGCGTTATAGGAAAATTAAATAGAAATGATGAATATAGAAAACAAATATCTTATAAAATGTGTTTTCCAAATAAATACAATACAAATTTTAGTACCATCACTTGAATGGATGAATTAAGTAGGTAACTCAATTTTAAACCGATACACATGTATTTACTAGAATTCCTTATAACACGAAAAACAGATGCAAGTGTTCTTAAAACACTCAGGTTTGAATGCGTGTAGTTATAAGAACTGGAATAACCGTGTATCCCTGTATCCGTTATCCATCATGTATCCATGTATCCGGGTATCCGTGTATCCGTGCATCTTTGTAAACGTACATATTAAAAACCCATATTTCTATGTAATTCGTATTTTATTTCAAACATCTACATATACACAGCCGATGGGAAGAAACCAGACATTTTCTTTGAAAATTGGCTTAGCTGGATATAATTTTTATATTCAGGTACCTATGCAGTCATATACAAACTGCAAAACCAATGTGTTCTCCACCACTGTAATGTCATTCGATTGCAAACCTTGTGTTTTAAGATTTTTAGCTTTAGGATATTTATTTCAAATCATTAAAACATGCACAGAATTGTAGGCTCTAGACGAGGAGAGCCATGGTATCTCCAAAATTAATATAAAGTGACATCCACAATCCACTGAAGTTCCACTGTTCTCAAAGCATAGTCAATCAAAATGATTAAATTTCATAAATAATTGACAGAAATAACGTAACCGTCAACCAGTCCTGATTTTCAAAAAAATATATATTTCACAAAAAATTCTTATTTTGAATTCAAAATACTTCGAAACTTTATTAAATTATATAAAATTTCAGTATTCTCATAAATTTGGCCTCGCAAGTTTTTGTTCTGCTTCACAAAATTCTATCCAAAACAAAATTTAATATCTTCTCTTTTTGTCGTGCTTCGTTGTCATCGTCATCAGACCAAAGGGTGAAGGTTGATTTTATTGATGAACGTTGGCGCTGCAATTTGTGGTAGCTTTTTTATTGACGAAATGCCGGAGGGACAAAAGCATTTTTTATTTTACTGTCTTTAGATTGTTTTGATTAAAATATCTACCCTTTTGCCATGGGAAGGTCTTTGTGCTCATCTAAACAATCAGAAGATCTTTATTTTGTTGTACTACACATGTATATTTATATTCAATGGAAATCATCCTCAATATAGCTACATACCATTAAATGACTTTTTGAAATGCCAAGTCAACACTTGAGTGGTTTTGTGGAATATTGCAAAGTAATTGCGAAGTGGTTATGTTTAGATATTTTATGTAAATTTTTGAAAGATACAAAAAATTATCTCCAATAAATGTAAATGTCTTAAGAGAGGTCTAATGCAACTCAGTTGAAATTAATAAGGTACTAAGTAGGTATACATTGAGATATTTTAATATTGGCCTAGAGGTCACTGTAAGATAACTTGAAATGCAATGGCTCCCCACATTCAAAATTAAATAACTTTCCAAAATACATATATATGGTGAAGATAAATTTTTTTATCTGAAAAAAACTCACCAAATTTGGAGACTTAGATATGTCATTTTTAAAAATAGGGGTTATACTATGATGACATATATCATCCCCTATTTCAAATTTGAAATTTGAGCTTGCCATCACCGGTGCGAAGTGAGGTGCGCGTTTCAACCGGAAGCAAGAGGTGGTGAGAGCATTTTGCCCCGGGCCACTCAGTATCCTCCTCTAACGTAGGTCATGTTGGTTTTGTTAATGGGTGAATATTTTAAAATATTAATATATCAGTCTCCTTAATCTTTGAACCCAAATAAAAGATTATATTATAAGTTTGTTAGATGAATGGCTTAAAACAAACGGGTTCCAACATTCGCTTTACAAAAAAAAGAGTTAAAAAAAATTATCATACCGCGCTTTCTCCATTTAAACACCCAAAATGTCATTCCCCTGATGTGTCCCTAGGCCTACTTACCACACTGCAATGAAACTAAAAACGATACAAAAAATCTAATGATGCAGTCCTTTTAATAATATATACCCTCAATAAAAAATGGTTAGTTTATTTTTACTTGCTTTACTTTGTGAAATAGAAGGTATTAAGTAAGTGTCCCCCATAAAATGATCATTTCTATCCCACCGATGGAAATTAAGAAAAAAATATATAGACTCAAAATAGAAAACTAACTCTTATTTGTTAAACGGGACAAAATTGCTCTTTATGAACATTGAAGCAAGAGTTTGAGAATAAGCTTCGTTGTCTTTTATATTTCAAGTTAGAGCAATGACTTTTTTTTCGTCCAGCGAATTTGTCTTTCCTCTAACGCGTGTTTTTTACTTAACCATGTGGTATACAAATTAAACAAGTTAACTCGTCTGTGTCTCTTACAAGGACCTACATGATAAATAGTACAAAACAGATAGTTTTCTTATAACTTCGATTTAATTCTCATGAAACACCCTTCGGAGGCATTCCCCTAACATCATTTTTTGTGTCATTCCCCTGACTTTCAAGTTTTCATTACAAATGATTGATTGAGTTTTGGAACTACTAGAAGGTTCAATCTTCAATAAGATTGCATTTAAACATATTTACAGTTTGTTTAGTAGTTTTGAATTTTTTTCACATTTTCTCGTTCAAAATATCATAAAATAATGTAATTATTACTAAAAAATCACTAGTCTCGCAAAAACCTTGAACCACAAGAGCAAGTTCGTGCGTCATAGTCGTGGATACTATTTTTACTGATAGTATTTTTGTTCTCTTTTTTCTTTATCCTCCTGAAACCATCCGCAAAATTAAATATCTTTCTAATCACCGGAGTTGATATAAATTTTTATCATTCCCCTGATACAAATGTCATTTCCCTGACTTAAAAAACCGTTAGAACTAATCAAATACTATTACCCCTTGTTTTAAAGTGGTTATTAAAGAGTTACTTAGAGATATAATTGTTTTTCTAGCAAAATAGGTTGTTTTGAGCGAGGGTCCAATTTGGATTGAAAAATATAAGTGTTTTTAAATATTGACCCTAATACATAAAAACAAGATCTCAATAAAATCAAATAATTTGTTTGTCCCTGCTTGGACAAGAAACTACAAAATCATCACTTATGTATATACTATGCGATATTTTTTTCAAAGCGCAGTCATGATAAAATGGTTTTAAGGAGTATAAATTATACTTTTTGGGATTCTAGACCATTTGCGTTGGGCTCTAACTGAGTACTAAGCAAATTTGTTTTTATATTAAAAATGTTTGCTAATTTGGAACTTATAAGACTTAAAATAAAAAATCACTCAATAAAATGCACATTCAATTTCTTCCAAACGATTATTGACTCAACTTAAAAAAAAATTTTTTTTTTTTGTATTATGAATTGCGTTTGTTTTTAAGCTCAACTCATTCAAAACTTACTGAATCGATTTTGCTGAAACCCACCTTCTTCCACTCCACTCTCACTGTTTAGTTTTTATTTTACGGTTAACTGTGTATCTTCATTCAATTAACTCATGAATTCTAAATGCCTTAGTTCCTTTTTGAAAGAAAAAGTAAAAACCACGACTGGATCGCACGTACTTGCTCTTATCTTCAAGAGGCTTAGGGTTTAAGAAAATTGTATAAGAGACATGGAAATTATGAGAGGAAAATGTTTAAAGACACGAAATACTACATTTTTAATTTGTTTAAACAACTCCTTTAATAGTTTGAAGTGAAAAAAGAGAATGCCATTAGAATTTTTTATCACATATAATTTAACATGTACCTAAACGAAAGAATTTTAATCGTTGGAGCAAATTTAAAAAAAGATTATTATATCGTCATTCGTCACATAATTGCAAGAACAAGGAAACTCCTGTATTTTCAAATTTTAAAAATTATTTTAACATTTAGTTCAGTCATTGTTTTTACCATGCAAATTTAGGGGTAGTTTTGATTTTTGGCTGGTTTATGTTTTCGAGGGTGCTAAATCTGAATCTGAGGTTTGCGACTACAATTTCTTGACTCTACATGGAAAAAAATGCAAAAAATGATGCAAAATGGTATTTTTGGGAGTTTTTTTTTAAATTTATTTATTTTCGTAAATTTCATCAAACTAAAATAATTAAAAGTACCTACATATGCACAATTTCCAGTATACATGTATCTCTGTTTAAGGTTTCTTTCTACGACAACCCATTTGGAATCAAGCGCTAGTTCAAAATTGACAAATTTTTACTGTTTCGGAATATTGAACGCTCTAATAAACTACTTTTTGTGGCAAAATTTGAATCGAACCAAATTATACTTTTTTGATGACAGCCCCGGGTCTACGATTTTTTTGAACCGGAGCGCGCCCCTGCTGGTCTTGAGATAAGAAACGGAATACTTTTTGTAGATTTTTTGTACCCAGGAACGTCTACTTCAGAAGACCAGGGGGCAGACGATGGCCAAACGCAGCGCCATATACCTAGGCATCAACTTCAACGAGGTGCTGAGATTCACCCAACATTCACGGACTGTCCTCAAAAAAGCCAAAAGTTCTAATCTATTTATAAGCAACTCCTGAGAAATGAAAATATTTGAGAGGAAAGTCCTAACGACCTGCACTGGGCTTTACTTCGATCGTCAGTGGCGTGAGCATGACAAGAACGAACAAATCTACTCTAAGGCAAAGGTAGGCCCCTTCGACAAGTAACTATTGCTATCCGCAGATCAGCTGGTTAGAAACATCGCCGACCACTCTAATCAACTGAAGAGAAGGACGTTAAACCAACAACGACATCCGGACCAAGGTACCTAGCGCTATGGAAATCCTGGATAGGTATAGCTCCGAAAACCAACGATGTCAGTTTGACATCTGTCACTTTGATAGCTGTTAGTTTGACATCTGTTACTTTGGCAGCTATCAGTTTGACATCTGTCACTTTGACAGCTGTCAGTTTGACATTTGTCATTTTGACAGCTGTCAGTTTGACATCTGTCACTTTGACAACTGTGAAGTTTCAAAGTGACAGATGTCAACTGACAGCAACGAAGCCTTGCAAAAGGTTGCAGTTCTGCATTAAAACCTACGTATTTATCTACCCATGTTTAAAAAAAAAATTTAAAAAAACCTTGAGTTTCGAACTTGACTTCGTGTTGAAAATTTGAACACAAAGGTGAATATCCTAAAAAATAATTATTTTAGAATATTTATAATCAAATATTTTCACCCGGTTTGTGTCCAAATTTTCAAATATCAAAAAATATCAAATTATTAAATTTATAATTCACATAATTTATTTCAAGAAAAGTGAAATCATATCCAAATTTATTCCAAATGACTTTTAGGGCCAGTTTTTCAGTTCAGGCTTTACTCTGAGTTAAATCAGAGTTAGCTAATCCTGAAAATAAATTAACCCTAAGTTAACTCAGGAACAGTTTTTCAGTTGAGGATGAAGATTAACTTTATCTTTTAGCTGTCAAAATTCTGAGGCCAACGATATGCGACACTATGGATATCACCCTTCTACGCCTTTTACGCATAGGAATAAAGATGGCGCCACAACGAATTGCACTGGCAATAACTTTCAATATCGAAATCGAGATGGCGCCACAACTAAAAGCACCCTCAATTTGGTGCCTGAGTTAACTCACCAAATTAGACGGTTTAACTCGGAGTTAACTTTCGATTTCAATTGACTGAAAAACACGTTTTTGGAGTTAACTCCGGCTTAACCCCAAGACTAGGATGATCTCGCACTGAAAAACTGGCCCGGGATCAGAAGGCAGTTTCATATTAGATAAACTCTAAAGCATTGAACTATGTATGTTAGTTTAATACGGCCATTGCTGAATAAGACAAAATTTGGTTTAATGGTTTGAGTTTGTCATAAGCCGGTCCCGGATTTTTTCAATAACCACAAGTTTTAATTTTGTTTTCTATGGATTATCAAAAGACTTTGTTGACAAAATGTCAGAAATTTGCCATCTAAACACGAAGTCAAATTCGAAACTCAAGGTTTAAAAAAAAATTTTTTTTTTTAAACGTGGATAGTTAAATACATCGGTTGTAATGTAAAACTGCAACCTTTTGCAAGGCTTCGTTGCTGTCAGTTTGATGTATATCACTTTGAAACTTGACAGCTGTCAAAGTGGCAGATGTCAAACTGACAGCTGTCAAAGTGACAGATGTCAAACTGACATCGTTGGTTTTTGGAGCTATATCCCAGGATTTACTTCACGGCACTTTTCACGGTTTGGAGTGCTGTTCGTTGTATGGCCTGGCGCACAGTGGGGCACTTTGTATGGAAGAATGGAAAAAATTCTCTTTAAACTAAACCACTGAACTGATTTTGATGAAATTTTCAGGAATGGTAATTATTAGGACGAAAAACCAATATAATTTATATCCGTCTACTGCCACACATGGTTTCTTAAAAAAAGTAGGTAATTTTTCGTAAAAATTAGAAAAAATGCAAGTGTTAATTAAGCCTGTTAAAAATATATTTTTAGAAAATTGGCCTTTAAAAGTTCTTGCAACGCCCATTTTGTGGACGTTTTTTGATGGAGCCAGCCAGTCTGGGTAAATCTGAACCACACTATCCATTTTAATTAAATGTTTAGTCATCATGATAAAGAACAATGACGCGACCGCACAAACATGTATCTACATAATTAACCTTAAAAAAAGTGGAAGCCCTTAAGCAAATAGGTAAGTAGTGTGAAAATGATTTAAGAAGAGTGAAAATGAGAGTAAAATTGGTTCATAACTAACCTAACTGAATTCTTGCTCTTTGCATACTATAGCTCATTGTTTTCTGAATTAACGGAATAAGTACCTATGTACCTATTTTATTTGAAAAGTGTTACGTAAACTACAAAAATATATTTATATTTGCCCACCATTTACCTTCTTACTTAGGTATGTCAACGCTTGAGTCTGTGGTGAAGCAGGTGCAATACTAAAAAATATTTATATTTAAATTTGTAACATCATAATTTTAACCACCAAATATTACAAAAATGTAATTTTAACGATGTGACACAGTGAATTTTAATGAAACAATATTACTGCTTATCACATTGCACATAGGTAGCATAGCATATGTCTCTTGAATAAATATTACGATGTCACATCGCAACTTTTAAAATTATTGTTATAAAACCCTGGTTAATATTATTATGAAAAGCCGTTAAAAATGGATTGGTAACAGTAAAATATAAAATAAAATATTTTATGTTTACCAAAAATGCAAGTCAGGGCAAGTTACGATATCAATATCTTAATTTTTACAAAAAAATTTATTTTTTAGTGCATGATTTTCCCACTTCAAATTTCCCTGGAAATCGAATCCGGACGGTTCCAGATGCGATCTTTCTTGGAAATTGTTCCTTACACCCTACACTATCCACCGAAAGCAACGGGACAGCAGCGCCAAATGGCGCTAATACTCAAAACCTTACAAGACTAAAAATTACCGCTAATATTGAGGGTTTTTTTCTTCAAATATTTCTTATCTAATTTTTCCTGCCCAATAAATGTATTGATATTACTAATGGATATATCTTTTTCCCATAAATAGAAAAATAATTTAAAAAAAGTTCAGAATCTAGTGACAACGGATCGTTTAAAAATTACCCATGGTTTTATCTTTTTCTCCTTAATTTCTAACTTTGGGCGATAAACTCCCGATTTACATATATATTTTATTTGTTAACCGTTATCATATCTTAATTTAACAACTATTTTACTATAAGAAACGAATAATGAATCATAAAAATTGACACTTTCAAAAAATGAATTTTTTCCACGTTTTCCCCACTGTGCGATTTTCCAATTTTCTTCAAATTTTGAATTTAAAGTTTTTTGGAACACTCCCGAGGGGAAATTTTTCTTTAGCTCCAAAAATAACGGTACCTGCCATACAACCGTTAAGGAAAAGCTTATTTATACCGAAAACGGCTCCAACAATTTGATAAAAAACAGTGCGTTATGGTTTATATTTTGGTAGAAAAAAAAATTACCAAGAATTACCTGCCATATAATGGTTTTTTATTTTCGATTTTTTCATTAACGGCTTAATGGATTTCAATCAAATTTTTTATAAGAAAGCTATATAATATTGTATATCAAAATTTTGAAAAAAAAAATAGTTTTGAATTTTTAAAAAAATATTAAATATTTTTTTTTAATATTCCAAAAACGATCTACTGGATTTTTAGGAAACTAGGTTTTTAAATGTATTTTAATATTTTCTTAAAATGTTCATCCCAATTTTTTTTTAATGTTATGCAACCGCTCTAACGATTAAATTTTTTTTTGTATATATTCAAACAAACAAACAAAAGTTTTCAATCCTCCAAGCTTGGTATACAACCTTTTTCTTGTATAAGCATAACGGTTTTCCTGCAATTAGTTATCAAACACGATTTTTCTCTTTTTCAAATTTGTATCCAACTTTTATATAAGTTATCCAAAAGCAACACGTTATTGTGAATAATTTTAGTTTTCTTTTTATGTTCTAAAAAACTAAATAAAATAAGCGGTCATTCAAAATATACAAACATTTGAATTCACGTTTTTCAGCCTAAACGAATGGATCGGTTTTCTTAAACCTTTGTACATAGTGGTTTTTGGGGAGCCTCCCTGCACATTTTCTCAATTTTTTTAGAACTTAAAATTTTACCTGATCGCAATTTTCTCAAAAACAGCTCCACAACTTTTCTTAACAAAATTCAATTAATTCCTTTTCAGTAAAGGCTACTTTAGGTTAGTAAATAATTTTGCAAAAAATGGTTATCGGATTTTCTTCTAAACAATATTTCTGATTCTTAAACAGAAGCGCCTAAGAAATATAAATATTTTTTTTCTTACCAAAATTTTCAAAACAAATTTTTTTTGGATTTATAAAAATTCGAATATTTACTTTGAAAACTACATGATCCATTTATGTGAAACTTACTTGGTAATTAAGGTTATTTTTTAACTTCTTCTAAAAAATGTATTAAAAAAAAAATTTACTTCAATTTAGAGATTTTGTGACGTTTTGTGCGTTTGTCCAGCAACAATTGGGCTCATCAGTTTGTTATTGTTGTACCCTTCTAAGGCGCATAATTGTTAGGAGATTGTTATCGACATGACTGTATTAAATAAACAGCACCAAAGCATTGTAAATTATATTTTCTAGTGGAATTTCGTTAAATTCAGACGCCTAGAAATATATAATGTTAAAGCCCATGGTCTGGCTGGAAGAAGCATGAAGAATAAAAACATAAATAATAGAAAATTAATTATTTTTGTTTTTGTGTAATGTTGAGTGTATTCAATTTAAAGACTTTGTGACCACATTTAGACTATAGGTCACGAAATTACATTCACATACATTCCACAAAAACAAAACAAAAAATAATAATTTTTCTATTATTTACGTTTTTATCCTTCTTGTACTTGTACCAGAAAAAAAATCACTTTTATGAAAAAATAACGGTAGGTACGTTCAACACAATTGTTATAATACCATTAAGGAAAATATTCTTTTTCTTAAAAACTGCTTCTACGATTTTATAAAACTCTTTCCGCATGCTTATATTAGTGCAATCTACTACCAAAAATTATAAAAATGTACACTTTGCAGCTATTAATGGTAGGTTTTGTTTTATTTTGAATTTTCTCAATATTGGCTAAACGGATTTAGATTATTTTTTCAAATACAAATTTAAAATAATATTTAGGGTTGTATTCACCGAACGCTCATAACTTAAGAGCTTCATAAACATATTCACCAAGCAATAATAGCGAATATTTAAGAGCGCTCTTGAAAGTTATGAGTGCTCCCGACCACTCATAAAATTATGAGGGCTCCCTTCGAAAACTTTTGAAGTAAACCTTCAAACGAATTCACTGACCTATTTTGTCGGTACTTTTTGGATCCTTACAAAAATGAGTATCGCACGCATCATCAGTATCATCGTGTCCTGTAACCCCGGCTGGGGCATAGGGCGTCAACAAAACGTCTCCATCCTTTATGGTCTGCTGCAAGGTACTTAAGCTGTGGCCACGTCTTTCTCTGGGATTCTGCTTCCGCTAAGACAGTTGATTTCCATGTTGTTCTTGGTCTTCCAACCCGCCGTGCACCTTGAGGATTCCATTCAAAAGACTGCTTTGCAATTTCATCGTTTGGTTTCCTCAGTGTGTGACCAATCCAACGCCATTTACGCTTTCTTATGTTGACGTCCAGCCGCTCTTGACTTGTCCTGCGCCACAATTCCTCATTTGATATTATTTGTGGCCAACGAATCTTTAGGATGTGGCGAAGACAGCGATTCACAAAAGCCTGCAATTTCTTCGAAATGATAGACGTGACTTTCCAGGTTTCACAAGCAAATAACAGCACGGATTTGACTTTGGATTCGAAGAATCTCAACTTAGTGCGTAAGGAGATTTGACTTGATTTCCAGATTGGGGACAGAGTACCGAAGGCAGCACGATCTTTATTTATTCTACTTTTAACGTCCAGATCCGTACCACCGTTTGCAGAAACAATACTGCCAAGGTAGTTAAATTGTTCCACTACTTCAACTGGCGTCTCCTGTAGAATAATACGCTGCTGTGTGGAGCGGCCTGTGAGCATTATTTTTGTCTTTTTGCTGTTTATTCTTAGACCACTCGACTCTCCCGTCACTTGCAGTGTTTGGCACATCCCGTTCAGCCCACTGATGTTATTTGCTAGTAGACATATGTCATCGGCATAATCTAAATGACGGGGCCATTCGAACGGTCTCCATTGAATGCCATTTTGCTCTGCTGTACCAACACTGGCCGTCAATACGTGTCCATCGCCTGCAGGAAGAGAATTGGCGATAGAACATTCCCTTGTCTCACACCCTGTTGCACTACGAAGGAGTCGGATAGCTGCCCATTGTGCAAAACAAAACACCTTGCGTTGTTGTAGGACTCTTTAATAATGGCAACAATTTTTGGTGGAATTCCTCTACCAAGCAACGATCTCCATATACATTCTCGGTTAACTCGATCAAAGGCCTTCTCAAAATCCACGAACATGAGGTAAAGCGGTGATTGAAATTCCATCGACTGCTCGAGGACGATACGCAGGGTGTTGATATGGTCGACACACGATCGACCACTGCGGAAGCCAGCTTGATGCCTCTTGAGTGTAGACTCGATTCTATCCTTTATTCGCTCGAGAATGATGGTTGTCATTAGTTTTGGGAAAACGGACAAAAGGGTGATACCACGCCAATTGTCGCAATTCTTATGGTCACCTTTCTTTGGCAGCTTAACAATAGCTTTCATTTTCCCAGATGATTTTTATCAACGGATGTAGAATACTAGGCGGTGTTACGGGATCGGCTTTCAGGAATTCAGCCGGTATTCCTTCAAGTCCAGCTGCCTTGTTGTTTTTGATGAGGTTGATTGATGTTTGAATTTCCTATACAGAAGGGGGTTCGCTGTCAATACCCCTTAAGGACCTGCGCATCTCTGTAAGGTTAAGGGGCACTTCAGCACTCTGCTCAAGAGAATTCTCATTTAGCAGGGCACAAAAATAGTCCTTCCATCTGCGTAGCTGATTCTCAATTAATACCAAAAGTGTGCCATCTACATCCATTATTGTGACATTACGAATTTTTGAGCGAAACCTTGCTGTCCTTAATCTCGCAGAAATGGCTGCCCAGGATTTCAAACTACGCCTCGTTTCTTCGTTCAACATAATCCCGACATCATGCAGTCTTTGGTCACCCTCTCTTTCATCTTCCTCGGAATACAGCATTCTTGTTTGTCCAGTGTCAGGTCTGTATTTGAGCTCTTCCTTTCCATTTAGTTTCGCTTATGCCCATAATACTGATCTTTAGGCGAAACATTTCATGCTCAACCTGTTCGTATCTACCTTCACTTTACTGCAACCGAAGCTGCAGAAGTAGGGTGGCTTAGACATCGATAGTCTGCTGTTTCGATAGTATCGATAGTTTCCAAAAAAAATATCGATAGTATTGATAGTATCGATAGTTTTTTCAATATAAACCTGACCTCGTCAGAACCACTAAAATCATAATTATACAAACTTCAAATACATTGACGAAAGTTCCTACAAAGCTTATCTTGATTATCAAAATGAGTGCCAAAGTGCATTTAATCAGTCTAGTAAAATAACTACAAAATAGTAGTGTAATAAAAACAATCTATGTCGTTTTCGATTGGACGTTCGGAGTAATCCTTTTCCACTCCATTTTAATTCCTACTACTCCAAAAGCCTTCGATTGGCTGCTCCGAGTATTTTTTTCGGAGTCTTTTTCTTTTGAATATTTTTTTTGTTCAATGTTAATTCCCAAACTTATGTCGTTTTCGATTGGATTTTCTGACTATTCTACTCCTTTTTGATTCCAATAGAATATGAAAACATCGTGTTGTCAAATTTACACACACACTACTGAATGACGCCATTTTATAAAATGGCTTCTTGAAGCATTCATCACTTTTGACAAGTAGTGCGACGAAAAACTGTATGTGTATGCGTGTGTTCCAAATCTACTCCTTCTTCAAATCGGGAACAGAAAAATACTCCGAAAACAGTACTCCGAACAGCCAATCGAAGGCTTTTGGAGTAGATGGAGTGAAAAAGGCGTACTCCGAACGGCCAATCGAAAACGACATTATTCACATCACAGAGCGACAGGCTTTTAATTATTTACTTTTGTGAAACCACTAAAATTCTATATGATATATATTTATTAAAAGAAAATTTAAGATTTTACTTCTTTCATACCTAAAATAGAAAAAAAAGAGTTGGAAAACTATGCACCAACCGCTAAATTCTTTTTAGTTTGCCTCCACCATTTTGATTTTGCATTCGGCCACTTACGAAAAAGCAGTCGGTGAGGTGAGCACTCTTACGTCTGACGGCAATTATGTGCGCGTCATATGAATTTCTTATTTTCACTCGGTTTCGTACGACCACTTTAGTTGGCTTCCGACTATTCTAGTTCTACCTTCTACCTTAAGTTTGCGGATTCAAAACGGACTCGTTTGCTTGAAAGGAAAGAATCTATGGACGTTACACCAACAAGAATACAAGCATACTAGTGCATTTTGATGCCCATCAACAAAATCAAACTAAAGACAGAGATTGAGATTTACGACAGCGAGATAATCCGCAAAGAATCTATGGACACCACCGGTCGCACAACAATAATACACGCCACGCATACAAGTGCATTTTGATGAATTTCTGGTAGTGAGTTTCATGAAAATAGAAGAATGTGAATGACATTTATAACTAATAAACTTGTGAAATGAAAAACTATCGATAGTTTTTTAAAACTATCGATGTAGGCGATAGTTTTTTACTATCGATACTATCGATAGACTATCGATGTTTAAGCAACGATGTTTAAGCAATCCTTCTGCAGCAGAAGGATTTTCCATTCAAAGATTACCTCTTGGGGACTCATTGCCATTTGCTGTCATAGTTCATCTATTTGCATATATATCCTTCCACCATGGTGTTCTCCGAGATACGATTAATAACATACATAAGCTTTAACAGGCACACCCGCCTTTTGTATGGTCAAACACATATCTGCTCGAGGCTGCCCACTTTTTGAAAACAGTCGCCTTTTGTAGCCGCCCAATATGGGTTACAGACGCTTCTTGCTGCTGCCGTTGGCCTTTAAAAAAAAGACTCTCATGCCGTTGACCGCCACCTGCCCTTCATCTGCCGAGGACAAGTTTTGTGCCCTTACCAGCATCACTGGGTTGTCTACTTGTCCCGGCATCCATTCGGTCACCCTGCACGTTAACGTTACCCGCTCTCTACCACGCGGTGGTGTGCCTAGGGATTTTCCATTCATTGAGCCTAGGGCCGAAGTGTCGTCCTAGCACTATCCAGCTATTTTAGAGAGCAAAAACCAACAGTTACAATTAATAAATAACAGTGTGATCTAAAAGTACTTAAGCGATTAACATATTTAGCAGAAGGCAGGATATCTAGTAAAATTCAATTGCATTGCAACAAATACATTTTTTTAAATCAAAATATCGCAAGTTAAAATCTCCAGCAAGATAAAAATCTCGCAAATTAAAATCTCCTGCAAGATAAAATTTTGCGAGATTTAAATTTGCGAGTTTTAAGTTTGAAGGATTTCGTTATTGCGAGACTATGATTTGCGAATTTTTGTTGCCAACCCTTATAGAAAAGATTTAAATCCTACACTAAAATATATTTACCGATTTCAAATGGTGTATTTTATTTACAAAATATAGTGTAAGAAATATGAAAAATGAATATGATTATTTTATGCACTATCAATGGTATATTTTTAAAACAGCTGATAATTGGTAAACAATACGTAGTTTTTATTTAAGTTGGGTCTTGTGTGTAAATGGAAATTCACACACAAGTGCAGTGCATGCTGCGCATTATACATCAATTTATATTGAATAATTTTGAATGAAAAAGAAAAAGAGGCATCGGCCTCTGAATCGCAAGGTTCATGGTTCGCTACCATATGACGGCAAAGAGTTTTTCAATTAATACGAGCATAACCAGACTAAGCACCACTAAAGGAGTCTGATGATCGAGGTGGCTCTCGTGAAATAGCTATAACTCCAGCCTATAAAACTTGGTGGTAACACACACAAGTTGTTGTTGTTCATTCAAAATTATTCAATACGTTTTTATATTTGATGGGGATATATTATTTCTAGAGGTATTTTTTTTTTTAATAATTTTGTATCGTCATTCTGAAGTAGATATGAATATTTTCCTTTCCTTCGAAATTCGTTTTTCAATCTTTCAGAAACCTTAATTCTACTTCGAGATATCATTATTTATTTGTAAGTCTTCTTCTTAAACTATACTGTATTAGAAAATATGTAAACAAGCCAACCTAGTAGTCTAAGAGCCAACGACATAAAAAGTCAAGTCATTTGCCTAAAGTTGTAATTCATATCAATAATAGCCATTCAGGTGATGAACCATTAGCCGTTTGTCTACCTGCATAAGCACGTGTCAAACAGGTGTAAAATCTGACGTAAATTTTTTGCATCGATTTATTTCAATGCCTAGTGGACGGAGGGAAAAGTGTGCATACAAGAAATATCACACTGGCAATTTTGAACAAAAACAAAATTATCGTCATAGGTCCATCTCTCTGTCCCTAATAAGATAGAGAGCCACGAAGTTTCCAAACCACACTTGTTAACCTAAGTGTTTTTGGATATTTTGTCACTTTCTATCTTTAAAGGGACAAACACCAGAGGGTTTGACCTATGACAATAACTGTTCAAAATTGCAAGCTTAATATTTCATATATGTATGCAAACTTTTTCCCTCCGACCAAAAGGCATTGAAATAAATCGATGTAAAAAATGAACGTAAAATTTTTTTCAAAATGATTAGCATAATTTTTGAGCAATTTTTTATTAAAACAATTTGTTTTAAAAACAAAATTGAAAAAATATTTCTGGTTTTCTCCGCATATTTTAATAGTAAGAGCTGTTATTTTTCTGTTATTCACTTTTCATATTTAAAAATTATTCCAAATTAAATTATTTTAAGTATGTAATATCATAAACATGTTGAATTTAGTAGCATTTTCGGTTGTAAGCATACTTGTGCCGCAAAAAAAAAAAACAAAATCAATAAAATCCTTGAATGTAATTTGTTCCTTTAAACCCCTCATATTCCAGTATATTTAAGCATATATACTATAGAGTTGCACATCGTTTTCAATAGATTTTTGACACAACTTTAAGATAAAATTAACCATAAATTGAAAAACTGCTTCCCCTGGTTAACTTAGGTCTAATTTATTTTCAGTATCAGCTTACCCAGATTTATGGAAAAACTGGACTTACATAAGTGGCCTTCTATTAATTTAAAATTAATGGAAATAAAGTAACTTGAAGTCTGAACGCGACACTTCCAAAACCAATTTGAACTAACAAGGATAGTTTCGTCTCATTCTCGTCACAGTCAAGTGCCCATCTTCATTCCAAGGCTACTTACGTTTTTTTGAAACTGAATGTCTGACATAATGCTACTTGATTCTTCTTCATAATAACTCTTGAAAATATTTAATGGTTCCTTAATTCTAATGTCTAATAACCACTTAAAGCAGCCATAAAAACAATGCAGATATCAAATGATTTTAAAATAGATATTTTTAATTTGCCAAAAGACCTCCTTCAAGCTGAAAGTACCGATTGAGTGCTTTCCACACAACATAATTACGTTAAATTGCACTACAATCCTATACAATCGCATTGTAAATAATTGAAATTTATATGTATGTATGTGTGAGAATGTGTGTATAGGAAATATCTCACGGTTAAAACGACCGCCGCCGCCGTGTCCCTACATTCAAAGAAGGACACGACGACGAAATTGCAAATTACTCGCATCCTTTGAACAATTATACGTACAACATAGGAACCATATAGAAGATTACAGTTTGCATTAGAAGTTTTCGGGTAAATCCCCAAAAGTCACAGTGCCCTATTGAATAAATGCAATCTCCTTTGGGTTGTCTAAGTCCTTTGAAATTTTAATTAGCAAAACCGAATTGTGATAATTTGAACAAAGCTATAGAAATTCCACATGGCCCAAAGATTCAATTCCAATGCGGTGACTTTACAATGAGCTTTTTGTATACTAGTTATGTACTTTTGTATACTCTCTGCTGGGAAATATGGTAGAGAGGTAGTAGCTTAAAGGATAGAGATATAAGGAAGCGGGTTCAGGTGGCTATACAATTGGCAATCCAAAAGTGTTTTGACCAACAGCATCAGCTCAAAGCTACAACAGTCATTGATTCACTCATCCAATTCGAATTTTGTTTTTTACCCTGACTTTTGGTCACTATACACTGTAGCACTTCATGGCATCTGACCAAAATAAGGAAGGTTTACAGCCATCCACAATAGCAAGCTTCCTAATTTAATTAAAATTCCAAACTGTATTTGGCAGACAAATGGAGTGCTTGTTTTGGAGCGAAAAACAGGAGGTAAAATGTTGGCTACGCCGCCGGAAGCATTTTGTGGTTAAATTTATGGTTTACGACAAGGGCAAGGGGGGAAAAGTGAAAAATAGTTCTCATATACGAATACTAGGCACCTTTTAGTTTTACAAATAGCTTCGTTGAAACTGACAAAATTGATGAATTGAGAGAATGAAACTATAGATCGATCACCTAAACAGTTTTTGTAAACAAAAACGTACCAAATGAAGCGAGTTGGTAGTAAATTAATTTAAGTTGTGGAAAGACTGAAGTCAGGAATTAGTTTCACTATGCACTTTCAACAGGAGTGAAAATTTATATTTGATATTAACCATAACAGAAAGTGTTAAAAACAATTAAAAGTTCTTTGTTTTAAAAATGGGTACCAGGAAAAAACTTTGAGGAAATAAGCTTCAGATCCAGTCCAACTCTCATTGAACAAACTTTTTTCAACACGTAAAATGTAAAATTTTTAATTAAAATTTTATTATTCTGCACTATTTTTACTTGGAACGTGTAGCAGAATTGATAACTTATATCTTCGCAAAAAAGAAACAGTTACATAGTTTTTTTTATATGTTCCGTATTTATTTCTCAATAGTACAAGGAAATGTATACATAGCTGGTTTTGTTAAATAGCTAAGACCCTAAGGCTGTTCGTTTGCTCTATGGTAACATAAAATTCAACTTGATTTCATTTCATTTAAAACTTAAAAAAAGATTAGGTATAATAAGGGATTTCTAAAAGTCAAGAAATGAAATAAACAAAGCTTTCGCTGTCATTCTTAATCGAAAACAGATAAAATAATCCTCTACTGAAAAAAACAACCCAGCCTTAAAAATAAAATCTATCCTCTAGCCGCAATAAACTAATTCGTTTCCAAAAAATCCTTCCTAATCCAAGACCAAAATGGAGGAAAAAAAAAATACCATGGATATTATCCTATTCACACGCAAAGCTTCAAAAGGAAATAACAAATTTTCTATGGCTTGATCTTATCCTTAAGGCACGTCGCATCTCATTCACGACAGCCTTTTAGCTTTATCTATAGAAATCTCGTTGTTTAAATCGACCACCATATCTATACTACGCCACCACCTTAATGTTGTCATAATAGTCGGGGCAACCTGTCTCTACGATGTGGGCGATTATCATACCACTTAAACGCACCCTTAAAAATTCGTTTTGTTTTTTCAAACCGAAGACCTGATTCTAATACACTGAAAGAAAAATCTTAAATTTATCATTGAATTTTTACAAGTTAGTGAATGTGGTTCTGACATTTTTTGTATGATCTTAAATAGTGTTTGACATAAAAAGGTTTAAAGCTTACATATGTATGTCACTCATATGATTTCCGTGAAATGTTGTTCTCCGTATATTATGAACTTCTTTAAGCAATGGAATATGAAATCAAAATCCAGTGATGTATAAAGGTACCTGCATTCAACATTACGTACATATATTGTATAATTCGAATTGTCAAATCTCAAGAAAAAATTAACTTAGGTACATACATTAGTAATTTGAATATTCAAACTGTAAGACAGCCGACATGGTTTCAGTATTTCTATTCTAAGTATTTAAGCTACATACATCAAAAAGGCAAAAGGAACGAAATACATTATGTTTGTTCTCAACGTCAATCAAATGTTTTTCTTAAAGAAAAGCTTTTGGAAGAATTGTTCTCCAATTCAAAAAATAATAACGCATTATTTTGAATAGCATGAATATAATTTAGCTATTTTTAAGGCTGTCTGTCTGTACTTACTTTCTCTCAATTCCCGACAATTCATAAAATGTTTACATTGAATTAGCAAATCTAATTAATCAAATAGGTTTAATCATTGAGTTTCTATACATAGAGGAATCAAGAACGTATTACGGCCGTCCAACGAGATGGCGCTAGTGTCTTCACTTTCACTTTAATGAGTGGAAATAAGAATTTGTTTTCTTTACTCCTTGTATGTAGGAGGTATCTATGTAATGAAGGTAGGAAGATGTCCTTTTTTTTAATGTGGATAGGTAGTTATTTTGATTGAAATATTGACACATTTTATTATCTCGAACTCTAAAATATCGAATGGTAAAATCTCGAAAGTATCAAGATTTACAAAATTTATTCGAGATATTTTAAAACTTGTAGGCTTAAAAAAATAGAGTCATATTGTAATTTGGCCATGCAAATATTGTTGAGTAGTTTTGATTTGTTCCCTGCTTTATGTTTTCGGGGGTGCTGAAGCCGAATCTGAGGTTTACGAACAATATTTCGTGACGCAACATGGAAAAAATGCAAAAAGTTATGCAAAAATGTATGTTTCGGGCGTTTTTTACTTATGGCTCGAAAACTATCACTAATTCGTGAATTACATCAGAGCACAATTGGAAGTATAAACAATTTCCAACGAATATCTGTTCTGTTTTTTCTGCGACGACCCATTTGGACTCAAGTGCTAGTTGAAAATTGACGTGGCTTTACTGTTCCCGAAAATCCATTCGAAAACACCAATTCACTTTGCGTGACATAATTGAACTATTGTCTTTAACATGAACCAAGATATATTTTTCTGGTCGTCTTTGATGCTCTGAGTTCGAATCTGGCCTTGAAATTACTCTAGCACGTCACGTTTTCAAAATTTTCGAATCTAGAATTTAAGAAAATGTGGTTTTGATGCAAATTTGGGGTTATATTATTTATCGAGGTAATTTTTTTTTAGAATTATTATGGTCATTATGAAGTATGTGTGTAGATAGTTATGTTTTAAAATTCTTTTTGAATCTTCCAAATACCTTCATTCATCTGTAAAAAAATTATTTATTAGTTGTTAGTCTTCGTCTAAGACTACTTTATTTCAAAATATGTTTATATTCCAGTCAATTTGTGGTTAAAAGTGCCCTTATTAGCAAGCAAATTGTGGGGTAGTTTTGTTTTTTTTTCTCCCTTATGGTTTTGAGGGTGCTGAATCCGAATCGGAGGTTTGCGACAAAAAATTCGTAACGCAACATGCAAACATTGGCAAAACGTGGTACAAAAATACATTTTTTTAAAGAGTTCTTAGCCTATTACTAGAAAACTATTGGTTGTTCACAAATAACAAAGAAGTAAAATTCAAGGTTCTTTTCTGCAACAATCCATTACTATTTCTCTCTAAGAATTCCTTATTTGAAATTTATGAATTAAGTGTATTTTTTAATTATGTAGTTTAAGACGAAGGCTTGCAACTAGTTAATGATTTTCTCAAAGATGAATGAAGGTATTTGGAAAATTCAAAAAGATTTTCGAAGTAGTTTGTTTATACTTCAGAATGATCATAACTTGAAAAAAGTTTGTAATTGTTGTGCGTCAGCCGCCATTCTAAAAAACGCATTAAAGACAATATCTCGACAAAGGTTCATTGTACAGGAAATATATAAATACTTTTTCATAGAAAATTAAATTATCTTTATTTCTATTTACAACATTTTTTTTTGAAAGTCTATAGGTACTGTTAGAGTGCGCCTTAAGGTATACTTTTTTTAGTTTTTGCATTATATCTCCTTGACATTATGACTATAGAGAATATTTAAAAAGTATGTTTGTTCACAGTTTTGTTTTTCGGCAGTTCTTAAATGCTTTCAGACCTACAGACCAAACGGCTGGTCCGATTTATATAAGATTTGGTACTAGGTGCTAGGAATGTTAAATTTGTAATAAAGTACCAATGAATAGGTTTTCGGACAAAAAACTGCGAAAAATGATAAGAAATGGTAAAGTTTGAATAGCTATATCTCTGTCAGTTTTCAAATAATATATTTTTCTCAACATGTCATATAAAGGTCTTAAAACTCTTCTTCAATTTGTTAGAGTATATCTTGAGCATATCTTGGCTCCGAAAAAAGTTATGTGCTATTTAGAAAAAAAATTAAAAAACATTGATTTTTCGATTTTGTTCATGTTTGTTTTTGTTAACTTTTCCTTCTAAACATATATTTATGAAATTTTCTTAGCTATCCATTTCGATAGAACATTAAATTTTTGTCAAACTCAGTTTTGGCTCAGTTTCCGAGTTATACCAAAAATAGTGAAAAGTGGCCAGTGTGACCATTCTCTCAGAAACGCATGGATGAATTTAGTAGCATTTTTGGTTTCAAGTAAGCATGCCAAACAAATATATTCACTATTAAAAACCCTTGCACGTAATTGTTTCTTTTTGACAGGTCTATTCAATAGGCTATAAACTGTGAGCTGAGAGGCACCTTGTCAAAACGCAATTATTCCTTTTTCCATTTTCATTTACATCCCAGTATAAGAAAAAATTAATACAAAATAAAATAAAATAATTAGTTAAAGGCCGTTTGGTATGGAAGTTGGTATCATTTTTCTGTGTTTTTGTGAACTGAGAGACTTCCTCACCGATCCGATGACCACTCGCAATATGTTTAAATATTACAAGCGAAGCTAATTCAGGTTACATAAGGAATTTCATGTCTTAACGAAGAACCTTATTTTGCAGTAGATGCAGCCCCGGATCTACGATTTTTCCGAACCGTGGCAAAACTTGATTTTGGCGCCCTTGCCGTTTTTGATAAAAATGAAAAAAACACATATCTGCTTGGTTGGATTTTTTGTCACTGGGAGAATACAACTTTTTAATGGATGTGCATACCTATTCAGCAAATCATTACTATAGATAAGAAAATTAACAATGTCTAAACAAAGACGATACACAACCAAGGTTCGTAGAACAATAAAATATGATTCGTTCTGTAGTGAACAATTCAATAGAATTTTATTTTTAACTCGATCACGAATCTTATTTTTTGGTTCCTAGTAAAGTTCGTTTTCATTCGAATCAAATCTGCAAGGTTCTGTAAAATATGGTTCGTTCCCGAATTTATCATGGGAGAACTTTTGAAGATCCATTCCCTGAACCGAAGAAAGAAAAATGTAAATTTACGACAGGACAAAATTTCGAAAATCCAAAGTTAAGCAAATTATTTTTAGTTGTTGGTTTATGGGCTATAGGTCAGTTTTTTCAAATTAAATTAAACACAAAATGTTGTTTAAAACGACGTTTCGTTCATGATTATGAACATCATCAGGTTTTATTTCTATGCACACATTAAAGAAAACAATGGGTATTAGTATTAATTGCAAATTACAAAATTAAAAATATATAAAAATTGATATTAGTGTTAAAAATATTATAGATAAAATGGCTAACTTACATTGTGTTTTTATGTAATGAACATTTAAAGCGTACATATATAATGATTGACATAACTATGCATTGATATTGCACTTATTTTAAACATTCATATTGCGTATTACATATATATTGCACTTAAGTTAGAAAAAAGAAGAAAAACAAAAATACATTTTACTTGCACACAATACTATACTTTACATTTTGAACAAGACTAATGAGAAGAAGGAGAAAGCATAAACGTTAAAAATAATGATTGATTTATCATCCGTGGGGTAAGCGGGTGCTAAGGGGATCTGGAACTTCTTTTCTTCTTTGTTCTTTCGATCAGGTACTTGTAGTGGGGACTCACATTGTCAAGATCCGTTTTCCTATTCATTGTATTAGTCGTGTTTATAATATGTAGTGTTTCGATTATCATCCTTTTATTGTTGTGGTTTTCTCTCTGTATTATTTTCGCTCCATCAAAATTAGGTTTATGGTTGTTTGTAATACAGTGGGTTGCCAACGCTGTTTTTTGTGCTGAATTTGATTTTAAATCTGATTTATGTCCTGATATTCTATTTTTAAGTTTTTGTTTTGTAGTTCCCACGTAGACCTGTTCACATTTTTCGTCTTTTTTGCCATTGCATGTTATTTTATAAATGAGGTTTGAGTCTTCCATAGCATCTACCTTTGTTTTTAATTTACTGAAGACCTGGCCTAGGTTGTTGGTAGAACTCATTGCAATGCTGTATTTTTCCTTATCAATAAAGCCGGATTGTTTAAATCTGTCCGCTATGTGTTTAACGTAAGTAAACGATTTGTATTTCAGGGGAAGAGGTTCGGGTCTTTCTGCAGAAATTATTATTGGTTTGTGATTTTTAATTAAGGTATGTATTATATTTGTTGGAAAGCTGTTAGATATAAGTATGTTTTTTATAGTGTGTTTGTTTTTAATATGAAATTCATTGTCACTAATATTTAGAACTCTGTTGACTAGGTTTTGTGCAGTGTTGAAAACGGTTTGTTTTGGATGGTGAGAATTGAAATTTATTATTCTACCAGAAGATGTTGGTTTTTGATACCAATCCATTTTTAGTCGACCTTCTTCTCTAATAACGACAGTGTCCAGGTATGGTAGTTTCCGATTTTTCTCTTTTTCCAAAGTGAATTGTAGATTTTTGTGGTAGTTGTTCAACACTGCCAAAGTTGAGTCTATTTCCGAATCTTTCACTATGGCAAATATATCGTCAACATATTTTGTCAAAATCTTCGGTTTTTGGGCCAGCTTGCTTAGAGAAACATCAAGTAACTCCTCCAGTATGATGTCAGCTATAATGGGTGAAGCTGGATTACCCATTGGCATACCGTTACGCTGTTGATAGATCTTGTCTTCATATATCAGGTAGTTGTTGTCGACTACACAAAAACGTAAGAGGTCTAAAAATGTTTGTCGTGTAATTCTTGTATGTTCTTTTATATTATCCCATTTTTTCTGTATAAGTTCAAGTGCAAGTTTTACGGGGATGTTAGTAAAGAGGGAAACTACGTCAAAAGACACAAGAATTTCGTCTTTTTCAATTTTGATGTTATCAAGCTTCGATTTAAAGTGAAGTGAGTCCTTTACGTTGTATTGAGAGTTTTCTGTCAAATTCTTAAGTATTGTGATGAGATATCTCGAAAGATTGTAACATGGGACTTTCGTTGATGAGCAAATCGGTCTTAAAGGCAATTCTTCTTTATGGATTTTTGGAAGTCCGTAAATTATTGGTGCCACCGGATTATATATCATCATCCTTTGTTTCTCTACTTGATCTAAAATATTTTTAGCATGGAGGTCCTTGACAAAAACATACTTATATCTAACAGCTTTCCAACAAATATAATACATACCTTAATTAAAAATCACAAACCAATAATAATTTCTGCAGAAAGACCCGAACCTCTTCCCCTGAAATACAAATCGTTTACTTACGTTAAACACATAGCGGACAGATTTAAACAATCCGGCTTTATTGATAAGGAAAAATACAGCATTGCAATGAGTTCTACCAACAACCTAGGCCAGGTCTTCAGTAAATTAAAAACAAAGGTAGATGCTATGGAAGACTCAAACCTCATTTATAAAATAACATGCAATGGCAAAAAAGACGAAAAATGTGAACAGGTCTACGTGGGAACTACAAAACAAAAACTTAAAAATAGAATATCAGGACATAAATCAGATTTAAAATCAAATTCAGCACAAAAAACAGCGTTGGCAACCCACTGTATTACAAACAACCATAAACCTAATTTTGATGGAGCGAAAATAATACAGAGAGAAAACCACAACAATAAAAGGATGATAATCGAAACACTACATATTATAAACACGACTAATACAATGAATAGGAAAACGGATCTTGACAATGTGAGTCCCCACTACAAGTACCTGATCGAAAAAACAAAGAAGAAAAGAAGTTCCAGATCCCCTTAGCACCCGCTTACCCCACGGATGATAAATCAATCATTATTTTTAACGTTTATGCTTTCTCCTTCTTCTCATTAGTCTTGTTCAAAATGTAAAGTATAGTATTGTGTGCAAGTAAAATGTATTTTTGTTTTTCTTCTTTTTTCTAACTTAAGTGCAATATATATGTAATACGCAATATGAATGTTTAAAATAAGTGCAATATCAATGCATAGTTATGTCAATCATTATATATGTACGCTTTAAATGTTCATTACATAAAAACACAATGTAAGTTAGCCATTTTATCTATAATATTTTTAACACTAATATCAATTTTTATATATTTTTAATTTTGTAATTTGCAATTAATACTAATACCCATTGTTTTCTTTAATGTGTGCATAGAAATAAAACCTGATGATGTTCATAATCATGAACGAAACGTCGTTTTAAACAACATTTTGTGTTTAATTTAATTTGAAAAAACTGACCTATAGCCCATAAACCAACAACTAAACATATCTAGTTAAAAAGGTCATAAAACATACAAATATTAAGCAAATTATGGCATCGAAGCACCAAGTTCCGAAAAAAGTTTTTAAATCCTCGGGACTTCGTTGTTCCTTGAGCGATTTCAATGAAATTGACAGAAGTGATAGCTGAGACAGAGTTATAGCAGAATAAAATATTTTCAAAATAGGATGTTTCTAAAATATGTCAATGTTTTGCAGCTTCGTTCTTTCTTGAGAGATTGCAATGAAATTTACTCAGGTGATAACTGATACAGAATTAAAACAGAAAAAAATATTTCACAACAGGATTTTTCAAAAATTGATAACATATTATAACTTTGTTTTTCCTTGAACGATTTCAATGCAATTGACACACACAATTTCAAACCTTAATAGTACGAGAGCTAAGCAACGTCAACACACTAGTTATTTTAGATTGGCTGGTTCTTCGATACTCGTGAGAGCAGTCTCTGGCTAGTGGGACATTTTGTGTTATCCGCCATTTTGAAAAAGGGCGTTGAAAAAGTAAATCCAATTTTCTCGGAGAGTAACATTTTTTATTTGATTTTGTAAGTTAAAATATCTTTTCAATTTTTGTTTCTAAAAATTATCGACATCATGAAAAGTTATTGTCGAAAATTGTAAAAATAATTTTCAGCTTTTATCTCACTTTTTGTTCATCTGAACGAAAACATTTATACTAAACAATTTTTCTTAGAGCACCTGATTTCCTACATTTTTGTGAGTATTTAGATTTTTGTGAATTAAAAAAGATCTAAAATACAGTGTAATAAATTTGTCAGTATCCAGCAAATAATTCTTTAGGCGAGACTAGGACTTGTACGGCGCACAGTGGGGCCGAGGTGGAAAAAACCTGATATATAAAAGTGTGTAATATAGTAATGTGATACACTTTTCTTTCAGTATTTTTCATGGGGAATCTGACTGTTATAATGATTTTATGGTAAATAATTAGCTTTCATCCGAAATAAGGGGTTAAAACGGACCATTGAAATTTTGAGTCTTAGACCTGATGTTTTCCATAGTTTCTCCATTTCATGGGTTATTATTTAAAATTTTTCCTTTAATGTACTATTTGAGTATATACCTCAAGGTTTCTGATGAGAAAATAATTTACCCCATTTCTTCGATTACACAAGTAAATCGAGCCAAAATTTGAACTTCGGGTCTACTTACAGACTTGAGTAGCCATACAAAAAAAGCTCCACCTTCCTAGGGTCTGTTTCAGCTCTTTTTTGGTAGTCCTGATGGTAATGAAGATCCTGTTAAAATTTCATCACCAGATTCTACCAGTTTTGGGATCAGTGAATAAAAATTCAATTTAAGAAATAAGATAATTTTTGATTGAATATAACCGGATCAATATAGACGTGATTTTTTTTCCACAGAATTATAAACGGAGTCTGAAAATTCTATTTTTCTTCTTCAAAAATAACTTTGAATCATTCCAATCCGATTCTTCTTCGTTGAAAAATCGTTACTTTCTTTTTGGTTTCACCCAACTATAAATGATACAAAATATCCCACTTATTTGAAAATTCATAAACTTCCCCCCTTAACTCTGATCATAAAACGGATGATACCATTCAATTTAGCGGGTGTAAATACATACGAAATGATACCACTTACAGGTTTTTTCCCTAAATCGTAGTTTTGGCCTGTGTTAAGGGAGGAGGGGAAGTTTTTTTAAAAATACACTTACATACAATGCTAAGAACTATTGTTAAAAAACATCAGAAAAACTTTTAACAATGTATTATAGCTCGTTTCTTTTTTAATATTTAATTTTAAATTATTTTAAATGGAGAAATAATAATAGAAAATCTGCTAAAGGCTGACGGAGAAATACAATTTGATATTCCATTGCCGCGTCTCAATTCATTTTATTTCATTAAGCGTCGCAATTCTCAGTTTTTTTAATCACATAGATTTGGCGCCCCTGTAAGCTGCCGCCCGGGGCATAGGCCCCGGTTTGCCCCCCCATAGATCCGGGGCTGAGTAGATGTTAAGGCGCCAGTTATAGCTATTATTGAAACTCATCATTGAAAACTTTAATGATTGATTTTGAGACGTTTAGAAAGCAAATTCTATTATTATTTCGAAAGACGATTAAAGCTCAAGACTTAATTGATATTTTAGTCAAAAAAAAATTTCAAATAGACCCAAATTTCCACAAAAATTGACTTTTAATTTTTCAATGATCATTGGTAAGGTAATTCAATCATTGAAATAAGAAAAGTCTTTTTATGTGGAAAGTTGGGCCTATTTGAATAATTTTTTTGGCCAGAAATATTAATTAGGTCTTAACCTTTATTTATTTTTCCATCAAAATAATAAATGATTTTACTTCCATAAGGACTCAAAATCAATCATTAAAATTTTCAATGATGAGTTTCAATGATAGCTATAACTGGCACCTAAAGATTTTAACAAAAACCGTTTTTTTCTGTTTTATTTAATCAAGATCGTTTAATCCATTTTTCAAGAAATGGGAATGGGTCAGCCCTAGATAGCTTGTAATCAAGACTTAAGGTTTCTCAAGGTCAAGCGTGATTTTTGGCACCTCATTTGTGGGAAACTCACAAAAAATGTATACCATCCAAAATATCTCTGGGTCATGATAATAGGTCAACTATTTTCAGTAATTGGTCAGCCATTAATTTTTGTGTATAAATTTGTAATAAATAACAAAATCAAGGTCATATAGCGAAAGGTATTTGGTACCTCGTTTGTGACCTTGAAAAAAAAAACTTTTGAAAATCGTAGGAAAGAATCTATAGCTGTAACCAATTACTGAAACTATGTGACCTTATATATAGATATTTGGGCATTTCAGGTGGTATTAATTTTATGCAAATTTCCCATTAATAAGTTGTCTAAGTTCGGTATGACCTTGATTTTTCATTAAAAAATTGATAACAAAATTTATTGGTGACCAATTACTGAAAATAGCTGACTTCTTATGACCGTGAAGTGGCCTTTCAGATGGCATTTTCTTTTTCAAATTTCCCATTTGTGAGGTGCCAAAGGTCCAGAACTCAGTTTCTCCTGTTTGAAAACAGTTAAAAGATACATAAAGTGCCTTGCTTAGTGCTTTGATAAATAAATTAATAAACTTTTATTGGGTCAACCGACCGAGTGCAATATTTAAAGTATTGACTCTAACTTCGTTTAATTTTCTCTGAGTGTATACTTTACCTATCCCATTTGTCCTATCAAAAAAGGGTTGAGTATTATTTAAAATTAAAACATCATAACAAAGGCTAACAATAACCCACACACGCCCTACATTATTTTATCCATTCCAGGTGACTTCATACTACAATGAGACAACGTGGATGAGTCCAACGCAAGGAGACACAATTGTGGGTGAGGATCCGGATACTGTGTCACTTGTATCGATTTTATGTGTTGGTAAAGTAAATGTCGTTGAATGTCTATCAAAAAGAAAATGTCTACTACTTTTTTTTTTTTGCTAAAAAGCTTGTATAGTTTTTGTAGACTTTGATGCTTTTTTTTTTGTTTTAAATAAATATACTCGCACAGGTTTTGACAATGTTTTGCATGTTTCTCGCATAAATGTTAATTTTTCGTTGTTCGATAGTTTGTGTGTTGCATGTTGCAAGTCGTTATATTATTGTGTTGCATGACACACCAGCATGGACGCCGATGAGTAATCACATTTTATTCTTGTTTATTAAAGAGGACTCGCCATATTTGCAGGTGTTTTCCTGTCATTGCTCATATTTTTGTCTGTGGCGGGGAATATCCTCGTTTGTCTGGCCATCTACACAGAAAGGAGCCTGCGAAGGATTGGAAACTTATTTCTGGCCTCTCTAGCGATTGCAGATTTATTTGTTGCATCATTAGTTATGACATTTGCTGGAGTCAATGATTTACTGGGTAAGTAAAGCGAAAACATGATTAAAAAAAAATAAATTCCTCCTTTTCCATAATCCTGATAAAATAAGAATCTGAAATTCTTGACATAGAAGGGAGTGTTGATTATAAATGCGTGGAGAAAAAACCTCTTTCCTTCTGCGTTCAATGAAAAGATATTATGCAAATTTTTGACAACCAACGACGGGTAATGGGATTATTAATGATTTATTTCTCCATTTTGCCATCGAAGATTATCCTCTGCTGCTGTTGCTGCTGCCGATGGCTCTGGGTGTACAATTTTTCCTTTTTCCTTTCTTTTTTTTTGTTATGACTGATTAAGAGAAAATATGCTGGTTTTTTTTTGTGGATATTCTCCATTTTTTATATTGAGATTAATAGCGTGGATAAAAGAGAGATATGGGGCAATTCGGAGCAGCAGTTTGTAAACTGGATTGGCCATGGTCGATGAAATCAAATGATGAGAGATGAATGCAAAGTGAAGAAGAAGTAGGTGCTTAGCTTAAATGAAGTAGTAAAAGCACTTTTGATTTTAAGAGCGTTTTTTTTTGTTCGCGTAAATGTAGTTTCAAAAATAGAATTACGGAATGGGGGTTGTATACTGAATGATATACATACTTTATATTAAAGTGAAGAAATTTTGTTATCTGTTATGTAGCCATTTACATTTTTGGTAGACATAAGTAGCCTTGAGTTAATTTGATGATGAGTTATTTGAGCTAGTGTCTGGTCTGCTGCTTTGAAATGAGAAATTGAACGAGAGTTCTTGCAGGGAAATTTATTAAGATGCCTAATCATCATTTAAGGAAATAAAACAATCAGTGAAACAGGACTTTTTACAACGCACATTAGGGTGGTCGTTAAAAAAAGTCATCTTGGATTGAGTCGTTTTTGGAAAGCCAAAAGTCAATTCCTATGGTTTGTTTCAAAAAAAAGTTCTGTTAATAAAAAAAATCAGCAAAAGTAGTTTTCAAACTTAAAATTTTGAATATTGAGTTTGGAACAATTTTTTGCCAAAATTATAAACCCCTTTAGCGACCATGAGTAAAGAGCATGGCACCTATAAGAATAACAAAGTATGCTTGAAAGTTCAGGGCGACTGATTCGTGACGTCGACGTGACGAATTATCTCTATTCTTTGTCAGGTGGAAAAAAGTTAAAAATAATTTTTTTATCTTTTTAAATTCATAGTTATAGGGACCTACTATGTTCCCACCAAACTTAATAGCCCAGTCAACGAAGGGAAAAATATGCCTCCACCTCAAAATAAATTCAACAGTTTTGAAACTTGGCACACGTATTGAGGATGGTCTAGGGATGTTGTGTAAAAAAGTCCCCATGAATCCGAGGTGAGCTCTAGTGGCAGGAATGTGCAACATATTTATTTTTCGGTTTTTCATGTTTATCATAGAAATTATTTGTCTTATCAAAAAACAATCTGAGACAAAAGAATAGCTTATAAAATTCTCTACAATAATGATTATAACCAAATTTTTCATATCTCTTATAGTTAAAAAGTTATTTGGCTCCAAAAATTGGTACTTTTTTCAATTACCTATAAAGCACTGCATTTTGTACTCTCAAGTATGAAATGCGGTGTTAGCGCTAGCATTTTAAGCGTTATACTGTCCGAGCACCCAAGGATTTTGCCAAGCCCGATAATATATTTCAGCATCTTCTATATATATATCCTCCAAACCCCATTTCAGAAATCTTAAAAGCAAGTTACAGAAAGCAGCAAAGTCGATAATATTTGCTTTTACACGGCTGTCCCCTTATTCATGCAGAATGGGATTCATGGATTCAATGATTTGTTGTTGTATTCTAAGAAAAAAATGAATAAACATACGTCATTCTTGGCATGGTGAATGCTTGAATATCGATCATGTATTATAAATCCTTAAAACGTTAGCACTAGAGCCGTATTTCATACTAAAGCATATAAAATGTAGCGCTTTTTGGGATATTTTAAAAAGTACGAACTTTTGGCGCCAAATAACTTTTTAAGCTATAAGAGATATGGAAATTTTAGTCATATTCAATATTTTAGAAGATTTCATAAGCTATCTTTCTTTCTCGGAAAATTTTTTGATAAGACAAAAAATTTCTAAGATAAATGCGAAAAACCAACAAATACAAATGTTGCACGTTCCTGCCGCTAGAGCTCGCCTCGGATTCATGGGGACTTTTTTACACAACATCGCTAGACTATTCTAAAGAAGTTTGCCAAGTTTCAAAACTGTTGATTTTTTTTTTGAGGTGACGGTGACATTTTTTTCCTTCATTGACTGGACGTAACGAAGCTCTTTTTGCATATTAATTATTATAATAACCTATTAACTCTAGATATTGTAAAAAATTATACCATCCTGAAATCTACATTTGTTGCGCCAAATTTTTAAAAAGTTTTCCACCAGGGTTTCCATACGAATTTTTTATACCAGAGATGTTTAAACTTTTTAAGTTTTTTCTTTTTTCAATTTTTCTAATTAAAAACAAATTTATTTTTTTTAATAAAAAAGTCCAAGAGCTAAAAAAATTTTCTACCAACAATATTTTGGCACACCAATAGTGTAGAATATTGCTGCAAAAGAAAATCGATGGAATTCATCCATTTGTGTTCGTGGTATTCAAAAATGTAAAGTAAGTAAAAAAAAAGTACACTGAACAAAAAAATGCATATATTTTGAGTACCCTTTGATATAGCCCATTTTTATTTCCGTTTTCAGAGCAGTCATAAAGTGAGCAATACGTCACTTCAGGCTTATTCAATGTTTACCGGACACCTTGCATATTTAAGTTTATGTATTAGAAAAGTTATGTGTGTCCCCCCTCCAAATTCTTCTCTGGATCAGCCCCTGGTGTAGGAAAGGAGCACTATTTTGTACAAGCATACGTCATTCTTATCATGGTCAATGCTTGAGTGCTGATCATATTATAAACCCTTAACCCGTTTGTGCTAGTACCGCATTTCATACATAAGAATATAAAATGTAGCGCTTTTGAGCCAATTTAAAAAAGTACCTGTTTTTAGCACCAAATAACTTTTTAACTACAAAAGATATGGAATTTTTGGTTATAATTAATGTTGTAGAGAATTTCATAAGCTATCTTTCTTTCTCAGAAAATTTTTTGAAAGGACAAATAATTTCTAAGACCAAAACGAAAAACCAAAAAATAAAAATGTTACAAGTTCCTGCCGCTAGAGCTCGCCTCGGATTCATGGGGACTTTTTTACACTTCATCACTAGACCATTCTGAATAAGTGCGCCAAGTTTCAAAACTGTTGAATTTTCTTTAAGGTGAAAACCTTTATTGACTGGACTATCCCAAGTAACGCGTCGCAGCTAATAGAAGCAAAACTGTTCTTTAGCAGCTTGTGAACAGTGAAATCCAAAGCTAAAGCTCTGAAATAGATTATTTCACAGCTCCCTACATTTCATTTAAAAAATAGGTTCTATAATCGAAGTTCCAGAACACTTTTAGCTCTATTAATTTTATAACGATTCACGATTTAAAAATAGCTCTTTAATAACGTTCAACGTTTTTTAAACGAGCAAACTATTGATATGAGCACATAAAGAAGCTTTGTAGAGCTGCTAAATTTCATGTTCAAAATACTAACGCATGACTTTATAGAAATGTCAAAAATTAGCATTTCAAAAGCTACACAAGAAACGACTGTAGAGTTAAATTACTAATACTTTCAAACAAACTCTTCGTGAAGTTAACTCTAGCGCATGCGCATGAAATCTCTCTGAGCATTGTCAGATTTATCTCTGAGCATAAGGAAATGTGAAGACTCGATAGAGCTACGACAAATCGACTATAGAGCTTGATACTAAACCTCTCTCAAATAAAATACTACTACTCAATATGAGGGTGTTCCCAAATAAAATATAATAGCCATGACTTCAACAGGAAAAATTTAACCAAAACTAGAAAATAAATGTATTCCTTTCACTTTCTGGTGAATACCGAGTATGCACCACAAAAATCAAATTAGATGCTAAATTCACATTTTTTTTGTATTAAAATCAATTAAACAGTTTACTTAAAAAAGGTTTTAAATAATATTAAATCTATGGCTGAGTCGCAAAAGTATTTGCTTTCGTCCTAAGAAACCGTTATGCACTTCAATGTTGAATAGAATTTAAATAAAAAAGAAATTTTAACCAGAAATTAGAATCAGTCAATGAATTTCAATTTCTGAACACCCTACTTTTTAAGTACTGAACGCAAAACTTTCATTTTGTGGAAACTAGCTCTAGAAGAGCTCGGTTGAAGACAAACTATGTTCATAATAAAAACTATGGCGACGGAAAAAAAAATCATTGAATAATTTTCTTTATTTATTTTAAACGAATGCACATAATCTTTCCTTTCAATAAAAACACAATAAAATATTGCAAATATTGCAATGAAAACAAAAACATTTCATTTCATGATATTTTAAATTTATTTATCAATTTTTTACATTGTTTTGGTAAACTTTTTTAAATATTTTACGGCGTAATATAAATAATTTCGAAGGCGCGTTGTTATTTTTCGAAGTACTTTCAGTACAATTGTGAAAAAACTAAACGCGCACTAAGAAATCACTTATGTACATGGAACTCACAAATAATATATTAATGTTATTTCTCACTACGACATTTTCTCTGCGAATTATTTAATGATTTAATTAATTTGCACGATATCAAATGATGTTTTCGATTGCTACTATCACACACATGTAATACATCTCCCTAATATTATTTTAATTTATCATTTGTATTATCTTAACTAATACAAACAAAGTGCTGTCAAAAATGTTGCTTTAAAGACTTCCAAATCATGAGCCTGAGAGCTTCAAAGCCGTACTAGCCACTGATAAAAAGCTGGCTTCGAAAAAAAATTTGATCTCAAACTCAATTTATTTGCTGTAAACATGCTTTACACTTGCTTTAGAAGCGTATCTGGAGCTTCTTTTGAAATCAGAGAGCTTTAAGATTTGCTCTAAGAGCGCTGTTGAAGCATTTGAACAGCTAAAATTGTTACCTGGGATAAATCTGAGATTTCAGCTGAAAATTTTAAGACTTCTTTAAGATTTCGTTTAAATCTAGAGTTTTCATTGGTATTTTGTTGAAATGTCATAAAATCTTGTTCCATCAATTTAAATTACATATCACACGGTTAAAAATTCTGGGGTATTTTTTAATACAGCCTTTGTATTACAGCCGTATTCAATACAGAAAATATTACTTTTTAATATTCCGTAAATATTAAAGAAATTTTCTAATAACTTTGTATTACATTCTAATAGATTAGTATTAAAATTGTTATTTGTAATACAAAAAAGATTAAAAAGTAATCGAATGAAATAAAATATAATATTTTGGTATTAAATTTTAATAACTTTAGTATATGCGTACATTTTTAATACAAAAAGTATTGAAATTTAATACAAATTATATTAAAAGAATCGGGATGCGTGTATTTTTAATACAAAATGTATTAAAATTTAATAAAAATTGTATTAAAATATTCGGGATTCGTGTATTTTTAATACAAAAAGTATTAAAATTTAATACAAATTGTATTAAAATAGCAAGATACCTTTACTTTCAATACAACAGTATTAAAATCTAATACAATTTGTATTACAACAGGAAGCCATTATAAGCAAGCATCAGCCATATTGAAATATGAATATGAAGCATATGTTTTTAATACCAAAGTATTAAAATTCAATACAAATTGTATTAAAACAGCAATAAAACAATAAATAAACAATTTAAATATGCATTATTTTGAAGGCGCGTTAAAATATTTCGAGGTAAAATATACAAATTAGTCGATAAAATTTCAATCGCATTAAGATTTTAGGTCTCATATACGTGACAAAAATAAATATAATAATGCCACCATTAATTGACTCAGAAGATAAATACTCTTAGAAAAAAAGTCTTTCATTACTATTATTTTTGTAATATATTTTGTATTAATTTTCATGAAAAGGATCTAAAAATTAAATTTCAAGAAATAAAGTATTATATTATAATACCTTTGTATTATTAAAATATAAAACAGATTTCGTATTCCTTTGTAATATCTGATATTATTAAGTTTTAATATATTTTGTATTAACTTCAAAATTTTAATATTTGCCAAGTATTAGATTTTAATATATTTTTGGTGTTGTCATATATGTAACCCAGAAAATATTAAAAAGTACCCCAAAATTTTTAACCGTGCAGCATTTTTGAAAAAAAATGTCGAATTTTGTTTTGGTGGGAACATAGCACAAAATAATAAATTGACGTCACACATGAACACTTTTGTTTATAATGAGCGCGCCCTAAAGGGGTTTTGAGTACCCTTAAAATGATTTAACACAGTGCGAGCGTTAGGAAAATAGGGAAGGATTCCAGAGCAGATACCGATGCACATTGGTTTTGTTGTTCTGAATATCAAAATGAGAGGGGGAAACACAGAGCCACAGAGAATCTCTATACTTGACATTACGTTCGAAATAGGGCTCAAGGGTAAACTGAGAAAAATTTCTTACTTCTTCGAAGAAAGCCCAATTTTTTCGCAGCATTTTTGGTGACGTCGAATATGTGATCATTCTACAGAATGTGGTTTGTGATGCATATACCCAGAATTGAAAGTTGTTCGGTTTCCTCGATGCACTCATGGATAGTTTCATAGTGGGTGGGTTTCACTTTAACCACAGAAGACATCATTGAGTTTTTGAAGCATTAAATTCTACGTGGTTTCTTATTCCTAACAGGAAATTGTCCTCCTTTTACTGAATTTTCCTCCAAATATCCTCTTTTTATCTTTCAAACCATTTTCCTAAGATTACTCCAATCAAACACGTAACTTTATACAGCACTGATTTGAATCTAAACGTTTTTTCAATAATTTGGAAAAGATCTAGAAATCAATGATGACTAGGTAAGTTTAGTCAAACACTAAGTCAATGAAGAACAAATTAAAAGATGTACAATTGGTTAAAAGATAAGGAAATTTTTTAAAGAACATGTGAAAATCTATTCAAGCCAGTAAAGTTGTCGCTATTATATCTTGAAATGCCCTGTCCGAAAAACTGTTTTCAAATTCAAGCTTTGACACCCGAGAAATCGCAACTAAAAGTTGACAAACTAGAGAGAATGTGCAATAAATTACTACTTTGGCTGTGCAGATTTTTTAATTTTCTTAAGAAAAAACTATTCCGAAGAAAAGTAAACGAATTAAGCACTGTTTCAGCCCTTTTTAAAAAACGTGCTCGGATATCTTCTTATTCACGATTTAACTTAAATGCTGATCAAAAGTTAGGTAGTTTACTATAAATTTTTATTTTAATAAACTGATAATCTTCGTTAAATTCTACGTCTAGTACAATCAACAAGAACTCTGATGTTACCAAAGAGTATTTATTAAAGTGCACATATTTGGGGTTGTAAATAGCGATTTTGTCACCACTGTTTCCCTTATATCTAGTTTTTGACAAAAATGACAGAACTTCTTTGTTTACTTGATTACACGTTAATGTACCTACCAACTATGGTCAGTTAGTTTATTTTCTTGAATTTCGTCCTCTTTTTTTCTCTGAAAAAATGGTCACCGTACTTATTCCCCATTGAACAATGCTGATAAGATCAGAATCTAATGACCTTACAAGAACAAGGAAGTGAATCTTGGAACGAATATGAAAAGCTGAGGGTACTTTCATCTGCAAAACAATTTAATGGGTTAGAAGTTTCAGACAGAAGATCATTTATAAAAATAAAGAAGAGAGTCGGAGACAAAACGGAGCCCTGGGGTACACCAGCATTTATTCTATGAATATCATACTTGTAACCATCCAATAAAACTTTTGTTGAACGGTCCGAAAAGTAATTTCTAATCCAAAGAAGAAGAGATTCATCAATACCAAATGCACGCATTTTCGATAAGAGAGCTTGATGCCAAACACTATCAAACGCTTTTGAAATATTGAGCGCAATAATCTTACTTTCTCCAAAACGATGTACAGATTTGTTCCACTGCTCGGTGAGATATACCATCAGATTTCAGTGGACCTATTGCTACGAAATCCATACTGCCGGTCATTAAAAAGCATTCGGTCTTCGAGATATTTCTTAAGCTGATTATATATCAGCGTTTTCATGACCTTTGAAAGAAGAGACGTATGTGCAATTGGACGATAATTGGAGGGAGAAGAAGATACGCCTTTTTTAGGGACAGGCTGGTCAAATGCAGTTTTCCATCCACTTTGAAAGATACCTGTAGAGTAGGATAGATGGAAAAGTTTACGCAGAGGTTTTGTCAGCGTTGAGGAACACCTCTTCAGAACAATGGGAGGGATACTATCCGGACCAGCGGATTTGTGTATATCAAGATCTTTAAGAACTCTTGCCACTGCACGAGTGCGAAAGAATATTTGTCCCATGAAATCATTAACGCTCTCAAGTACAGGAAGAGTTGTGATACAGCAAACTGTGCTGCAAGCAAATTGGCCTTATCAATTATGGAGCTAACATAATAGGCTATTGATTATGTCCTAAAAAACAGGGCAATAAGGAAGTAAGACGTTCATGGAATTTTATTGTAAAAATCATCAAAGGGGTCATTGAAGATGAGAAAACCGTAGAGTGCTATTAAATTGGAGGGTGCATTTTGGAGAGGGGGATGCAAAAGCACCCTTTTTGGTTTTTTGCATATAACTCGAAAACGAAGCAAAATTTCGAGATGATTCTCAAAACTTTTTTTGTAGAGAATAAAATCTACCATCAAAATGGATTTTTGAAAAAAAATTTTTAGTTAGCTAAAGGAGAATGGGCAAATTTGTATGAAACATGGGCGTGAGCGGCCAAGAATGATTTTGTTATTTTTGTATGTGTTTTAGTCTTACAATCACCGTGCAGAAATTTTTTCATTGTGGTGTACTTCAAAACCGAAAAAAATGCATTTTTGTTCTATGACTTCAATAGAGTTTTACTAAGTTTCTGGCTTCTGACCAATTCAAAACTAGAAAAAGAAAGTGGAACAAGAAATCTAGACAGTCTCAAGAATATTTGTTTATAAAAATGACCATATAACATCATTAATAAGAACATTTACCATAAAACTATAATATTACAATCCTCACAATATTAAAAAATCCTGAGTAAAATAATATGTTTAAAAAAATTACAAAGTTGTTGAAATACGTATGTACTGGGTCTGTTTAAACCCGTCATGCGTCCTTGGGATATTCTGAAACCCCGTTAAACACACTAATACAGTATCAGTAGACGTTATAAAGTTAGAAAAAAGCACTACATCCACTAAAAATATAATCACTATGCAATATTGCTCAATGCAATTGCATTACATAAACATTGAAATATCTTCTTTTCTAAATGAAATGCAATGTAACGTCCATAGTGAAAGTTGTTCCTGTGTAGCATACCTTTCATTTGACACTAATTTCATTAATGGCCTTCAAAACCGAAAAAAATGCATTTTTGTTCTATGACTTTAATAGAGTTTTACTAAGTTTCTGGCTTCTGACCAATTCAAAACTAGAAAAAGAAAGTGGAACAAGAAATCTAGACAGTCTCAAGAATATTTGTTTATAAAAATGACCATATAACATCATTAATAAGAACATTTACCATAAAACTATAATATTACAATCCTCACAATATTAAAAAATCCTGAGTAAAATAATATGTTTAAAAAAATTACAAAGTTGTTGAAATACGTATGTACTGGGTCTGTTTAAACCCGTCATGCGTCCTTGGGATATTCTGAAACCCCGTTAAACACACTAATACAGTATCAGTAGACGTTATAAAGTTAGAAAAAAGCACTACATCCACTAAAAATATAATCACTATGCAATATTGCTCAATGCAATTGCATTACATAAACATTGAAATATCTTCTTTTCTAAATGAAATGCAATGTAACGTCCATAGTGAAAGTTGTTCCTGTGTAGCATACCTTTCATTTGACACTAATTTCATTAATGGCCGCTTACGCCCAAAAATGCCCATTCTCCTTTTAAAAAGATCATTGAAAAAAAATGTGAAAAATCGCATTTTTTGGTTTTTTTTACGTAATTGCTTATAACTTTCTTACCAGCAGAGATAGGTATAGGCATTGCCTCATATAAAAGAAAGATAATTAAATTTCTTTTAAAATAAATTAAAAAAAAACAGTTTGGATAAAAATCGACCGAGAAATAGTCATTCAAACTAGGCTGATTTTAAGTTTTTAAAGCTTTATGAATTGCATTTTTGGCTACTTTGATGGACTTGTTGGATTTTACGCTTAAACTAGGTGTATTGGTGAGCCATGACCAGTTATGTCAAAAATAAAAATCAAATTGCAAATTTGTCACAGTTGTAGGGTTGCCATCTATTTTTTTTGTTTTCAAAGTTTAGAATAATTGGCAAAATCAACACACTGGCTCTTACAAAGTCGGGTTATGTACACATATGTTAGCATATACCTTCTCGAACATGAAAAAAAATAGTTCCAGACAAGTTTTACGGTTGAAAGTCCTTTCCAGACGAGCTCAACATTTTCAAAGTAGGTATTATAAGAAATTACTTTTTTTTTTATTTCAAATAACTATCAAATCTTGTTTTACAAAGCCGGGATTTCAATATATGTTAGCTTATGTCTCCTTGAATAGAGACAAAACTGTGCCAGACGAGTTTGGCTGTCGAAAATGCATGCCATACGGCCCTTAATGTTATAAAGTTGGTGATTTTTTTCTTTTTGTTTTCTAATTTTTAAAATAATTATCAAAACTAACAAATCTACTTTCACAAACCGAGGTATTTGGTAGTTTATGCCTTTCGTTATATGGACAAAATAGTGCCAGACGAGTTAGGTATTCCAAAATAAAAGAAAGTTATTTCTTTAATACCTACTTAGAAAATGTTGAGCTCGTCTGGCAAGGACCTTCAAACGTAAAATTGGTCTAACACTATTTTTTTTCATGTTAGAGAAGGTATACGCTAACATGTGCTCAAAATCCGGCTTTGTAAAGGCAAGTGTGTTGATTTTGACAATTATTTTAAATTTTGAAAAAATTAGATGGCAACCCTAAAACTGTGAAACATTTGAAATTTGATTTTTATATTAGACTTAACTGGTCATGGCTCACTAATACACCCAGTTTGAGCGTATAATCTAACAAGTCCATCAAAATAGCCAAAAATGCCATTCATAAAGCTTTAAAAACTTAAAATCAGCCTAGTTTGAATGACTATTTCTCGGTCGATTTTTATCCAAACTGTTTTTTTTTTAAATTCATTTTAAAAGAAATTCAATTATCTTTCTCTTATATGGAGCAATGCCTATACCTAGCTCTGCTGGTAAGAAAGTTATAAGCAAATTCGTAAAAAAACCAAAAAATGCGATTTTTCACATTTTTTTGCAATGATCTTTTTAAAATTTAGCTAACTAAAATTTTTTTAAATTCTTTTTCAAAAATCCATTTTGATGGTAAATTTTATTGTCTACAAAAAAGTTTTGAGAATTATCTCGAAATTTTGCTTCGTTTTCGAGTTATATGCAAAAAACCAAAAAGGGTGCTTTTGCACCCCCCTCTCCAAAATGCACCCTTCATCTCCATCTTTAATGACCCCTTTGATGATTTTTACAATAAAATCCCATGAACGTCTTAGTTCCTTATTATATGACATAATCAATAGCCTATAAGGAGTGTCATTGAAGACGAGTGTTGTAACCAACGACGAGGTGGTATTTCTAATGTTTTCTACAAATGACCAAAAGTTCTTACTTTCTTTGTGATACTGTAGTATCTTTTGCCTTAATTTCTGGTCAAGCAAAAATTTGGTTCCTTGAATATAGCCGTTACAGGTCTTTCTATCTTGTTTGAACTATTTCCGGTTTTCCTTACCTAGAAGGGTTGGCTTTGTTACAAAGGAAGCTCACTTCTCTTAGCCTGATGATTACCTCTTTGCAGCTCAAATCAAACCATGAATTTCATTTCGGTTTGATAAATTTTATCCTATGAACTTCTCTTTAAAAGACACCAGAAAATAACTTTTAGTTAAGGCTTCCTTAAAACTAAAACCAATTTTTCACAAAATGGTTGTTTATGGCACTTCCAAAGCAGCAAAGTATTTTAACTGTGGTCATGTCTTTCTCTCCTATAGACAGTCAATTTCCATATTGTCCTTGGTCTTCCAACCTACCGTGCACCCTGAGGATTCCATTTAAAGGAATGTTTTTTTATTTCATCGATTGGTTTCCTCAGTGTGTGATCAATGCATTGCTATTTCTTCCTTATTTCGACGTCCAGTCGCTCTTGCCTTGTCCTACGTGCCTCTGCCACAATTCTTGATTTAATATAATTTGTAGCCAATCTTCAGGATGTGGTGCAGATAGCGACTCTCAAAAGCCTGCATTTTTTGTATGTACAAATTTAAAATACATTGAAATAATATTGCACATCAAAATTTTCAAAAAATCTACTTTTGAATTTTTAAAATTGTCCCGAAAACGGGTTAATATTTTCTTTTTTGAAACGGATATAAAAAAATACTTCAGATTTGGATGTCAAATTTTTTCACGAAAATGTTCTGAGAATTTTTTATTATCAGAAATTATTGTTTTAAGAAACCAATCGATTTTTAAAATTTTCCATACATTCCTCTTAAAATTTTACATTTTGGACTAAGAATTATGATGGTTGGAAATTTTTTTAAAAAACAATTTTCAAAATTTCTACATTTTCTTAAGTCAAATTTAATGTTCAGTTAAAAAAGTTAATGTCCCCTGGTCTTCCCCAGTTGAATTAATAGAATATATTTTAACTTAATCTCACGTATCAAAGACACAAAAATTGCTGCTAATACCCCTCGAACCTCTAAAAACTTCATGTTTATTTCTTAAGACCCCCAAAAAATTCTTGCAAGACGTTTTTTTTTGGACTTCAAATCTACTCCTTAAGTTATGGAAAAACTTATTATTTTGTATTTTGTGGAGGTTGATCTTTGATCAATATACCTTTTCTTGTAAAATAATTACAATTTATGACGTCTTTATCGCCAAAGATTCGTTTTCGATATGGAAAGTTTTTAGATTTAGAAGGTACTACTTTTCTCCAATATACACATCCAAAAAGTGGGCGTGGTAAGAAGTTGTATAGTTAAATAAATAATTTAAAAAAAAAAACATTTCCTACACATTTTATTCTAAGTATATTTTTGTCAATTTTTTAAGGATTCTATAATCGTTTTTAAAAACACCGTCAAAATTAAACTTCTCGACCTCTTTTTTAGGGTAATTCATTTTATTTTCATAGAAATTAGTCAAAAAACAACAGTTTTATCAAAAACGCCTCAAAAAATTGGCGTGTGGAAAAAGTTATTTTATCTACAACATTTTTAATGAACGCATCCCTCTAATTTATATCAATTTTGAGAATTAATTGACTTAAGTTTTTTGAAAAGTAGGCGTGTCCGTAGGCGGATATTTTATCCAATGATGTATTATGATATTTTTTATGATGCCTAAAAAATTCATACAGAAATCGGTTGCTCTATATTTTATAGATTTAAGACCGCCTCTCCATACAACATGAACCACTGTGTGTCGGCCAAGCCGTATTTTTTTTTGCCATACCTAAAGCAAAGATACATATGTTTAATAAGAACCAACAATATTCAGATGAGATATTGCGAAATTGTTGAGAAATGGCTTAGCTACCATGGGTTCGCCCCATATTTGTTAAGCCATCATCAACTGTCATATTCCATTGAAAGATAACTGTGATGTCTCGGGATTCTCGGGATTAAAAAACACTTAAGAAATGAAAAATACTATCAGATCTTTTACTGCCAGAGATTCAATTGATTTATGGACAACTTGGTTTGCCACTCGATTTGTTTAAATACGACTTAAAGCAAAGCAAACCGAATAATTCAATATAGAATACATGAAAAGTATTCCATGAGTTTACTTCAAACCGAGTTAGCAAACTAAAAATCAAAAACTAAAACCAAAAAAAAAAAAGGTGGTAGACTGACTGAGAAATAAACTCAGACAGACAAGGCTTGTAAGTACACTATCATATAGCATAGACTTTACTCACTAAAAGAATAAAATAAGTAGATTGTATGTAAGTATTGGAAAGTAATGCCTACATAATTAAGGAGGTAATCAAGTTAACAATTCTAGAGAACCCCTATTCTAGCAAACCACATTTGTGAGCAGAAAAGACATAGTAGATAATTTATTCAAAAACAATCCATTTATTGAAAATACATAAATGTATATTTTGTATGGAGAATATGGTTCACTCAGGCGTATACGCACTTTTTTTAAATGTAGGTAGGTGTGCAACTTTTTTTCGCTTTTTTGCATCTTCCCATTAGGGTCAATTTTCAATAACGTTTTATGATAGGCTTCTACTTGTCTTTGAATTGAAACAGTTTGACAGATGATCACAATTTGGTCTTTGAACGACAAAGTTGCCAGTTACTTTCCACTTGTGTTTTTAATTGACACAAAATTGTTTGTCTTTTCAAACTTACTGAATTCACGCTTGCGTTTCGAACACAGGCAACTTTTAAATACATATGTTTGAATAAAATCAGAAACAAAACCAAAGGAGAATGGGCAAATTTGTATGAAACATGGGCGTGAGCGGCCAAGAATGGTTTTGTTATTTTTGGATGTGTTCTAGTCCTACAATCACCGTGCAGAAATTTTTTCATTGTGGTGTACTTCAAAACCGAAAAAAATGCATTTTTGTTCTAACACTTAATAAAGTTTTGATAAGTTTCTGGCTTCTGACCAATTCAAAAATAGAAAAAGAAAGTGGAACAAGAAATCAAGACAGTCTCAAGAATATTTTGTATATAAAAAGGGCCATATAACATCATTAATAAGAAGATTAACCATAAAACTAAAATATTAAAAAATCACAATATTAAAAATCCTGAGTAAAATAATATATTTAAAAAATTACAAAGTTGTTGAAATACGTACTGGGTCTGTTTAAACCCGCAATGCGGCCTTGGTATATTCTGAAACCCCGTTAAACACACTACTACATTGTCAGTAGACGTAATGAAGTTAGAATAAAGCATTACACCCACTAAAAATATAATCACTGCTCAATGCAATTGCATTATATTAACATTATAATATCTTCTTTTCTAAATGAAATGCAGTGTAACGTCCATAGTGTAAGTTGTTCCTGAGTAGCATACCTTTCATTTGACACTAATTTCATTAATGGCCGCTAACGCCCAAAAATGCCCATTCTCCTTTGACAGTCTAACATTTAAAACTTTTTGTACAATATTAAAAGAAGAAGTAGGTGGCCAGGGCCATAGATTCTTTCTCAGGATACAAGTCTGCAGGTCCCGATGGAATAATGCCAATTATGCTCCAAAGCTCTGAGGACTTGATCGTACCGATTCTGGTGAAAATATTCAGGGGATGTTTAAATATCACCTATATTCCACCTAGTTGGAGAGAAGTGAACGTCATCCTCATTCCGAAAGCTGGCAAGCCCACCCACACCGAACTGAAAGATTTCAGACCAATTAGTCTATCCTCCTTTCTTCTAAAGACCTTAGAAAGGCTAATAGAAACGCACATTCGCCTAAAGCTAAATGATAGTGTTCTCTCTCAGGCCCAACATGCATATATGAAGGGCAAATCCGTTGAGACGGGGCGGCGCTCCATGAAGCGGTAGGCACGATTGAGAAATTAGTCCACCTCAAAGAACTCACCTTGGGTGCATTCCTTGACATAGAAGGGGCCTTTAACAATGTCGAAAATTACGCTATTCGACAAGCCCTAGACTCCATCAGCATCGATCCGATGCTATCAAACTGGATTGATTCCATGCTTCAAACTAGAATTGTAAATGCAGAAATGGGTGGTAGCAAGCTAAAAGTCAGGACGTGTAGGGGTACGCCACAGGGGGGGGGGGGGTCCTATCTCTTCTGTTCTGGCTTCTGGTCGTTAATAGGATCTTAGTTGAACTAGATCTAACCGGTATCAGAGTCGTAGCTTATGCTGATGACATCGTGTTAATGGTCTTAGGAAAATTCGTTCCCACACTGTGCGACCTCCTACAAACCGCCCTTGATAAGCTCAGTAATTGGGCCAGTAGCTGCGGACTTAATGTAAACCCTCTTAAGACAGAACTGGTTTTGTTTACGAGGAAACGTAACATCTCAAGTATAAACCCTCCCACCATTAATGGGACACCGCTCCATATATCACTGGCACGGCTAAATATCTTGGTTTGGTTATCGATCGAAAACTAAACTGGAAAGAAAACATCAAAGAAAGAGAAAAGAAAGCTGCAATAGCTTTCTATACCTGTAGTAGAATTTTTGGAAAGAGATGGAGACCCAGCCCCAAAACCATTCTTTGGATGTACACAGCCATTACAAGGCCTATTCTTACGTATGCATGTTTGGTTTGGTGGCCAGCCTTGGATAAGGCAACCAATCTTAAAACCATGACTAAAATTCAGAGACTGGCGTGTATTGGCACAACAAGTGCCATTAAAACTACACCGACCGCAGCCCTAGAAACATTCCTTTCACTAGCCCCACTAGATCTTTTTACGAAAGAGTTGGCGGCCAAAAGTGCCTTACGACTCAAAGAGTGTAAGAATTGGAAACGGGGCCACTGTGGACACAGAGCCATAATAAACTACACTGTCATAGACACTTAAACGGACTACATTTCACCGTACATAGATTTTAACCCGGTTGTTCTAACAGATTTCCCAACAAGAGAACTCTGGAAGGGAAACCGGGTCTTAAACGAAAATCATGTTTCGGTTTTTACGGACGGTTCCAAAACGGAAGCTGGGGTAGTGTCAGGCATCTTCTCAGTAAAACCCACCCTTAAACATATCGATAAAGCTCCCAAACTTTTGCAGTGTTTTCCAAGCGGAAGTGCTAGCAGTTTGCGAGGCTGCAAAATATCTTTCAACATGTGGACTGATAAATAAAAACATTGACATCTTCATAGACAGCCAGGTGGCAATTAAGGCCATTTCATCAATTGTCACAAAATCAAATCTGGTTGATCGTTGCCGTAGTGAGTTGGGATTGCTCGGTGAATCAAACTCAGTCACCCTTCGATGGGTCCCGGGAAATAGTGACATTTATGGTAATGAAATGGCAGATATACTGGCCAAAAACGGTTCATCGCTTGAACCGAGCCAATCTGTACCCTGGGTACTTAAGCCACTGGTACAGGAAAAAAAAAAAATAGAATTCATCAGAGCTTCCTCAAGGCCGCTAACGACAGATGGTCAGGAATTGACACGTGTCGGGTTTCGAGGAATCTCTGGCCAGATATTTCCAAAGAAAGAAGAAGGTATTTACTTAAGCTAAGCAGACCTCAACTGTCTCTCTTGGTTGGAATTCTAACGGGTCACAACTCAATGGGAACCCACATGACCAGAATGGGCATCAGCTCATCTGATCTTTGTAGAGGGTGTCAGGACGAAGAGGTGGAGGAGGGCTCATCCCATCACTTCCTCTGTGAATGCCCCAGCCTAGCCAGAACTAGAAAATCAGCCCTCGGAGAGTATTTTTTAGATGAACTGGGCGCCAACGTCTCATTTTTGCCACTTAAAAGCATCCTAAAATTCATTCAGAATTCAGGATGGTTCAGGAGGCACACCCTTCCTAAATCTTCCACTAACTCCCTCCCCTTACCCTTCATTTACCTACATCTTACATATCCTGGGGAGCGCAATGGATCCATTGAGATCCGAGTGAGGTGATGGGGGCCACCACATCACTACCCCTTCTAACCTAACCTAACCTAACCTAATTTCATAAATGGTGAGAAGCGAAGATAGTGACATTTGAAATTCGTAAACCAATACTTTTTACTATCAGTAATTAAAGCGAATGAAAAAGAATATTTCCATTAAAAAATCGCAAATTTGATCAAATATTCCGCAGTTGCAGATACATATGTAAATTGTGCTCAATTTGTAAATTTACAAAAAGTGGATTACCACTTCATTTCGTGATATTGCCATTTGGACTATGCAAATTTTATTTTCTCCTTTTTTCTGAACACAATGTTTTATTTTAAAAAAAAGAACAATATTGGAACTAAATTGTGATAAGAAAGTGGTGATTTAGTGAACAATATTTGGTAAATTGAAACCATTCTCATGGAGTTGCAAATAGCGACAAAAAAAAATATTTGATGGATTTAAAATCAGTGATTGTGCCAGGTTAGTCACGAAATATTCATCGCAAATCAAATCTTGGTAAAGTGCCATGATTAACAAATTAAACTTGTCTTGCCAATTTCAATTAAAAGTGTTGCAATTGGTGAATTTTTCAATTCTCTCCATGAAGATCCCAGAGCCTTCCTTGTGGAATTCAGAGATGAGGAAAAGTTCTCGGGTGATTTTTTCCGGTGTTGTCATGGTGATTTGCGTTTCTCTTTTTATTTACGTCGCATTCTCTGGAGTTCTGAAAACATTTAGGCGCCAGTTATATCTATCATTGAAACTCATCATTGAAATGTTTGTCCTTCAATTTTGAGGCATTTATAAAGCAAAATCATTTATTATTTTGATGAAGAAATAAAGCTCAAGACTTAATAAATATTTCTAGTCAAAAAGAAATTTCAAACAGGCCAAACCTTCAACTTTAAACGAATTTGAATATTTCAATGGCAATTAGAAAGGAAGTTTAATCCTTGAACAAAACAAAACTCATTTTATGTGAAAGGTTGGGCCAAACTTAAATTTCTTTTTGACTAAAAATAATTGTTAAGAGAGTAGAGATTTATTTTGGCATCAAAATAACCACTGATTTGCTTTGTAAATGTCTCAAAATCAATCATTAAAATTTCCAATGATGAGTTTCAATGATAGGTATAACTGGGCCCTTACTCAACAATTGATCAAAATGAACACGGAGAAGAGGTGACTTGAAACTGTTTGCTTTAAATACGCGTTTTTGTTTGAAAAATAGTGACTTTAGCAGCTCAAAACACAAATTTTCTATTCTTCTCCTTGCAGCGAGCTTGTCATCTAATCCTTTAGACTCGTAACCTATGGTCTCATAACAATCATCTTAAAAAATAAAAGTTCCACTTAATTTATTTTTGTTTCTTTTGCTGCTTAAAGCAAAAATTGAAAATCAAAACCACATAGCACACCAACACCGTGGTACATTTTAAAACCCTCCAAAATTAATAAATAATAACTACCTAAGCCTTTTATATAGTCAAAATGTTAATTTTTGCTTAAACAAGATTGACCATCATGAATTCAAATCCCAATGGTTTTTAATTCATAAAATATGTATAAGTTAATTGAAGCATTAAACAATTCCATAATAATTCATATTTCCAAACGATAACCTTTGATTGGATTAAATTACCAACACATAAAAAAACAATTGATTTTTTAATTCATTCAAATGAAAATTTCCCCCAAATAGTAAATTCAACGAAAATGAAATTCAAAACAATGTAATTTCGTATTCAAATTTCAAAATGATTCGATTTAAATTATAATGAAAATTTTACTGAAACAGAATACATAAAAATATGTTTTTGAATGTTCAATGTAAAATAGCTAGATTATGTACAAGTACAATAGTACATATTGCTTTGAGTTACCTATGAATTGAAATTGGAGGGATATTCTGTCAAGTCAATCAACCTGATTGGAGAAAGTTTTTGAATTCGCTGCATTAAACTATAACTATACAATTTTACTTACATATCTATAAACTACTCCTACCTATGCATAAAATCTAAATGCAATTTGAAATAAATTGTTCACTGTCTTGGTGTTTCACAAATGCAAATATGAGGGGAGGGTGTTAAACGAAAGCATCATCCTTTGAACATGACGCTTGTTTGCCAAGGGCAATTTTAAATGTGAGAGATATTTCTGCGTTGAGAATTTAATACAACAAAACTAAATTGCATTCTCAAAGCATGATTTGAAAATCCTTGCATTTGTCATACGCGAATACCGTATGGAGGAAGATTAAAAATAGTTTAGGTATGCAGACGACATGTCGGGATGTATTCAAATTCAGATTTCTTAAAATGCGTAGGATTTTTGATATTGAAGTTGTTGATTTCTTTATTTTCATGGACATTTATATAAGTTAATATTTTTGTTTTTGTGTTTTTTTTTTCATGCACAATAAAGAGAAATTGTTCACATACATCCACCACAAGTTTCGATAGATACAAATTTCATTGAGTGCATACTCATGGCGTTAGGAAATAGTGCCCAAGGAAAAAGCGTTCAAATTGATTCGGAGATAACACCCAAAAAACACTGAACAAATTGTTGTTGTTATTTTTTTTTGTATTTTTGGGTGATATTTTCTAAGTTCGCTTTCTCCTTTAAAATGAAAACATGCCCAAAATAATAAATTCAAATTGTTTTTTTTTTTAACAGCCATATTATTCACTCAATTAATCCGGTTTTAAATTTACACCTTGGTTAAAAGTGAGTTAAGTCTCAAAAATTCAACCCAAGCGCATAATATTCACTCTTTAAACTCGGTAATAAACCCTATTTATTAAACTTTGTCGCGTGTAACCCGATTCAATTTTAACTGCCATCCAGGGAGCTGTTAAAGTAGTTTAACCCGGGTGTAAACTAGATTTTCAGTACATTCACTCATTTTAGCCGAGCAAAGTCATATTTGAAGTTTTTACGCAAAGACATTATTATTAAAGATAAAATAAAATAAAAGCAACAAAATAAGGCTTTTTAAATGAAATGGTGATGTCTTCGTCGTCAGAAGATGCATTTCTGGACCAGATGGAGAATCAACGGCGTTCTAGTCGAGTGTACCGCATGTACAAGCGGGCTTGCGCGATGATTAAATATTTAATGTTTTCCTCTTTTTTATCATTTCCCGCTCGGTTTTATTGCTTACATAACCATCACCTTTTATTTTGCGATTTGACATTTTTTTATATCAATTTATTAATTGAGAAAAAATTTTACTATTTTGATTTGTTTTTCAAACGCCAAATCAGGATTTTTAAATTTTGAACGATAAAATTTGAAATACAACAATAAACACATGCTTGCAAATGTCAAATTATTGACATTCCGTATGTTTAAAATCGGTGTATAGTCAAGTTTAAGCAATTTTACATCCGGTTGTAATGTATTTTAAATCCACCGAGTTTAATGCTCGTTTTGAGTGAATATTATGAACAAAAGTTTAAATTGAAAAGTTTAAAAAATGCGAGTTAATAGGACAGGTTTATAATTCATTTAAACCTTACTTACACCTGGAGTGAATAATATAGCTGTAAGTTTAAGTTTAAGTTTAAGTTCAAGTTCAAGTTCAAGTTCAAGTTTAAGTTTAAGTTTAAGTTTAAGTTTAAGTTTAAGTTTAAGTTTAAGTTTAAGTTTAAGTTTAAGTTTAAGTTTAAGTTTAAGTTTAAGTTTAAGTTTAAGTTTAAGTTTAAGTTTAAGTTTAAGTTTAAGTTTAAGTTTAAGTTTAAGTTTAAGTTTAAGTTTAAGTTTATAAGTTCAAGTCTAAGTTTAAGTTTAAGTTTAAGTTTAAGTTTAAGTTTAAGTTTAAGTTTAAGTTTAAGTTTAAGTTTAAGTTTAAGTTTAAGTTTAAGTTTAAGTTTAAGTTTAAGTTTAAGTTTAAGTTTAAGTTTAAGTTTAAGTTTAAGTTTAAGTTTAAGTTTAAGTTTAAGTTTAAGTTTAAGTTTAAGTTTAAGTTTAAGTTTAAGTTTAAGTTTAAGTTTAAGTTTAAGTTTAAGTTTAAGTTTAAGTTTAAGTTTAAGTTTAAGTTTAAGTTTAAGTTTAAGTTTAAGTTTAAGTTTAAGTTTAAGTTTAAGTTTAAGTTTAAGTTTAAGTTTAAGTTTAAGTTTAAGTTTAAGTTTAAGTTTAAGTTTAAGTTTAAGTTTAAGTTTAAGTTTAAGTTTAAGTTTAAGTTTAAGTTTAAGTTTAAGTTTAAGTTTAAGTTTAAGTTTAAGTTTAAGTTTAAGTTTAAGTTTAAGTTTAAGTTTAAGTTTAAGTTTAAGTTTAAGTTTAAGTTTAAGTTTAAGTTTAAGTTTAAGTTTAAGTTTAAGTTTAAGTTTAAGTTTAAGTTTAAGTTTAAGTTTAAGTTTAAGTTTAAGTTTAAGTTAAAGTTAAAGTTAAAGTTAAAGTTTAAGTTTAAGTTTAAGTTTAAGTTTAAGTTTAAGTTTAAGTTTAAGTTTAAGTTTAAGTTTAAGTTTAAGTTTAAGTTTAAGTTTAAGTTTAAGTTTAAGTTTAAGTTTAAGTTTAAGTTTAAGGAGGAAGGGGAGGACTGGACGGGACGGGGTGCTGACTTGTACGCCCGTCGACCTCGTCCTGATCGGGAGTGTGGGGTGGTGCAGCGTGACGATTCACGGTGCAATGACCCGAGGCACGATGACCCAGGGCGCACAGTGGTCTCAAAAGCGAATCTAGTGAGTCAAAAGTCCAAAAAATATGCATTTTATATCAGGGCAGGTACATATAGGTTAATTGTAAAGATGTCAGAGACCATGAATAAAGTCAAATTAATTGACAGAAGACTTTAGTTTTAAGCAATAATACCGCTAATTGCAGACACATCATTCAGCCATTGTTCGTTCAATATTTTTGATGGTACAATTTTGTTTGTCTCTTATTTGTTTGAAAAGTTATGAACTTTTTTGTTATTATTCTCAATTGGACTATATTTAAGAAGGTTGGTAATTTCATTTATTTATTTATGATTAACGGTGTTTTAGTTAAACGAACTGTGGCATTTTCTTTGTTAGTAAGAAAAAATTGGTAAAACATTTATTCTGTAGGCTGCAACTTTTACTGTACAAGTCTGTTTAAAAAGAATGAACTTAAATTGAATTCCAGGATTATTTTTATTTCATCTGTTCGTTTTTGACCGTTTCATCTTACAGGTTATTTGACGGCAGTGGTCCAACTTTTTCGGCAAAAAAATGAAAAATTATCAGTGGCAGACATCTCAGAGGTCAACATAATATTAGCTGATATAGTTTTACCAATGTTCAAACCATAATTTTGTCCAAAAACGAGCATTGAGACATCATTTCATCATTATTTTCTATGTCTTTGTTGTCTTTGAAAAATAAATAACTGTCCACATAACCATGAAACACTTTTCTTTATTTGGCACTTGCTAGGCTTATTAGATATTGAAATAAGATTAGGAGGCTCCCGAAAATTACGACAGATTTTTTTTTTTGGAAAAAACACCAGAAAATTTTTTGGCTCAAAATTGGAAAAAAGAGCAGATTTTTTTTTGGAAAATAGGCCTAATTTCCAAATTACGTTTTGGAAAAAAGACCAGAAAATGTTTTTAGGTGAATTCAAACAAGTAGATGCATGTTTGCGGCTTATCTGCCTCCGCACATGACAACCCCGCAGCAGCCCCAGGTGCTGATTCAATAAGAATTTTGAAGTAAAATGTTCATACTTCAAAATGACCATAAACATTTTTTTGAAAAAAAATTACCTCGAGAAAAAAATATAACCTCAAATTTGCATACAAAAATGCATTTTTTTTTAATCCTTTGATTCAAATATCTCAAAAAACGTAAAGTGTTAGAGCAATTCAAAGGCCAGATTTGAACTCAGCGCATCAAAGACTATAAAAGGGCACGGTAGTGCCCAGCCAAGTTCGCGGCACTACACCCTTTTTACAGGAACAAACTCAGGCGATTTTCAACCCCCCTCTAACTCAGTACCAATTAAGTCAGAAACTTCAAATTCGAGTATTTGCTGAACTGATCAAACACAGGTGGCTCACCAAATTTCAACTCTTTAGCATTAGTAGTTCCAGAGATATAGGACTTCAAAAATCGCAAAAAACCGTAACTGACTGACTCACTGACTCACTGACTCACTGACCTCACTGACTGACTGACTCACTGACAGATCATCAAAATTATGGAGCACTTCCCGACATCGTAGAAACTTGAAATTTCACACAACGGTAGGCCTTGTGGTACATACAAAGGAAAACATCGAAAATCTGCAATTTTCTATTCAGGGGCGTGGCATCCACCCACTTTCTTAAATATTCTATAAATTATATGGAGCCTTTTCGATTGTTGTAGAACAATGAAAATTGGTTAGTTGGTAGGGTTTTTTACGGGCTAACCCGTATCATCCTAATGTTCCATTAATGGAACGCTTACTATTTCACTCTATAACTTTTGTGTGAATGCATTCATTTTTTGTTTTTCGATGTTGGCATCACTAATATTATTGGCTGTCAAAATCATGTACCGTTGGTCTGAATTCATGGCAAATTGTTTCATTTATTGTGTGTTGTATTTTTATTATTGAACAAAAAAAAATGTCTCGTCGGACAAGGTTAGTATTATTTACTTATTATTTTATAAAGTACTGCGTATATATGTATATATACTCAGTATCGTTCTATTCACGTGATTGATGCTGAAATCCATTGAAAAAATAAGAATTGTGTTACTTTTTTTCGCATTTTTGTAAACCGTTCCATTATTGGAACAGTAGGATAATATGGGACAGTATTTTTTATATGGCCTTTTTTACTTATTTTGACTCAGATTGACTGTGAATGATATAATTTTGCATTTGGAAGAAGATGAAAATGTTTTTTTTGGCCGATATTTTTATAACACCTCCAGAAAATAATGAGAAGAGTGATGAAGACAGTGGTGACGTAGAAAACTCCAAATATAAATAATTTGTCACGACATCAACTTTTGGCAGAGGCTGAGTTCCAGGCTACGGTTTCAAATACTGTGGAGATAGAGGTAACAAATAACATTTTGGATAATATAGTTGTTAACCAACCCGACGAGCTAGATAGCACATTGGGAGATAATCCTCCACCCTCTAAAAAAAAAACGTGTTGTTCCAAGAAAGTGGAAGCATTTAGACATACCCGAAAAACCAGAAAAAGAGTCTACTCCACCGACCTTCTTAGAAGACCTGGACAATCCAGTAAAATTTTTTGAACTATTTTTTGATGACAAAGTGTTTGAACTTTTGCGTTCTGAAACTGAAAAAAACGCTATACAAAAAGGTAGCCACAGTTTCAGAGTTACTATATCTGAAATCAAGCGTTTTATGGGCATTTTATTACTGTCAGGCTACAATAGTGTGGCAAGATATAGAATGTACTGGGAGCAAAGTGTCGACTGCAATTTTCAAGGCGTAGCATCAGCTATGTCAAGAAACAGGTTCGAAGAATTACTGCGATACTTTCACGTTGCCGATAATAATAATTTAGCCCCAAATGACAAATTTGCAAAAGTGCGACCTCTTTGGGATCTTCTCAATACAAGATGGTTACAATACTATCCCGGTGATAAGAACCTCATCACCGGGATACACTCAAAAAATAATCCTGGTGCTATTTATCAAATTTCTCGATAGAATCAATCGGAAAAACTGATAACGAGATTCCCCCAGGTCTTCCGATAGAATCTATCAGCCATCGCTGATAGCTAGCACCAGGAAAATAATTTCCCTTTCAGATATAAAATTTCCCTTGAGCTCCGTATAAAATGAATCAGTAGCTTGGTACAATCTATCTGGAAATAAGAAACATTTTCCTGGTACCAGCTTCCAGGAGAATGGTGCTATTTACCAGGAATATTATTTTTTCCTCGTAAAATGTACCTAAATTCTGGTACAATATACCTGGACATTGGATGTTTTTCCTTGTTCCTGTTACCGGTATAATGGTAGTATTAACCAGGAACATTATTTTTGCTGATAAAATTTACCCGCATTCTGGTATAAAATACCAGGATATTGGATAATTTTCCTGGTAGCTGTTATCTGGATAGTGGTAGTATTTACCAGGATTATTATTTTTTTCCTGACAAAATTTACCCACGGTCTGGTACAATATACCAGCAAAGCGGTTCTTTTCCTGGTACCTGCTATCAGGAGAGTGGTAGTATTTACCAGGAATATAATTTTTTCCTCGTTAAATGTACCCGCGTTCTGGTTCAATATACCAGAAAGCAGAGATTTTCCTGGTAACTGTTATCTGGATAATCTACCAGGGTTATTATTTTCTTCCTGATAAAATGTACCCCGCATTCTGGTACAATATACCAGAATAGCGGTACTTTTCCTGGTACCTATAATCTGGATAATGGTAGTATTTACCAGGAATTTATTTTTTTCCTGATAAAATGTACCCGCATTCTGGTACAATTTACCAGGAAATCGGTAGTTTTCCTGGTTCCTGCTACCAGAATGCGGGTAGTATTTACCAGGAATATTATTTTTTCCTGGTAAAATTTACCCGCATTCTGGTAATATATACCAGAATGGCGGTATTTTTCCTGGTACCTGCTACCAGAATGCTGGTAGTATTTACCAGGAATATTATTTTTTCCTGGTAAAATGTACCCGCATTCTGGTAAAATATACCAGGAAAGCAGATATTTTTCTGGTACCTGTTATCTGGATAATGGTAATATTTACCAGGGTTATTATTTTCTTCCTGATAAAATATACCTGCATTCTGGTACAATATACCAGGATAGTGGTACTTTTCCTGGTACCTGCTACCAGAATGCGGGTAGTATTTACCAGGAATATTATTTTTTCCTGGTAAAATGTACCCGCATTCTGGTACTATATACCAGGATGGCGGTATTTTTCCTGGTACCTGCTACCAGAATACGGGTAGTATTAAGCAGGAATATTATTTTTTCCTGGTTAAATGTACCCGCATTCTGGTACTATATACCAGGATGGCGGTATTTTTCCTGGTACCTGGTACCAGAATGCGGGTAGTATTTACCAGGGATATTATTTATTCCTGGTAAAATGTACCCGCATTCTGGTACAATATACCAGGGCAGCGGTACTTTTCCTGGTACCTACTACCAGAATGCGGGTAGTATTTACCAGAAATACTATTTATTCCTGGTAAAATGTACCCACATTGTGGTACAGTATACCAGGATAGCGGTGCTTTTCCTGGTACCTTTTACCAGGATGAGGGTGATATTAACCAGGAATATTTTTTTTTTCTGGTAAAATGTACCCGTATTCTGGTATAATTTACCATTTTGTATGGTCCTGAAAATTTGTAGTATCTTAAAGTTTAATACAAAATATATTTTCATACTTACCATTTGAAGTGGAACAACCATACAAATATCTAAAAACCAACGAAAAGAAAAAGCCCATTCAACAATGAAGAAAGCGAAGCAATATTATCTTATAACAAATAAAAAATGGTTAAAATTAAAAAAAAAAAAATAGTTTTTATTGCAATTAACTAAATCTAATAACTTTGAAAACTTACTATTTCTTAAACGTAAAACATTATAGTTAATTTAAAACAATAATAGGTAATATATAACGATCATGATAAAAACATTAATGTAATAATTTAATAAGTAATAATTATAATTACGAGGTGGTTAATGTACAGTGATTGAATTGTTGATTGCGGTGTTTCTCTCATTTTCAGCTGATTTCAAGCACTTCAAAAGTACACGTGCTTTGGAACTTGATGCAGTTTTGTCGATTTGATAAAAATAAATATCAATGAACTCCCAAAAATTTTGACACGCCTTCGGATAAGCAATATTCAATGTGAAAAATATTTTGATGCAAATATCAATCGCACGTTCAAAGGTGAATAACTTGAAATGGGTGTTGTCAAAATCAACGTGAATTTCTTCAATTTTGTCCAACGAACCAATTAGAGTTATTAATGGTGGCTGGGATTGCGAATGTTTTGCAGCCAGTGAATTTTGATGCTCTTTGTAGTCTTGCTGCTGGGCAAACACTCTTATTGATGATTCTTGGCTGTCATAAACTGTGAACCTTTTGTTGCCTTCACGCCCACTTGGTTGCAGGAGAAAGTGCAAGTGTGTGAAGACCATGGCAGCCCTAGTATCTAATGAATGAAGAAAGAATAAAAGAATTTTCTTATTAAAATGAGACAGGGTGATAGACTTCTCGATTTTAAGTTTAAAATTAATATATTGAAAATAATTAAACCTGTTTAAATAAAAAAGCATTACATATATGTATATTTGTTTTAAGTGTAGGTATAAAATTAAGATCTTTCATATACAAATAATTATGATAACAAACTTTTGAAACGATATTGAAGTTGGGGTCGGACAAGCACTTCAAGTGGAAGCCGTGTAGTTTCATTCGTATGTCCGTGTGTGCAATTTGTTTTGGAAAAACGAATTCTAGCATCAAATCAACAAATTCAGTCATTCTTGGGCCCGCTAGAACACTGTCCTTGTTTCCGAACATTGTGTTAAAATCGGACTCGATCTACAAAGAAAGATTGATTTGAAAGTTTAAAAGCTGTGTTATTATGTTGCTTATCGTAATCAAAAAGACTAATAATGTAGTATGTATATTTGAGGAGATGGCAAACAAAACGGGATATATTCAACAAAACCTATCCGGTTATGTTCACCAATTCCTCATTTACATTCCTTGCAGTATTTTTCTAAGTGTGTTAAATAAAGAAGCTATAGAAATATATTTGTCAAAGATTATATAATTAAGTTATTGTTAAGAACAAGAAAATAAAAAGTAACAACAAGCAAATGTTGAATTAAAAAGTACTTTGTTTTTTTTCTTACGTATTCATATCCGTTCGGAAAGTTGATAAAATGCCATTTTTCGTAAAATTCATTCCATGACATTTTTTTACTGTTTGCCTTTTTTAGATCTAATTTTCGAATATTGAATGTGCTTGCCCATGCTTTTCCTTTTTCTTGTGCATTCATTGCAAGGAAATCATGTTTCATTTGAATGCATAATTTCTCTTCATCAACGCAATTTTCTGCGGTCAACGCAACATCCATCTCCAGCTTTTTCTTAGATTCTGGGATGCAAAGCCGGTTTATTCATCGAAATTTTCCGCGCATATTATGAAATTTGTTTGCGAGTAGTCCTTTTGGATTTTTATCACCTTTCTTGTGGTTATAGTAATCAAGCTATATGTGAAAGGCACCAAATAAATGCAAAGATTCAGAAATTACATATCGTCGGTTCAAAGGTAAAACTCACTTACTAACATATTACACTTTTGAAGGAAAATTATTTGAAACATACTTTTTAAAGCTGAAACGTCACGTTCCGAAAATTTTTAAATAAAATTTCCCGGCATACCTTTCAATGTCCCTATAATAACCGTGCAAAATGAGAATTTTTGGATTAAAAAAATGCATTTCATTCTCATTTTCTTGAACATTTTTTTCTGCACTTAGTGAGTTTTACCTTTGAACAGACGATATATAAATTTCTTACAGGGTCTTCATTAAAAGTCATGTGAATTTCTTCGGCGAGCTGCATCAAATCCTTTGACGAAAAATGTATATTATTTGTGATCGAATAATTCACAATTGTGTTCAACAGCAAACTTCGTACTGATTTATTGTCAATATTTTTATTATTTTGATAATAACCCTTAATCGGTTCTCCTTCGCTGCAGTTCAAAATATCTATCAATTTTTTGCTGACTGATGTATGGGATGGAAGGGGTGAAGAATGACTAGTTGTCGGTGTTGAAGAATTTTGTATTGCCGATAAGTCGTCTAGAGACTGATTGAACAATAAATTTGAACCAATCTCAATTTTCCATTGCTGCCATTTATCGAAGAAAACAATTCTACTGGCAGTTGTTATATTTAACCCTTGCAAGAATCTTTTCATAAAAAATGATTCTGCCACTTTCAATACGGGTACAAAGAGGCTTTCATCTATAACACAATTTTTATATTAATATCTAAATAATAAGAGTGAACTTCATTAATATTTTACCAACAAAATATTGGTGATATGGAAGAGGAATCTTCCATAAATTCAATAATTTTTTGAGATCTTCTGCTTCATTTTTGTTTCCATTGTCTGTGTCACAATATGAATTTATCAGTTCTGTGAATGAAACGTTTTCGTCTGATTTACAAGACTTTGGAGAATCAGACTCGAACCGGTTGTATGTTAAATCAGCGTCCAATGGTTTACCAGTGCTATCCACCAAAGTATAATCTATGAGTGATGGCAATACTTCACTAGATGGAACAGTGATGATGGTCTGTCCAATTGGTGATACCGTTTTCTCCTCCATTGCCGATTGCAAAGTGGATTTCGTTTGAGCAATATTTTTATAAATTTCATTTGATTCTTCTGCCATTTTCTTTTTCTTTGGTGATAACATTTTTATTCTAATACAAATGATAGATATCAATAAATTATTTTTGGTCTAACCATCAGCAAGCCACGAGATATTTTATAAGAATAAATCGGAGGACTTTTGCAATGGTCGATCCGTTGTAAATGATACGATGAGTATTGTATCGGTGTATTTACATTTCCTATTTCGATTGCAGCATAATGCTTTCGGAATGAAATTATTTGTACCCGTTGGCACAACAAATATGGAAGTGTTTCCTCTGAAAACTTGACCAACTCTTTAATTTGTAACAAAAACGCATTTTGTGGTGTACTGTCTAAAAATTGTGTTATGAAATAACCTACTTTGAAACGTTTTCCATAATAAATGCATTGAGAAAAACATATGAAATTTGAATTAATTCCATTCCGTGCCTTGTAGTCATTTATAAAATTGAAGTGGCAAGTATTCTGCATGTGGCAATCGGCAAATGATACGATTTCAGGAGTATTCTCATTTACTAAAAATTGAGCGAATTTCAACTGAAATTTAAATGATAACGTAATTGGTATGTTTCGTCGACTGTTAATGACTCGTGCATATTTTTTAAACTCTTTATGTTTAGCTTCAAACTGGAAGCACCAAAAATTACGAGGCACTCCACACATCCGAATTACTAACGGATAATGAACCATAAAATGATGCTTTGGCTTTAAAGTGTCGTTAAACAATCTCACATAATCAAGATGGTGCTGTCGAATAAGTTCTGCAAGGTGCTCAACCACATCATTTGATATGTTGAAATCAAGAAGAATTTCAACGATTTCAAGGAAATTCAAAAAGAAAATCCAAACCTCGTCCTTTTCAGGTATGCGATCGGCCACCATTAAAGGAAAATGATAAATAAAAGCCATCATTTCACGCGCTGTTTTCTTTAAATGCATGTTTTTTAAATTGTCATTCGTAATTGGTGACAATGAAATGTTTCCAATTTCAATTTCCCCATAGTTAAATGAGTTAACTCGATCATTGAAAGCTTGTAAATCTGTGAAAAACTTCATCTCGAGGATATATCGAATGATGTGACAAATGTTATAATGGCAAATACCTTCAAATATGTCATGCATCACATCAACTGAATAGTTATTAGTCACGTGGAATGACATAATAGAATTGAAAACTGAGTCCTCATGTATACCTGTTTTCTTATAATCATTAACTGCCACATCATCCATATAATTTTGCTTATTACGTAACATATTTTCAAGCTCACACGGCATTACGGAAGTTTCTTTCTTTGAAAGCTTACAAAATCGACAGAAAAAAGTACTCGAACATGAAGAAAAGCCTAGCATAGCATTCAAGCCTAAATTATCTCCAATCAATAAACCCAACACAAAGTGGACCTTTTTAGTTCCCTGAGTGGTACAAATCTCAATACCGGTTTCTTCTAAAAATTTTATTTTATTTACGAGTGCGTGAAGACATTTTTTATTTCCAAACAACTTATAGTCACGAGATTTGAATAATGCAGCTAGAAAAATATCAGATTTATCCGGAGTAACGGGAAAAGAATAGTATATAAAAGAAATGGGATCAGCGTGAGACCCTAATGGATTATTTATTTCTGCATCATCCATGTAAATAAAATAGGGTATGATAATTTCACTAGGAGAAAACAGACAACGTTTTTCCTGCCATGCCTTTCTCTTAATGAAGTGGGAAAAATTTGACTGATCGTTTGTAATTCGGTTCATTTCGTCGATAGTTTTAATCAATAAATCATTTTTTTCGAAAGTTTTTTTAAACTGAAATTCGAGTGGTAGGAGTACTCCCGTCGTTGTGTGCTCTTCATGGCAATTAATCCCATTACGATATATGTTTTTCAATTCTTCATTTATCGTGAACTCTGTGGCACCGCAAAAATAATCATTTGCTGTTAGCCACTGTATAAGCTGATGGTCAGTACTGCATGATTCAAACGGTTTTTCCACAGCTGAAATCAAAGCTGAAAAAAGCAATCGATCTTCTACTGGTCGATTTGGTTTATTGCTAAATAGTTTTAATGACTTTATAATGGGCTCATGTATGGTTTCCTTAAACATTGTTATAATTCTAGAAGCATCTTTGCGTGATAAATTGTCCATGCTGTATAATTTCATAGCGAAATCAATTCCACTCTTATTAATATCAATATCATTACTTATAACAGAATAATCGTTTTCAATAAAAGAATTTTGAGTGTCAGAAAAACACGAAGACAAACTCGAAGCACACGTTTCGGTTGGAGGAGAAAAACATCTCGAATAAGTAGAGGCAGGAGAACTCTTAATAATATTTGAAGTAGACGAAAATAACGTCAAACCTTCTTTTATATGCGTTTTGCAGTGACGTGAAAAATTTGTAAAAGTCGATGTGAATGACGTACATTCTTTAAAAGTGCACCGATAAACACCTGTTCCATCTAATTTATGCACCACTTTGAAGTGGGTGGATATATCTTTTAAGGTACAAAAGTTTTGATGGCAAATAAAACAATCCATTTATTCGGTCATATTTTTGTTATGCTGTTATGAACATTAAATCAAAATGGAAGTTTTAATAAAAGTAAAAAGAAGTTAAAATACTAATCATAACGCTAAAAATTGATTTAAAAATTTACATACCACTCATATATTTGTTACTTTCAGGTGTTAAGGGTTGTCTTGGCTGGTAAATGTGATTATTTTTGGTTGATTCGTGTTTTGTTTTTTTTTGCTGTAATGAGTTGAAAAACAATTGAGTTAGATTTTTGATTTATATCAAAGCAACTTAACATAACATATAAATATACTTTGAAAAACCTACGTTGTTGGATTTTCAAAACAAAAATTAATGCTTTTTTTAAAAATCCAAAATGTTGGTATGCAATATTGATAACACATTTTAGAGCGGTTGATTGGAAAATTGAAAATCAAAAAGTCGTATTATGACAGGTACTGTTACTTACAACAAAGTTTGATAGCATAAACCTTAGAACTCACACAATAATTATCTTAAAATTGCATGTTTTGAACCGCCCAATAAGTGGGATAGTGCAGTAGTTTTTTTACCAAGCTAAATTGTTATAACTTATTGCCTAGATTTGCAAATCAAACTTGCTTTTGAGTAATCAAAGCAAAATTAGAGCTGATAGTGTTTCATTTAAGCCACCATTTTAAAAATATGATTTATTCAATGTTTTAAAAGAAATCAATGATTCCAATTTGAAACAAAAATTAGTATTTTTTTATGTTACCGATATTTTCGCATTTATATAATTTGTTTAAGAAAAAATTTCAATTTTCCTCGAAAATTTAAGAAAAAATTTTTAAGTCTTTTTCTCGAAAATTTTTCTAAGTCTTTTTTAAGAAAAAATTTATATTTTCCTCGAAAATTTTTTTCTTTTTAAAAACAAATTTTTAAGTCTTTTTCTCGAAAAAATTAAAATTAAGAAGTCTTTTTAAAAACAAATTTTTAAGTCTTTTTCTCGAAAAAATTAAAATTAAGAAGTCTTTTTCTCGAAAATTTTTCTGTCTTTTTTAAGAAAAAATTTCTATTTTCCTCGAAATTTTTTCTTAGTCTTTTTAAAAACAAATTTTTAAGTCTTTTTCTCGAAAAATTTAAAATTAAGAAGTCTTTTTCTCGAAAATTAGTCTTTTTTAAGAAAAAATTTCTATTTTCCTCGAAAATTTAATACTTTTTCTCGAAAAAATTAAAATTAAGAAGTCTTTTTCTCGAAAAAATTAAAATTAAGAAGTCTTTTTAAAAACAATTTTTTAAGTCTTTTTCTCGAAAAAATTAAAATTAAGAAGTCTTTTTCTCGAAAATTTTTCTGTCTTTTTTAAGAAAAAATTTCTATTTTCCTCGAAATTTTTTCTAAGTCTTTTTAAAAACAAATTTTTAAGTCTTTTTCTCGAAAAATTTAAAATTAAGAAGTCTTTTTCTCGAAAATTAGTCTTTTTTAAGAAAAAATTTCTATTTTCCTCGAAAATTTTTCTAAGTCTTTTTAAAAACAAATTTTTAATACTTTTTCTCGAAAAAATTAAAATTAAGAAGTCTTTTTCTCGAAAATTTTTCTGTCTTTTTTAAGAAAAAATTTCTATTTCCCTCGAAAATTTTCCTAATGTCGAATTCCTTACAACAATTTCAAATCGATTTTTTTTGTTGGATGTAAGGAACACACAAAAAATCAAATTTTTCGTGTGGGATTGTGTGTGTGTCATTTGACAGTAGCTTTGAGGCAAAACAGTAAACAAACCATGCGCATACAAATTTGTTACAAATATTCCAAAGTGCATTCAGTTTTTCGCCTCATTTTGTTAGATTAAAAACATATACATTTCCAGGAAAAGTTGCAAAAATAAACAGAAAATAGTTATGTGGCCATTAAAGTAAAAAAGAAAAACCCAAATTCATCCAAGAAACACATCATTCGAAAAACACATCGGTGAGCGCGCGATTTATATCTTTAATTGACTTTGGGCACTTTGAATCGAAGTTAGTCGATATTTTTATAACTTCTAACTGAACATTCACTATTTTTTGATGAATTAAAATTAGTCTTAATGATTTATTTGCTTTTAATCTATTTAAATGACCGACGAACTCTTTAGAACATTTGTTAAACCCGCCGCAAAATACTTTCAAAACCAGAGAAATGTCAAATCTTGTTAGTGTGTGTGAAATCGATTTGAAATCTTGCTGAAAATGCAGATTTGTTTTGACAGAATAAAATCGATTTTGTTTAGAAAAAAATCGATTCTGTTTAGAAAAAAATCGATTATTTGGTTGTAAGGAATTCGACATAAGTCTTTTTTAATAAAATGTAGGCTTTCAGTAGTACAGAGCAAAAAATGTACATATCGTCCCCTGATTGCAAGAACTGGAAGCTCAATTTTTTATTTTTTTAATAAATTGGCAAAAACGGTATTATTTCGTACAGTTTTAAAGACTTTTTGTCCAATCTTTTACTACCATAGATAACTATAGGAAATTTGTGAACTTGCCATCGTTTTCTAGTAGCTAGGCTTCTATAAAGGCTGCTATCTTTAAAATTTATAAAATTGAGTTACCTAGTTCTTGGAATCAGGTGACGATATCTATTAATATTGATCAAAGTGGGGGCAAAGAGAAGACTACAAAACGAAAAATATATTATCTAAAACAGAACTAAATCATTTGAACAAAAACTTTGTGTTAAAGAATCTATTTTTCCAAATCCGAGTTACTAAGCATGCATACATAAACATCAAAATATTTTCACGATCTTCTTTTTTCTTAACGACAAAGTTTTTAATGCATTTAATAATACCAAATTATTTCAAAATTTGAACTTTCCAATTAAAATTGAAGAAGAAGTGATTTTTAATTCCTAATTAAATAGTCAATTTTAAAAATTAAGTCCTATACTGTTATTCCTAGTACCTAATTTATTATTAAAAGTTACAGTATAAAGTATATGTACCTTTACCAATGATTTATATTTGCTACTTGAAAGTGTTGATTTGATTTTCTATTAGTCTTGGCTTTTTATTCACTTTTGTGAAGTGATTGAAGAAATATTTACACAATTTGAAATAAAAAAGAAACGAAAACAAAAAATTGAACTATGAAAACACTATGAAAAGTGTTACTTACCGCTGATCAGCCTTGGGTTGGCCTATTTCTCTGTCTATTCTCTGTTCTTGTCTTCGAACTTCGATTATTTTTGTTCGCCTCTGGATTTTCGTGAATGTGCCTGGATATTTTATTCGCTGTTATGGATTAAAAGTACAAAATTAGATAAACGGAAATCAAACAAAACCAAAAATTAGAAAAGTATGTAGGTAAAACTCCATGATCTTTAAAATATTGTTTTCTCTTTTGAAATCAAGATATTAAAAGTACATAACTGTCGGGAATTGCCTAGTATTAACAACAAAAAGAAATTATAATGTAAATAACAGGTTAAACTGACGTTGTTGTGTAACTACGTTTTTACTTTACTATTAGTTAGTTTGTCTGAATTAATATGTTCTAATAAAAGTAAAGAAATCGAATTAGATTTTTTGAAAATATGAAAACAAGGAAAATGAAAAGTTGAACTACTAGACAAAGCCCGTTGATGTATAGAAAATTTTATATTTGATTGATAGTTTGCTTTTTTTTCGTGTTAAGTTAATATTGTGTCCGATTTCCCATAGCTAGCCACAACAAAGTTTAATAATTGCAAAGAACTGAAATTGTGTATAATTCTTTTCAAATTGTGTATGTTCTGAACCACCCAATAAGTGGAAAAGTGCAGTAGTTTTTTTATACCGATTAAAATTGATTTAGTATGCTAGACTTGTAAAATGTTGAGTCATTTGTGTGTAATAAAAAAACAAATAAAAACTGATAATGTTTCACTTAAGCCACCATTTAAAAAAAAAAACGATTCATTCAATATTTAAAAACGATTTAGGTATAGATTAAAAATTGAAAATAAAAATAAAAGTTTTTAAATATTACCGATATTTCCACACGTAAATAATATCTTATTTATGGTATTTATACTTTCATAATTACAGAGCAAAACATGTATTATTTTTATCAAAACGGAGGCTGAAGAGAAGACTCAGAACCAAAAAATTGAAGTATTTTAAACGGAACGAATTCCATTTCAACAAAAATTTTGATTAAAAGAATCCACGGAAATCCATTTTTATGTTTGTCTATAAATGATTCATACTTTTAGAACAAAAATATGTATTCAATTTTTGGATCAAAATGTCAGTACCTAAATCATACTGAAAAAAGTATCTTATATTATGATGTTCTTTTTTTCTTTAATACAGAGTTTTAAATAAATTTAATAATATCAAATTGTTTAAAAAAATTCAAGCTTCCAATTGAAACGGCAATTTGAAGAAAGGAACAAGGCTATCATGTATTTAACCAAATATTTCACAATTGCACCAATGGCTTTGATCAAATCTGAACGTCAATATAATTAAAATAAAGATTAGATGAATAATTATAAATTTGAAACTGAAACAAATAAATTATGCGAGGAGTTAGAAATTTTTTGTTTTTTGATTTCTTCCCTTGTTCAAACTGTCGATTCAATTAAAATTGAGAAGTAAGTGATTTATAATTAATAATTCGATTGTTGATTTTAAATATAGTTTTTTTTTTTATAAGTTTTTCTTAATACCTACTTATATCGAAAACTACAATATAGAAGTTATACCATTGACATATGTATTTGTGAGTTAAAGTTGTTATCTCAGTTGGTAAATTTAAATATCTATTTGTAAAGGAGGATAAATTTGACTTTTTGTTCACGTATAAAAGACACGAAATCAAAAAGTTGAACTGAGACGATGAAAAAGTGCTATGTAGCACTGATAGGTATATTGAAAATTTCACAGGTTGTAAAGCTGATCGATTCGTATTTTAATACCTATGCTCGCTGTTCTGAGTTGCAAGAACAATTAGATTTTAAATATACAAAAATCAACCGATGAAATCTTGAATGATCATTTTTGTAATCGAAATATTTTAAATATAAAATAATTGGGTTTGGCCTAGTATCTAGCATAGTAAATGAAGTTACGTGGTAAGAATTTGATGCTGTTTACTACGTTTTTACTTTCATCTTAACTAGTATCTTGTAGTTTTATGCTCCAATATTAGTTAAGAAATTGAAATAAAATTTATGAGAATTATAAAAACAAAGAAAATAAAAAGTTTGGATGCTAGGCAAAACCCCATGATTTTCAGAAAATTTTATTCTTGATTGTTTGTGTTAAAATTCAAATATACAGTAGACGCTCGATTTAGTGAATCTCATAATAATGAACTATCCATAATAGTGAATACACAACATTTTATATAAAAACGTATTTTGTATACAAATTTCGCGCAAGCATTTTACATAGTTTGAGAGCTATGAGGAATTGTTTCTGTTTTTTGTTTAAACCTGAGTGAAAGCCTTGTTTAGTGCTTAGTTAAAATTAGAGTATTCACATCAAACAAAATGTGCATTTTGGATCAAATTCGCCTTAAGAAAGCCTTAGGAAACTCCCGCTCGCAAAGTTCAACAATATCGAAACAGTGAACAGGCCTGGTTTTTATTACTTCACTATATTGAGGGTCTACCGTATTTTGAATTTTGTAATAAACAAAGTTTTACTGCAAAAACCTTAGAATGCATACAATATTATATTTATGTTGTATGCACTGAACAGCACAGAGCAAAAGAGAAGAATTTTGAATAAAAAATATACATTATAAATAAACCAAGTTCCATTTGAACAAAAAATTTGTGTTAAAGAATCCAAATCCAAATTTATTTCAGTTATAAATCCATTTCTTTACATCGTCGGCTTGGAGTGACAAACGGCTTACTTTTTATCAAAAAAAATAATAAAAAAAATGATTAAAAAATGCGAAAATCTATCAAATATCCTCAATTTCACTGAATTTAGTAGTTTAAAAATGTTTCACGAATTTTTGGATTTATTATGTTTTTGAATAAAATGCTTACGTTAAGTGTTAGCTGTTTTCACTCGAAGCCGATGATATAAAATTCATACTTTCAGAACTAAAATATATTTTTTTCCAATTTTCGCCTCCAATTGCCAGTACATAAAACTTGAAAAAATATTGTCATGATGTTCTTTTTTCTTACAATAATATCAATTTGTGTTTTAAACTTTGATTGAAATTATTGAGAAAGAAGTGATTTTTGATTCATAATTTGATTGCCGATTTAAAAAATAACATCCTATACTATTTTCCCTAGTACCCACTGTATTAGTAAAAATATGTATACCAATGATATATTTACTACTTGAATGTGTGATTTGATTTTATATTAGTCCTGGCTGATGACTTTGACATTTTGTTCACTTTGTGAGCTTAAAATGCGATTTTGAAATTTCAAAAGAAACGAAAACAGAAAGTTGCATCACGAAAATGCAAAAATATGGAAAACAAGAGATTTTTTATTAAAGGCTCTCACAAACCAATGGAAATATGTGAAATGTTGCTATATTCACGTTCCGGATATTTCACGTTGGTTAGTACTGGATGTTTGTCAAATAACAGAATAGATTGTATTTCGAAAAATTAGATTGTAAAGAAAATGTGTTACTTACCACTGATATATTTGTACATTTTAGTCGTTATACATCTGGTGCATTAAATTTATAACTTGTCTTGCTCTGCTTCGTCTTAATTTATTTCTCTGATTCGTTGAATTCGTTTTTGTATGTCTCTGATTAATTTGTTTGCTGTTATGGGTTGAAAAGTACAATTAGATTAACGAAAATCAACCAAACGTAAAAAGTAGAAATGTTAGGCGATGATGTAAAATACTTTATCTTTTTTGAAATCGAAATATTCAAACTTCAAAAGCACCGGATTTGGCCAAGTGTTAGCAACAAATTGAAGTCATTAATTTAAAAATGTTATAAAACTGATATTGTTGTTGCAGTGAAATTGGAACTTTTATTGTTTTCCTTTAGCCACCATGTTTCAAAATTAACGATTTATTCAATGTTTTTAAAGCTTTTATAAATTAAAAATTGAAAAGACAAACAAAAACGTTTACAAAATGTTACCAATACTTTCACATGTAATTACATTAATTTCTTTTTTTTTTTAATTTATACTTTAAGATTTACAAAGCAAAACATGTACTTATTTATTTTTATCAAAACGGGGGCTAAAGAGAAAACTAAAGAACAGAAAAAATAACTTTTTAAACGAAAACATTGTTTCAAAGAATCCACAAAAATATTATTTAATTTACATGTGTATTGTAAATCCATTTGTGTATTAGTTTTTTTAGCTTTGCCTCGAAATGCCAGAGCACAAAAACCTATTAAAAAAACCAAAACTTTCTTATGATGTTCTTTTTTCTTTACAATATATTATTTCTTTTCAAATTTCAAATTTTCACTTAATATTGAAAATAAGTAATTTTTGAAATTGTTTTGTTTGACTGTCGATTGCTCGAAAATTTGATTTTATATTTTTAAAGGCTAATGACTTAAACTTTTTGTTCGCAAGTTAAAAAATTGATTTAGAAAAAAGTTGAACTAAGTAAGAATGATGAAAATGTTACTCACCGCTGATATATTTGTTAATTTCAAATGGTTTAAGGCTTGTGGTCTTGACCTTTTCGTTATTTCCTTCTTATCTTGGATTATTTAATTGATTTGTTGTATAGCTGGATTTTTGTATGTGTATTGCTGGATTGTTTTGTTTGCTGTTATGGGTTGAAAGTGCAAAAATTAGATATAAGTAAATCAACCAAAATAAGAAGTAGAAATGCTAGGCAAAGTCCGACTACAATAAAAATAATTTATCCTTTCATGTAATCGAAATATTTATTTAAAGTATAAAAGTGTCGGGTTTGGCCTAGTATTAACAACAAAATGAATTTATAATTTTGACATTTTATTAAATTTATGTTGTTGTTGCAACTAATTTTTTACTATCACTTAAGCTTGTTTGTTTGAATTTCTATACTCTAATATGAGCTAAGAAATCCAATTATAATTTCTTACAGATGTCAAAACAAAGAAATACAAAAGTTGAGCTACTAGACAAAACCCGATGATGTGCAGAATATTTTATTTTTGATGGAAAAGTTTGATTTTTTGTGTAAGAACTAGAAAACGTTTCGGATTATGTCTAGTTATTTATATGCAAATTAAATAATTGCAAAAAACTGAGAACGCGTTCAATTTTTTTTAATTTTCATTCTGAGCCACCCAATAAGGGGGATTATGCAGTAGTTTTTTGTAATTCCGAAGCTAAACTTACGAAACGGTGAATGAGTAATCAAAATGAAATTGTAACTTGATATTTGATTTGAGCCAGGACTTTAAAAATACGACTTATTGGTTGTCTTAAATGGATTTAAAGATTCAAAATTGAAACGCAAAGAAATTTGGGCAAAATCTAACCGATATATTTACATGTAAATGAATTATAGAACCAAGAATTTATTTTTTTTATCAACATGGTGGCTCAAGAGACGCGATAGAAGCAATAGTGTCTTAAACATTACGAATTGTATTGCAAAATATTATAAATTATATACTATCACATTATCAAAGATGACGCCAACGCGCCAAAACCCCATTGCAAAAATGCTTCGAAGAATAAAAATTTTTAGTATACGTTTTTTTTTTTTTTTACGACAGAGATCTGAATGGGTTATATAATTTAAACAATGCTAATAATTTTTAAAAATAGTAACTTAAGTACGATTATTAAATTGATAATTATCGAATATTGAAATTTTATACTTAAAAACCCAACTCATACATTTTTTGATCATGGGCACGGAACAATATGCAGATCGTTGGCGTCATCTTCGATAATGTGAAAGTTTAAAATTTGTCTTTGATAATTATAAAAGAAAAATAAGCATTGATAATCCTATTAGGGGTGTAAAACTTACCAAATAGTATTTTCAGTTTCTCTGCAGAACAGCTTGATATTTTTAGTTTTTTAATTTTTTTTTTCGCACGGGCAACTCAACACGCCCGCCGTCTCACTACAACCATTTCCAATCGAATGGTGATGTCGAGACAAAATTTTCTTTTCTGTTTGAAGATGAAAAATGTTGAACGAAATTAAACAGGGTTGTAAAAACCATGAGTGCGAAAGAGAAAAATATCTGATTTCACCTTCGTGTTCGTATCCATCGAATGGAATAGAAGTCTTGAAAGACCGCCAAAATTCAAGATTTGTTGTTTCAAAATAAATGTGATTGAAACTTCCGAAAAAACGAATTCGGTGCAAGAAATATTGCGATCTTATTTGAAATTACCTACAAATGTATATTACACATGTTTTTAATGTTACGGATTGCGTTGCAACAATTTCTCTTAAATTTTTTCACAATGTTATAGATTTAAAATAGACGACGCCAATGAAAAAACCCCATTGAAAAAGAAAATGTCTCAAAGAATCAAAGAAGTCTTCAATTTGGCACTTTCTTTTTCTTAACGACACAGTTTTAAGTGTATTTTATTATTGAAATTAAAGTCATTATTATTCAGATTAATACCCTTTTTCTGATTATCAAATTGATAAACGTGATGAACATTGAAATTCGATATTTAAAAACCAACTCAAAAGAGTTTTGAGCATGGGTAATTATGCAGATCGTTTTGAATAACAAGAAATATTGAATATTAAAAGAGAAAATTAATTAATCTACGCATTGATAATCATAATACAAGGGGTGTAAAACTTACCAAATAATATTTTCAGTTTCCCTGCAGCACAGCTTGATATTTTTAGTTTTTTTTCGCACGGGCAACTCAACACGCCCGCCGTCTCACTACAACCATTTCCAATCGAATGGCGATGTCGAGACAAAATGTTCTTTTTCTGTTTGAAGATGAAATGTTGAACGAAATTAAACAGGGTTGTAAAAACCATGAGTGCGAAAGAGAAAAATATCTGATTTCACCTTCGTGTTCGTATCCATCGAATGGAATAGAAGTCTTGAAAGACCGCCAAAATTCAAGATTTGTTGTTTCAAAATAAATGTGATTGAAACTTCCGAAAAAACGAATTCGGTGCAAGAAATATTGCGATCTTATTTGAAATTAACTACAAATGTATATTACACATGTTTTTAATGTAACGGATTGCGTTGCAACAATTTAAAATAGACGACGCCAATGAAAAAACCCCATTGAAAAAAAAATGTCTCAAAGAATGAAAGAAGTCTTCAATTTGGCAATTTCTTTTTCTTAACGACACAGTTTTAAATGTATTTTATTATTGAAATTAAAGTCATTATTATTCAGATTAATACCCTTATTATGATTATCAAATTGATAAACGTGATGGAACATTGAAATTCGATATTTAAAAACCAACTCAAAAAAGTTTTGAGCATGGGTAATTATGCAGATCGTTTTGAATAACAAGAAATATTGAATATTAAAAGAGAATATTAATTAATCTACGCATTGATAATCATAATATAAGGGGTGTAAAACTTACCAAATAATATTTTCAGTTTCCCTGCAGCACAACTTGATATTTTTAGTTTTTTTCGCACGGTAAACTTAACTCGAACGCGAACCGACGAACCGACCACACTCACTCAACGAACTCTTACTACTGGCAGGCAACGGCGACGCCGACGACGCACGGCGAGAAACAAGATTCGACAAGAACAAAATAGAAGGGATGGTAGTGCAAATACGAATCCAGGGCTGTTATATGGAGTGGCAGATATTTTAAGACCGTGTTCTAACTGGGTTGAGATTTGTTTTAAGTTTTGAACATTGTTCAACGTTTTTGCTTAAGACTTTTTTGGAGGCATGTTTCAAATCTAAACTGGGAAGCGCCCTTTTGAAGCGTTTTATATTGATAAATATATGAAATCACTGACTTAAGTTTTTTTCCTAAAAACAGTTTTTTAACTCAGTTTGAAACGGAATTGAATTATTCCAATTTTATAATTTTAATTTATATCAGCTTGTGTCAAGAATAAACTGGGAAACTTAATAAACACACTTTAGAAGTGATTTATATTAATAAATAGAAGTTATTGACATTTTTCCATGAGTGGAAACGTAACTAACAGCACTTAAATGAAAGGAAGAAAGCAACCCAAATTGGGAAACGATATGAGCGAACTTTTAATGCGATATTTATTAATTTATATCGATAAGTAAATGTAGTTATTGACACTATTGTCATTACATTTGGTTTTTCATGCAGTAGTAAACTTCTTAAGGCTGCGTGTGAACTGAGATGAAATGTGTGTTGAATTTGATTTCTACTTTAAAGTTTTAATTTTTTGTTGTTTTTAGTTGTTTGTGTCAAAAATTAACTGGGAATCGACAATAGCGCACTTTTGGGTGTGATTTATATTTATAAATAAACGAATTTGTTGACATTTTTGTCATCACTTTATCTCTTTTATACAATGCAAACTTTTTGAGGTTGCGTGTAAACTGAGAAGAAATGTGTGTTGAATTTGATTCTTGCTAAATAGTTTAATTTTTTGATGTTTTTACACGAATATGTCCAAAAATAACTGAGAATCGACAGCAGCGAACTTTGGATGCGATTTATATCGATAAATAAATGTAGTTATTGACTTTTTTGTCATCACAATAGCTTTTTTATACAATGGCTAACTTGTTAAGGCTGCGTGTAAACAGTGTTGAAATGTATGTTGAATTCGATTTTAACTTTAGAGTTTTAATATTTGGAGTTTTAAGATGCATATTTCGAAAATTAACTAGGATTCGAAATAAGCGCACTTTGGATGCGATTTAAATTAATAAATAAATGTACTGATTGACATTTGTATGCTCACTTTAGCTTTTTCATACAATGCAAGGCTTTTTAAGGCTGCGTGTGAACTGAGATGAAATGTGTGTTTAATTTGATTTCTACTTTATAGTCTTAATTTTTTGTTGTTTTTAGTTGTTTGTGTCAAAAATTAACAGGGAATCGACAATAGCGCACTTTTGGGTGCGATTTATATTTATAAATAAATGAATTTGTTGACATTTTTGTCATCACTTTATCTCTTTTATACAATGGCAAACTTTTTAAGGCTGCGTGTAAAATTGTGTTGAAATTGACGTTTATAGATGCATATGTCAAAAATAAACTGGGAATCAAATTAAGCGCACTTTTTATGTGATTTATATAGATAAATAAATTAAGTTAAAATCATTTCAGTCGTAACTTTATGGTTTTCATATAGTGGCAGACTTTCAAAATCTTGATGTAAACAGGCTTGAAATTTGTGTTCGATTCAATTTCTACATCAACATGTTTATTTTTGACACTACAGTGCTTGGAACCTATTTTGTTTGTTTAATAACGAATCTTCACATGTAAAAATTCTTATTAACAAATGTTTGAATAACATTGGTTATCAAACAACTCATTCGTGTTCGTTCTTCATTTTCCCTTAAGGTAAACCCATATAATAAAATAATAATATTCGTCAGACTACAAATAATGTTTTGCCGCCTTATGTTGTGAAGCTCAGTGTGGTCTTAACTTAATGGAGTCGTTTTCAAATAAGAATGCCTCATAACATCTCTGTAACGATGATCTCATGCTTATAGATAGACACAGAATTATGTTCCCTGATTGCATATGTTACCGACTTTCTTAGCTGTTGATAAGAGAATTTTTCAAAGGAGAGAGAAAGAGAAGGATAGATTGAATGACTTTTTTTTTTCATAAATCTGTGGCGTCGTTTGGTTTTCCTGATGATATTTATCGGGGGTATGGTATATTTTACCAGATCAATTTTATTTCAAGGGAGAGGGATAAAGAAAGATAGAGTGAGCTAAAAATTTTCTTTTTCAGCTTGGAAACAAAATATCCAACGAAATAAAACAGGGATGTTAGAGATTGCAAATGCAGATATAGATGATTTTTTTTGAGGTTGATGCAGATTTTTCAAATATTAAAGCTTGTGCGGTTGATTTTGTTTGCACTTTTTTTTTAAATATAAGATACTGATAGTATTTTCTTAAACATTATGCATAGGTACATACAAATATAATTTTTTATTACATGAAATAATTAGTATACTTTACACGACGACTTTTGAGTCATGATTTTTTTCGAAATGAAATTAGTGCAAAGATGAATTAGCTCCAATGTTTTCGCGAAATAGCTCTACTTAATAACAAGGGAATTCATGCAGCAGCTGTAAGCTGCGTTCATCTGTCAAATTGTCCACACAAATTTTGAGAGAATTACTAAGTTTAAAACTTTATTTCTCCTACGACAGCTAAACGTTGTAGTATAAGTTGAAATTTGTATTGAATTTGATTCCTACTTTATCATTTGAAATTTTGAGGTTTTCAGATGAAACTGTCAAAAATTAACTAGGAATCGAAATAAACGTACTTTGAAGAGATATTATTGATAAATAAATGTAGTTATTGACATTATTAAGCTTTTATTTGGTTTTTCATGCAGTAGCAAACTTTTAAGGCTGAGTGTAAACTGGGTCGAAATGTGTGTTGAATTTGATTCCTACTTTATGGTTTAAATTTTTTGATGTTTTAAGATGTATGTGTCAAAAATTAACTGGAAATCGACAATAGCGCACTTTTGGGTGTGATTAATACCTATAAATAAGTGAATTTGTTGACATTTTTGTCATCACTTTATCTCTTTTATACAATGGCAAACTTTTTGAGGTTGCGTGTAAACTGAGAAGAAATGTGTGTTGAATTTGATTTTTGCTAAATAGTTAATTTTTTGATGTTTTTACACGAATATGTCCCAAAAAATAACTGAGAATCGACAGCAGCGAACTTTGGATGCGATTTATATCGATAAATAAATGTAGTTACTGACATTTCTGTCATCACAATAGCTTTTTTATACAATGGCTAACTTGTTAAGGCTGCGTGTAAACAGTGTTGAAATGTATGTTGAATTCGATTTTAACTTTAGAGTTTTAATATTTGGAGTTTTAAGATGCATATTTCGAAAATTAACTAGGATTCGAAATAAGCGCACTTTGGATGCGATTTAAATTAATAAATAAATGTACTGATTGACATTTATATGCTCACTTTAGCTTTTTCATACAATGCAAGGCTTTTTAAGGCTGCGTGTGAACTGAGATGAAATGTGTGTTGAATTTGATTTCTACTTTATAGTTTTAATTTTTTGTTGTTTTTAGTTGTTTGTGTCAAAAATTAACTGGGAATCGGCAATAGCGCACTTTTGGGTGCGATTTATATTTATAAATAAACGAATTTGTTGACATTTTTGTCATCACTTTATCTCTTTTATACAATGGCAAACTTTTTGAGGTTGCGTGTAAACTGAGAAGAAATGTGTGTTGAATTTGATTCTTGCTAAATAGTTTAATTTTTGATGTTTTTACACGAATATGTCCCAAAAATAACTGAGAATCGACAGCAGCGAACTTTGGATGCGATTTATATCGATAAATAAATGTAGTTATTGACTTTTTTGTCATCACAATAGCTTTTTTATACAATGGCTAACTTGTTAAGGCTGCGTGTAAACAGTGTTGAAATGTATGTTGAATTCGATTTTAACTTTAGAGTTTTAATATTTGGAGTTTTAAGATGCATATTTCGAAAATTAACTAGGATTCGAAATAAGCGCACTTTGGATGCGATTTAAATTAATAAATAAATGTACTGATTGACATTTATATGCTCACTTTAGCTTTTTCATACAATGCAAGGCTTTTTAAGGCTGCGTGTGAACTGAGATGAAATGTGTGTTGAATTTGATTTCTACTTTATAGTCTTAATTTTTTGTTGTTTTTAGTTGTTTGTGTCAAAAATTAACAGGGAATCGACAATAGCGCACTTTTGGGTGCGATTTATATTTATAAATAAATGAATTTGTTGACATTTTTGTCATCACTTTATCTCTTTTATACAATGGCAAACTTTTTAGGGCTGCGTGTAAAATTGTGTTGAAATTGACGTTTATAGATGCATATGTCAAAAATAAACTGGGAATCAAATTAAGCGCACTTTTTATGTGATTTATATAGATAAATAAATTAAGTTAAAATCATTTCAGTCGTAACTTTATGGTTTTCATATAGTGGCAGACTTTCAAAATCTTGATGTAAACAGGCTTGAAATTTGTGTTCGATTCAATTTCTACATCAACATGTTTATTTTTGACACTACAGTGCTTGGAACCTATTTTGTTTGTTTAATAACGAATCTTCACATGTAAAAATTCTTATTAACAAATGTTTGAATAACATTGGTTATCAAACAACTCATTCGTGTTCATTCTTCATTTTCCCTTAAGGTAAACCCATATAATAAAATAATAATATTCGTCAGACTACAAATAATGTTTTGCCGCCTTATGTTGTGAAGCTCAGTGTGGTCTTAACTTAATGGAGTCGTTTTCAAATAAGAATGCCTCATAACATCTCTGTAACGATGATCTCATGCTTATAGACAGACACAGAATTATGTTCCCTGATTGCATATGTTACCGACTTTCTTAGCTGTTGCTAAGAGAATTTTTCAAAGGAGAGAGAAAGAGAAGGATAGATTGAATGACTTTTTTTCTTTCTTAAATCTGTGGCGTCCTTTTGTTTTCCTGATGATATTTATCGGGGGTATGGTATATTTTACCAGATCAATTTTATTTCAAGGGAGAGGGATAAAGAAAGATAGAGTGAGCTAAAAATTTTCTTTTTCAGCTTGGAAACGAAATGTCCAACGAAATAAAACAGGGATGTTGGAGATTGCAAATGCAGATATATCTGAAATTTTTTAGGGCTGATGCAGATTTCTCAAATATTAAAGCTTGTGCTGCAGATTTTGTTTGCACTATTTTAAATATAAGATATTGATAGTGTTTTCTTCAAAATTATGCATTCATAAAATTATAACTATGTAATCCATATAATACTAATATAGGTATGTTATTACTCGAAAAAGGTGATTCATAATTAAAGTTTGTGTTGAATTTGATTCATACTTTATAATTTTAAATTTTGATATTTTTAGATGCATGTGTCAAAAATAAACAGGTAGTTATTGACATTTTTGTCGTTACTTTAGCTTTTTCATGAAATGACGGACTTTTTAACTCTTGGTGTAAACTTGGTTGAAATTTTTGTTAGATTTTATTTCTAACTCTACAATTTTAATTTTTTGTTTTAAAACAAATTTTCACATGCATGAAATTCAAATTAACAAATGTTGAAATGACATTGAAAAACAAAGTGTTTGATTCATGGCTTTTTCAATATGTATTCAGAGCGAAGATGAGATAGTTTTTTCTCATTTGCACTCATTTTGTTTCGAAAAAAATCGTGGCCGTCGTGTTATACCACTCAAAGAACTAAATCATTTAAATTCTTCATTTTCTCTCAAGGTTAAACCGCTACAATAATGTTTTTAAGATTTTATATCTTATCATAGATTGCGAAATATTTTTGTTATGGTTCAATGGAAAATTATATTAAAAGTTTCATTAAAAAGATATTTTACAGCTTCATCTAGTTGTGACGAGTTTTTCTGGTATGGATATGGCGAGTATTGGTTCTCACTGCCTCAAATAATATTTTGCCGCCTTGTGAAGCTCAGTGCAGTCTTGCCTTAATGGAGTCGTTTTCAAATAAAAAAACCTACATCACACATTACATCTCTGCAACAATGATCTCATGCTTATAGAAAGAAACAGAAATATGTTGCCTGATTGCATTTGTCACAAATTTCTGAGCTGTTGCAAGGAGATTTTTTTAAAGGAGAGGGAAAGAGAAAGATTGATTGTATGACTTTTTTTGTTGTTTAAACCTGTGGCGTCCTCTGGTTTTCCTGATATTATGTATCGGGAGTATGGTATATTCTAACAGTTCTTTTTATTTTAAAAGAGAGTGATAGAGAAAGATAGATTGAACTGCAACTTTTTCTTTCCAGCTTCCTGATAATATTTTATGAAGAAAGATTGATTTTATGACTTTTTTTGTTGTTTAAACCTGTGGCGTCTTCTGGTTTTCCTGATATTATGTATAGGGAGTATGGTATATTCTACCAGTTCATTTTTATAATTGATAGATTGAACTGCGAGTTTTTCTTTCCAGCTTTCTGATAATATTTTTCAGGAAATCTGATACAAAATTTAAATTTCTGGTAAACTTTTACTATATAAACGAAAATATTTACCAGAAAAATGGTAATATTTATCAGGATTTCTGAATATAAATGTTGTATCGGAAAATCCTGATAATATTTATCAGGAGATCTGATACAAGATTTAAACTTATGGTTCCTGATACCGGCTACCAGACTTCAGATAAACCTTCTTTTTTCAAAAAACGAAAATATTTACCAGAAAAATGGTAATATTTATCAGGATTTCTGATTATAAATGTTTTATCGGAAAATCCTGATAATATTTATCAGGAGATCTGATACAAAATTTAAGCTTATGGTTCCAGATACTGGCTACCAGACTTCAGATAAACCTTCTTTTTTCAAAAAAACGAAAATATTTACCAGAAAAATGGTAACATTTATCAGGATTTCTGATTATAAATGTTTTATCGGAAAAACCTGATAATATTTATCAGGAGATCTGATACAAAATTTAAGCTTATGGTTCCAGATACTAGCTACCAGACTTCAGATAAACCTTCTTTTTTCAAAAAAACGAAAATATTTACCAGAAAATGGTAATATTTATCAGGATTTCTGATTATAAATGTTGTATCGGAAAATCCTGATAATATTTATCAGGAGATCTGATACAAGATTTATACTTATGGTTCCTGATACCGGCTACCAAACTTCAGATAAACCTTCTTTTTTTTCAAAAAACGAAAATATTTACCAGAAAAATGGTAATATTTATCAGGATTTCTGATTATAAATGTTTTATCGGAAAATCCTGATAACATTTATCAGGAGATCTGAAACTTATGGTTCCTGATACCGGCTACCAGACTTCAGATAAACCTTCTTTTTTCAAAAAACGAAAATATTTATCAGAAAAATGGTAATATTTATCAGGATTTCGGATTATAAATGTTTTATCGGAAAATCCTGATAAAATTTATCAGGAGATCTGATACAAAATTTAAACTTATGGTTCCAGATACTGGCTACTAGACTTCAGATAAACCTTCTTTTTTCAAAAAAACGAAAATATTTACCAGAAAAATGGTAATACTTATCAGGATTTCTGACTATAAATGTTGTATCGGAAAATCCTCATAATATTTATCAGGAGATCTGATACAAGATTTATACTTATGGTTCCTGATACCGGCTACCAGACTTCAGATAAACCTTCTTTTTTTCAAAAAACGAAAATATTTACCAGAAAAATGGTAATATTTATCAAGATTTCTGATTGTAAATGTTCTATCGGAAAATCCTGATAAAATTTACCAGGAGATCTGATACAAAATTTAAACTTATGGTTCCTGATACCGGCTACCAGACCTCAGATAAACCTTCTTTTTTTCAAAAAACGAAAATATTTATCAGAAAAATGGTAATATTTATCAGGATTTCTGATTATAAATGTTTTATCGGAAAATCCTGATAAAATTTATCAGGAGATCTGATACAAAATTTAAACACCTAGTTCCTGTAACCGATTACCAGACGTCAGATAAACCTTCTTTTACGGTAAAAATGGAAATATTTATCAGAAAAAGGGTAATATTTATCAGGATTTCTGATAATTAATTTTCAATCAGAAATTCCTGATAGTATATATCATACTATCAGGAGATCCGATAAACGATTTTAAAATTTTTTCCTGGTACCGATCATCAGGCTCCAGATAAACTACAGATTAACAACACTTTATCTAGAAAACCGATAACATTAATCAGAAAAAGGGTACTATCTATCATGATTTCTCCTGTCAAAATTTTTATCTGGAGATCAGATAAAAAATGCGTCTTCCTGGTCCTGGTAACCGATAATCAGAATCTAGATAAATGATTTTTTACCATGGAAAAAGATAAAATGTATCCAGAGAACGATAGTATTTACCATGTTTTCTCCTGGTATAATTTTATGAGGAAATCTGATACAAAAATTGACTTCCTGGTTCTTGATACCGGCTATCTGGATCCAAGTAAACTATTTTTTAGCATGGAAAAAGATAACATGTATCCAGAAAACGATAGTATTTACCAGGTTTTCTCCTGGTACATTTAATCAGATTACCAGTATCTGGATATTTTTTTGAGTGTAGTATTGCCATCCACCCACTTTATCAGAATTGCTATTATTTGTATGGAGCACTTTCGGTTGTCGTAGAATTATGAAAGTTTGTAGAGCGGTAAGGCTTGACTTTCACCTGGCAAAATAAATCTTTGCAAAAAGGAGTGAAATCACAACAAAAACATAAATGTTAAAAAAGGAGCCAAGTTCTTATGTGTACAAGAAACCTGTGCGTAAAAACTCAGCCAAAAAAAGGAATGAGATCTAAAATATATGCCACGTTTTAAGTTCATGAAGGTTAATATCAAATATCTTAAGTAGAGTAATATCGAAACAATTCCAAATCATGACAGAAATTTGCTAATTAATGATTTCTGATTAAAATTTGGTGGATTTACTTGGCAAGTTTTCTCTTAAATACTAACTTAATCACAAATTTAAAATGTATGAAAACTTGACCAGTGAACCCACCAAATTTTAATCAGTAATCATTAATTACCAAATTTCTGTCATGATTTGGAATTGTTTCGATATTACTGTACTTAAGATATTTGATATTAAACTTCATGAACTTAAAACTTGGCATATATTTTAGATTTCATTACTTTTTTTGGCTGACTTTTTACGCACAGGTTTCTTGTACACATAAGAACTTGGCTCCTTTTTTAACATTTATGTTTTTGTTGTGATCAGAATATCTTGGTTCATTTTACAGACAAAAGTTAAAGTTTGTCACACAAAGTAGTTTCTTAGCGCTTTGGAGTGGATTTTCGAAAACAGTAAAAATACGTCAATTTTCGACTAGCGCTGAGTCCAAACAATGGGTTGTTGCAGAAAAAAACCTTATATAGAGATTTATTAGAAATTGTGTTTACTTTCAATGGTACTTTGATGTTATTTTCGAATAGTTGGTAGTTTTTGAGCCATTGGCGAAAAACTCCCAAGAAATGCTTTTTGCATCATATTTTGCATTTTTTTTCCATGTTGCGTCACGAAATTTTGTTGGCGAACCTCAGATTCGGATTCAGCCCCCCCGAAAACATAAGGGAGGGAACAATTCCAAACTACCCCATAGTTTGCTCGCAAAGAGCCTTTTTGAGCACAAATTGACTGGACTATAGATAATATTGAGAGTATTCTTCAATATACATACATACTGCAAGCAGTCTGAATAACCCATATAAAACAAATGATATCAGGAGATGAAATCTACCGAGGAGTGGAATAACTTTTCGAATTTGTGATAGAAATTATGTCATGCTGCTTCTTTGCAGTACAGCTGCTGATCGATGGTTACGAAAACATTTTTTTGCATCATTAATGCCAGCCTTTTTTGATAGTGAAGTTTAAGGTTATAGTCACTTAACAGGGTGTCAATAAAATGAATTTTTACTTTCTTGGACACTTCGAGTAAAAGTTGTCACTTTGATAATTTGTCTATTCCATAAAACCGATCCACCCAAAAATTTGTGGATCACATAACCATATGCCGTACGCCTATGCCCATATGTCATATCGTAAAAAGAAGGCTTTATTTTCGCGTTTATTGAATGAATGTCGCCAATACCATGAGCTGGAGCTCAAAGGTTCTCTGAATTCTATTTTGCAAATCAACTTGAACTGCAATTTTCCAACTTTTTCCACTACTCTTGCGAGAGGTTGAACTTGCTTTTGATCAATGGACATTTTGGCTGCTACGGCTGGCAGGAAAATTCACCTTTCAATCCTTGTTATCAAATACAAACTGGTCAAAAACATGAATGAGAATTTGTGGCTGTGAAGAAACCTGACGCTTAATGCGTAACTTCGTCAACTCTGCGAAGTGCGAATTTCATTGTAAAAAAAAAAACAAAAATCATAAATTTAATTTAAGTAGTAAGGTCTTTAGATTCTTTATTCTTAGTAAGAAATGCCCCGATTATAAGTTGCAAGGAAGAAGGATGCTACCTCTTTGCTGATATTTTCAATTTGCCTCACATTTTTTTGACATTTTCTTATTGAAATTTCTAGTCTTGAGTTTTGCTTTACTTTTAAGATTAAAAAAGCCACAAAGTTATTGGCACAAAAGGTATTCTGGGTATTGAAGAAAATTGTAGCTCTAATGCAAAATATTATACTTTTTTGTCCGAATATCCCAATTGCCAATAACAATAACCCATGGCCACTAACTTGACGTTCATATTAAATAGAATCTGCATATGAAACATTGAAAATGACCGTAGGCCCATGTGAAAGACAATTCAATGCAGATTTTTATTTTATTTTAAATAAACATTGATTTCGTTGAAAAAAATATTTCGTAGAAATGTTATTAAAGTGCCACAAAAAAGTTGAGAGTATAGGCTTTTCGGAAGGATACAAGTATAAAAATCTCTCGGGCACCATACTTTTGTGATAGTATTAAATTTTCTTCTTAAATCCTTTCAAAATAAAAAGAAAACAAAACAATATTCAAAAGAATTGACCTGTAACCCTTTTATTTGATGGAATATACCACATTTTGCCTTTACATCTGCATCAGCCTTGTCTAGTAGGCTGAATATATACATAAGTTAGATGAGGCACTCTATTTTTACATCCTTTTTATGTTGTTCAATTAAATTAAGCCATAAGGATGGTGAAGGATGGATGGGTAGATTTTCTATTCTGTGTTGTAAATAGGTGGTATATGGCAAAGGTTTACCTCTATATTATGATGACAGTGACGATGACGATGAGCGATATCGATGTGGATAAAGAGAGTTCCCTACAGCTATTACTACCTTTCCATCACTACCCAATGGGAGTTAGCATATTTTTAGAAATTCTCTAGGTAGTCTCCCTGGCCGAAGGGAATAATATTTCTCCATATATTCCTTCCAACATACATAACTCTGTTCTCTGTGTACAAAAATTGATTTTCTGTTCTTCATTTTATGGAAATTTTTTGTCAACAGAATTATTGATTGCTGTATACCTCTACCTATACCTTACCTATACATAGCTTTGTCTGTTTTTGGATATGTGATTAAATTTACATCAAGTTGTATTGTTGTTATTTTTTTATCTTTTATAGGTTACTGGATATTTGGTGCTCAGTTTTGTGATACTTGGGTAGCGTTTGATGTTATGTGTTCTACGGCGTCTATTCTTAATTTATGTGCCATTTCTATGGACCGATATATACATATAAAGGATCCCCTGAGGTAAGTTCACAATAACAATGCTTTTTCAATATGTTTATAATTTTTATTGTTCAAGCAAAACAGAAGCTATTGTCACGTCAATATTCAAAGTTGTTTTAGGAATAATTTCGTTCCCTATATACAAAATTCTTTCACTGGGAAAGTTTTTTTCTGCTGGAACAAAATTTAGTAAAGTTTCTTAACTTCAAATATGTTAAACTTAAATGAAAAAAAAAGCATTTTGATATTTCATTTTCTTCTTAACATGCCACTTCTTTCTATAGTCTCTACTTTACCATCACATTTGATATCTCTGTCTTCAAATGCTACACTCTTAGTTCAGTGTAATTATTTTTTTCTTGAAGTCCTTTATCTAAAAATCCTATAGTATGTGTCTCTACTTTAATGCTTTAAACAAATACCTAAAATTAATTCCGACAGATGATTGATAACATAAAAGTCGAATAATCGCTGATGATAAATATTTTTAATCGCATAAAAGAAGCTTCTGTTATTTTTGGTTATAAGTATTGTGATTTATGATGACAGGAAATTAAGACACACGATGATGGCGTGTCTGGTTTTGGGAAAAATACACAAAGAATATATATTTTTTGACTTAGCACACACATGTTGCTATTAGGTACCTTTCCTATAGTCTTGCTTTATTTATAAATTTAATCTGTTGATTACAGAACTTTAGCCAGCAGTGAATTTGATTAGGAAGATGATTAATTTATATATATACAGTGCATAATGTTTGATGGTTGAATAATTAGTTTCTTGGAGACCATCGATAAAATTATTGCGTCTTTGAAATTGTACCTTATGTAGGTAGCTTTTAATTTTCAACCTTGATAAAAACAGTTCAACAAAATCAAATATAGACATCTGCTAACCAAACATACCATAAATTATAAGTTCGTTGATGTCTTAAAAACAAAATGGAAGTTTTCTCAGAATGAAGTCTATTACCCCATAAGGTTCAGCTGATTTCTTTGGCTAGTAGGTATCAGTTGCTGAGTACCTCAACCAGTTCTAGGGTGGGCCATCTTTTCAGTTGGTACACGTGAAACATAATAACTTTGATGACATTTTAAACCTATTGCCTTGTGTTGACATACCTATCTTTAAGACGCCAAATAAGTACAGTAATTGTTAAATTATTTTTAACCATTAATTTCTTAACACCGAAACAACGTGCGAAATATGCAATGAAAATAGACGAAAATATTGTGGCCATCAAACACCGTCTGACAACACTATTCGTCGTTTGTTGCCAAATATTGTTGAGCACGGGATAGTAGGAGGTCGTGGACATGCCGTTCATCAATGCTCAAGCCGTTCCAATGAACTGGTTGAAGCGATAAGAGATAGTAGCCGCGTTTTATTATCGCTCATAACCCATATGTTTCACCTCGTGAAAATAAAACGATGTGGGTTAGTGTAAAAGCAGTGCTGTATATCAGTCTCTTTTTTTCTTATGTTTATTTAATTTTCATGTAAGCACTTGTCTCTTTTCCTCTCTATTCCTTATACTGCTGACAAATCGCTGACATCCATTCACAATGGTAAATAGCCCTCTGCCGGCCAGAGTGAAAACCTCTATCTGGGTTATTGAAATTAACCTCGATAGAAACCTAGATCCCATGTTGTTTTTGTAATACATGTTAGAAGATAACCTCGACCCAGACCCAGAGATAATAAAACGCAGCTAGTGTTGCTGACAAACCATGTGTGTCGTTGTGTCGAATCGTCACCCCACTCAGCGGTTTGGCGAGCTTGGAACCTTTGTCATTGGCACCTTTGAGAATTCACATTAATTATGATATCATTAGTTGCTAGTCAATTGGATATTTGGTACGCAAACAAAATTTCTTTTGGTTTGGGAATATAGGCAAATGAGTGTCCTACTAACTTAACGTGAACTTAGTAACACGAATTTTTTTAGTTTTCAACAACCAACCATTCACGGATCATTTATCTATATTTTTCAACCTAGCATTACACCAATTTGTTCGCAAAACCAAAGGCCAATAAATTCCAGGTTAGCATCACTCTTGCGAACTATCTGCCCCACAACTACGTTGAAGAAATCACATGATAGCGCATATGTCTGAACCCTGTATACGTCGAGAATAGCTCAGATGAGCTGTTACCTATTTGTACGTTGTACCGCGTACTCTGAAACGTCATGCGGCATAGCTGAATCATAGTCTAAGTTCTAAGAGTTACTAGCCACTTTGACTAACTTACTAGACACAGGGCTACAACTTTGTGTGTGCTTGATTTGGGACTAGCTAAGTATGAAAACCAGGATATGGCAGGGTTGCCGCGGTCGAAAGGTTGCCATCTGATTTTTCAAAATGCAAAAATAAAGGTCAAAATAAACCCACTTGCACAAGGCTGAAATTTTTTATAATTTAGCTCATACATTCTAATACATGACAAAAAATTATGCCCATGATTCTAGGGTTGCCACCTATTTTTTTTTTCAAAATATTAAATAAGTGCCAAATGTAACATATCTACTTTTACAATGCTGGTTTTTGAATTTATAATAATTTGTGTTTTTATATGAAAAAAAAAATGCCAGGCGAGTTTGGTTGACGAAAATAGCTTGCCAGACGAATTTTTAAAGTTAGTATTAAAAAATGTCATTTATTAGCCAGAGAAATGTATTAAATATAACACGTTAACTGCGTATAATCTTAATATATATTAAATCAAGTCAGCAAATTATGATATGGTTCTTTTACTGTAGACCCAGAGTTGCCACATACTTTTTCAAACTTTTATAAAATTGACAAAACTGAAACACCTACACAGTTAAAAATTCTGGGGTATTTTTTAACACAGCCGTATTCAATACAGAAAATATTACTTTTTAATATTCCGTAAATATTAAAGAAATTTTCTGATAACTTTCTGTACAATTCTTTTAGATTAGTATTAAAATTATTATTTGTTATACCAAAAAGATTACAGATTTCGTATGCTTTTGTAATATCTGATATTATTAAGCTTTAATATATTTTAAATTAACTTTAAAATTTTAATATTTGCCAAGTATTAGATTTCTATATATTTTTGGTGTTGTCATATATGTATGTAACCTAGAAAATATTAAAAAGTACCCCAAAAAATTTTAGCCGTGTACCTATAAAAATCTAGTTTTCGCACATATGTACGCTTATGCCATCTTGTATATAAAAAAAAACATACTTGACGAGTTGGACGGTCAAAAGCTCCTGGTAGACGATCCCTAGGTTTTAAAAATTGGTATTTATAAGAAATATCCTTTTCATTTATCCCCATATTTCAAAAAAAAATGTCAAACTAATTTCAAGCCTACTTTCACATATGACTTTGTTAGCTGACATCTTCTTGTATATGAAAAAAAAAATACCAGACCAGACGGATGGTCGAAAGTTCCTGCCAGACGGGTCTTAAGTTTTAAAAGTTGGTGTTCTAAGGAATATCCTTTCTGGATTTTTTCTTAAATTTCAAAAAACTTTCAAAATAACAAACTTTCGACCGTCCGTCTGGTCTGTTTTTTTTTTTTTTTTTTTTTTTTTTAATTTTGAAAAAAAAAAATAGGTGTCAACCTTAGAATTGTCCGTCTGGTCTGTTTTTTTTTTTTTTTTAATTTTGAAAAAAAAAAAATAGGTGGCAACCTTAGAATTGCGGAAATATTTCCTAATCTTTATTTTTCGCCTAATCTTTTCACGAATAAATCATACATTAAGTTTTAGCATTGTACCTAACAAATTTATCAAGTTATCCTATATCTTTTATTAATCTTTAAAAGCCTTATATTCGTCTGGCAAGCAATTTCGACCGCTAAACCCGTCTTGCATAATTTGTTTTCATGCATTAGAATGTATAAACTAAATTGTAAATAAAATTCAGCCTTGTGCAAGTGGGTTAATGTTGACCCTTTTTTTTGCATTTTGAAAGAATCATATGGCAACCTTTGGACCACGGCAACCTTGCCAGACCATGGTTTTCATACTTAACTAGTCCCAAATCAAGCATACACAAAGTTGTAACCTTGTGTCTTGTAGGTTAGTCAAAGTGGGCTGCAGCTCTCCGACTATCAGGTTTTCCGGGAATCCGAGTTCTGACATCGCCAATAGAAACATTTGGCGACTTATGCTATTGTATGCAGCTTTGAAATCGATGAAATTCGTTGATCTTTTCCTGGTTTTTCTCCAATGTGCCTGACCTGAAGCACGGTCGTAGCCAGGATCAAACGTATGGGTGAGCTCACGGTTATTTTGGGTGAGCTCACATTTGTATTATGAAAATTATAATACGTTGATTTCCTGGTACTGGCATTTCTGAAAGTACCCTGTAGAGTTATTTGAACTGCGAAATTCTCATTTTGTGGGATCTTTTATGTGGAATTTTAATATTTTAAATTGATAAACGGGGAAATTTTCTGAAAATAAAATTAAGAATTAGAAGCCAGAATGACAGTTCTTGCCGTGCAAAGAAGAAAAAAGCTTTTTTACCTGATTTCAAAATCGAAAAAAAAAATCGTACACTTTTCGAATCGGTTTTCCTGATTGACATTCGAAACGGTCATTTTAATTTTAAGCTATGAAGACAAGAGGAAACCAATGAGTTTGAAATCTATATGGCTATAATCGTTGAATGAATTTATATGTGTTTTGCGTATTCCATATTTTTTTATAATCGGAACACACTTTTGACTGAAAAATAACTGATCAAGCGACTGGCAACAAAAGCAAACAAGAGCACAAATAGGCCAATGAACCGAAGGGTCCCCAGTTTGTTGACGAAGAAATCAAAGTGTGCGGAATAAAACGGAAAAATTGGTATTGTGGCATAAATACACTTAAAATATTATTTCAAAGCAAACTTGGAAAATCTTAAAATACCTTAGAAAATTTTTGGGTGAGCTTAACTTATGTTTGTTTACCAGGACTCCATACTTGAAGAGTTCCGCAGGTAGGCCATCCGGGCCGGCGGATTTGTTGTTCTTGAGCTTGAGGATAGCTTTCTTAAACTCTTCAGTACTGGGCACTAGGACTGGATTTTAATTGACAGGACAGGTCTCATGCTTCTTTGTTTTCCTGTCACTTCAAATTATGCTTACTTAGCAATTGCTGAAAATGCTGCTTAAAAACTTCTACAATTATGCTTCGGTGACTAAGTTCCCTTCGCTGTTTTGAAGAACTTTCGTGCTGGTCCTATAAGCAGATGACAGTTGCTTGGCTGTTTTGTAAAACCAGCGGGTGTTAATGTTGGTGCAGTGGTGCTAGACTCCTCGAGATACATGAGCTGAGAGGCTACGGATGCTCTTTTCTTTCTGAGTAGGGTTATTCCCAATTAACTAGAAACTTATGATTTATGAATTCTCAAAAGTGTCTTGCTTACTTCTCCCACATTCTTCTAGTTGCCCAGGTTCGGGCTGTTAACTTGATCACTTGGTGTTGATGAACGTACATAGCTCTATCCAGTTAGGTAGTAGGATTTCATGCATGCACCAGATCAGCAGATAGGTGGGAAAAAAGTTAACTTCAAAATAGACAGCAAATGTTTCATCTTTGTTCTGGTTTGTTGTAGTTTCTCCGTTTGGAAATAATTTCTGGTAGCTATTGGTCACTTTGGCCCATTTTCGGTCTGTTTTTATTCTTTTTCTGGAATTAGTTGTTTTTGAAGTGATTCATGAAATTCTGACACAAATATAATTATAAATATAAATATAAATATAAATATAAATATAAATATAAATATAAATATAAATATAAATATAAATATAAATATAAATATAAATATAAATATAAATATAAATATAAATATAAATATAAATATAAATATAAATATAAATATAAATATAAATATAAATATAAATATAAATATAAATATAAATATAAATATAAATATAAATATAAATATAAATATAAATATAAATATAAATATAAATATAAATATAAATATAAATATAAATATAAATATAAATATAAATATAAATATAAATATAAATATAAATATAAATATAAATATAAATATAAATATAAATATAAATATAAATATAAATATAAATATAAATATAAATATAAATATAAATATAAATATAAATATAAATATAAATATAAATATAAATATAAATATAAATATAAATATAAATATAAATATAAATATAAATATAAATATCATAAAGGTTTTTGAAGTAGATTTCTGGCAAATATACAATTTTTCAATTTTACTCAAAATATATGTTCAAGTACCAAACGAAATACTAAATTTTGGCATTTGAGATAGTTAATGTTAACGAATGGCTGTTCTCGGCCTTGATTAATTGATGTCTTTTTATTGTAAAATAGTCCTGCATAGAAGGACCAGAGCTGCTCACGAGCTCTACAAGCAGAAGAAAGAGAGAAACACAAGCTTCTAAGAAGGAAAAAGAAAGAGCATGAGAGGAGCGTGACCGAGGAAATAGAGGGATGCCATTGCAGAATTTAATTTTGGAAGTTTTACCAAAAATTAAAAGAACCTCGGAGGGTAACAAGACCTGAACGAAAGCCTGCTAGGATGATAAGGTGAACATCATGGTAGAATCGCAGTCTTTGCTAAGGATATTGAAAAATCATTTCTGCAAATTGTAGGACGGGCTATGACGAACCGAATTCCGCTACCATGCAGATTGCACCATTCAACCTGGACGACCGCAACGTAGGGCAACAAGTGAAGATAGCTTTATCTAAACTTAAGTCCAATAAAGTTGCTGGAGCTGATGACCGTGCGACTGAGCTATTCAAAGCGGCTAGCAATGAATTGGTTTGGAGTATGTACAAGCTCATCTGCCAAATATGGTCGGAGGAAAACATGCCCGATGAATGGAACCTCAGCATTGTTTGCCCGATCCTCACGAAAGTCGATCCTCTGGACTGCACCAACTACAGAGGCATCAGTCTTCTGAATATCGCCTCCAAGATCTTCTCTGCCGACCTTTGGGAACGCCTGAAGCCATTCGTCAATAACCTGATTGGTCCATATCAGTGTGTTCTTAGGCCAGGGAAGTCCACCATCGACCAAATATTTACACTACGGCAGATTTTGGAGAAAACCGAGGAGTTTCAAATCAATACCCACCACCCTTTTCATTGATTTCAAGGCCCCGTATTGCACCATCTTTAAAAATGAGGTATATAGAGCAATGGCAAGTTTTGGCATCCCTCCCGAACTCGTCCATTTGTGCAAGATGACGATGGAGAATGCACATGTACGCTGCTCCATCAAGGTCGGCAAAGACCTCACCTATACTTTTGATGTCAAAAATTTTGTCAGCCAGGGCGATGGGCTATCATGCGTTTTCTTCAACATCGTTCTTGAAAGAATAGTGTAAAACTCTCACGTCAACACTAGAGGCACAATCTTTCCAAAGTCCGTCCAATAACTCGTTTACGCCGCCGACGAGATTGACATAATCGGACGAACGAAGCATGATGTCAGTGGTGCTTTCGTGAGTATTTGAGAAGGAAGCCAAGAAGATGGCTGTAACGGTGAATAAAAGCAAAACGAAATATATGCTGTCAACAAGAAAGGATACCCAACATCGACGTCACTATAGACAGCTATAATTTTGAAGTGGTCAGAGACCTTGTCTACCTAGCATCCGCTATAAGCCCAGCAAATGATACCAGTGCTGCGATCGAATGAAGAAATGAAGTTTGAAGGCAATTTAGAAGCAAAGCCCTCTCTCGAGCAACTAAACTGTCCCTGAATAAGACGCATATCATTCTGATGTATGGTGGATGAGAACGCGTTAGGCAGTTTTGAGATAAATATTCTATACGGGTGATTGTAGGACAGCTCAGTGGAGGAAGACAGCGTAAAAGGTGACGATCGTTAGTGGAAGAGGACCTCAAGCAACTTGGCGTGTGAAACTAGAGACAGCTAGCTAGAAACCAAGCCGGCTGGAAGAAGCTGGTTGAGGCCCAGGTCCACCCCGACTGTAGCGCCACCTTTTAATTTTTGAACAAAATGGTCAATTCTTTCGGTGTTGATAATTTAATTGATGTTTCCAGAAAAAACAAAAAATTGGAGACATCCTTTGGGGGTCTTGGTTGTGTACTCCGGCTGTAGTTGACTTCAGTGGCTGGGTTGAAGCAGTTTTTATGGCTGATAATATCGAAGTGGCTGTTTGGTGGTGGTGTAGTTTGGTGTAAATATTGTTATTGGTTCTGTTTTCATCCGAATTGAAGTGGATGCTTTGAGTGAGTGCAGTGAACCCGATGCATGATGAATCTTTGACTATTTGGGGCCATGTGGTAGTGTTTTCCATCTATCTCAGTTACAGAGGGTCACTTTTTATCAGACAGGGAAAATTTGTTGCCATCTTCTGCAGAATCGCTTATTTCATTGAACTTTTGTTCGCTATCCATTGTAACTTCGTTTGTGTTGACAATCTTCCTTAATGTCATGCTGAGCCTTGGGTCATATTAAGGTCATTCACTATTTGTTACAGCAATTCTTCCAGTGTCTCAAATGCTCAACAATTGCGCATAAAAATAAAATAACATAATGTTGCTAATTCCAGGTTTACTCCTTCTGGGACTGAATCCCAGCGTAGATATTTTTAATTATTTATTATTCGAAAGAAAAAGTGCTTAAAATTTAAAATCTTCTCTCCAATAACCGGGGCTTTTATAAAGCTCTACCTCCTGCGGTTTCAGTTGAAAACCAAAAATAGGAAAATGTTGTTTTATCTTGTATAATATATTAACTTGATATAATTTCAAGGTAATGGCGGTAGATCGAGCACGTGTGGAATTTATTTCTCCATCCAAAAGATGCTTGTGGTTATTAATGGCAACAACATGGAGATGGAACATGAGCAGAAGCAAGAGAAGATACTATTTATTAGCAGATGCTCAATTTACCATCTCCTCTCTGCTCTGCCATAGAAAAATTATCCAGTTTCATGCTGAGATGCGGTTTTCCCATAGGTGGTGTTTGGAAGGTGTTTTCTACAAGATGGGTATAGATTGTTGACATAGTTACCTAACTGTTTCATGTGGTTTAACCTATATACCTGTACTTATTTGCAAAACAAATTTATTTCATAAGCCGTTAAGTATTTATTTATTTTTTTTTTTTCAAGAAAAAAAAAGAAGTCAAAATAAATTGATGCCATTAACCGGGTACACATTACGTGATCAATTTGTTTCAGAAAAAAATAAATCGTCGAGGTGCAAGAATGTAAAGTTTGTGAACATATTTATCAAAAGAAACCTTATCTAAGGTTAAAGTGTAGGAGGGTAATTACGGGAAATTTCAAAACATTATCATTTAACTTCGTTCAAAATGGGTGTAGACCTAGAGTCTATCTATAACGAAGTGTTGAAATAAATGCGGTAACCTATTATGCCTATTAAATGAAATAATCGTCTATTTTAGATTGTTTTTGTAGATAGAAACTTCCCTTTAAATTGCTTGAATACATATTCTATTTAAAAAAAAAGTAAAAATTACATAAAGATAAATAAGGATTTTTAAGATCTTTATAAAGCAAACTGCATCAAAGGCTTTACAAATCTATATGAGATTTTTTGTAGTTAGGCACCAACTAAACGTTTTTTCTGTTATTTCTATTTCCAGCCCCAGGAAAAAAGTCAATCGATTTCAGGAAACAGTTTTGTCAATATTTTTGTACACCCAAAAATATTAAAAATTCTTCGTTAGGTACTTTTGGTCGCAGGATAAAACGACATAGTTAGGTACACATTTGTATCCATAGGTTGGGATACAAAAACTACAAAAACAAACAATTTTATCTGACCTACATAAATGTGTGTGAAAGGGTTATATTTACTAAATTATGACATCATACAAACATCATACACAACACATACCTTGAATAAGGTTGAGTCAATAAAGCAGTGTTTTTCAAACTTTTTGAGTACGCGACCCCTTTGTTAGTAAAAACATTCTGGCGACCCCCCACATTCATAATAATACTTTGTCAGTTATTTGAAAAGCGACATGAATCGAGCCCATCAAAATCTTTGTCAAACAGAGCTCAGATGGTTGTCAAAAGGTAAGGTATTTTTAGATTTATAGCCTACAGCAGATTTTGGGTGTGATTGATAACAAAAAAAAAAAGTATAGGCATCGAAAGCTTCATTAAAGGCTATTCAAAAAATCAAAGTCTTGTTGTCCACAACCGGGGCCTTAGTGATAAAACAGTGAATCGAAAAAAAGTATGAATGCAACCTCGAGGGTAATCGTGTAAGCCGAAATTGAATTTCATCCCTCCCTTTATAAGCTCCGCGGATCCCATATCACGGAATCTGAGATCATTTGAGTATAAAGTTCACCCTGCCAGACTGTTAAAAAAAAAACGTTTTTCACTTAGAATTTTAAATTTTAGTTGACATGAGTTCTGAAATTTAAAGCTGACTTATTGATGTTTGTACAAGATTCAAAATCGGGATAATCAAATCATTTTTCTGTCCCCACTCAGCTTTTAAAATTATCATTTCTCTCTGATCTTTTTGCCCACTTAAACATCTTCTCCAAGGGAGACAAGAAAAAATTGACTGTAAAACACAAAATTAGAGAGCTCCTCGCAAAACTTCGTTTGCAAAAAAATTTATGATTTTTTTCCCTGGGTTCAAAAAATTCTCGACGAAATTTCATCAGATGAATTAATGCCATGACATTAAGCGCTCACAGTTCTCTCATGAGAGTTTGCATAATTAGGAGAAAAAACTATTAAGTGACTTTCAGAACTCTTTTATGAGGGTGGAAATGGACAGAGATAGATACTCAATCCTTTTTTGAACATATCATTCCATCTGGCCGGCTTTCAATCGGTAAGATAGAAAATCTTATTTATTTAGCTGCAGATGGTATCCTCTGAATTCAATGTAAAAACCATTTATAATTTCTGGGTAAGGAGAAGAAAAGAGGAAAATATCTAGAGCTGGCAAAAGAGGCTTTAAATTGTTAGTGCCATTCACCACTTCATACCTATATGTGAACTCATGTTATCTTCCTTAAATAGGAAAATGCTTTAATTGTTAACACCTCAAAGATACAACCAAGTTTTGAACATTTAATAAAAGAAAATCTGTATCTTTTTTAGTACCTTGTACCTAATGGCTTGCGACCGCGACCCCCTTAATTATTCTTGGCGACCCCCTAGGGGGTCGCGACCCACAGTTTGAAAAACACTGCAATAAAGGGTTATCTGCGGGCAGAATATAAAACACGTCAATCTGATAACCTGAGTTTGTCCCTGATTTACATAAAATTGCCTTTAAAAAGTCTATCTTTAATAACGGGAAGGTCCTTAAATATAATCTACAGGAAAAAGATAACTGAGGTTGCTCTTTATTTTCAGGTTTAAGGAATTACCCTTTCAACCGCAATATATTAAGTCGCTTAGTATTTCGGTTCAAAGAAGGTGAAAATTAATAGGTAACACGATTTCAAGGAGAATTGAAAAATGTCTGTATAAAACCATTAATTTGCACACTTGAAAAATTTGAACTTTAAAGAATTCTTTTTTCCCTCTAATGTTAGATTATAGAATTGGGTATAGGGTTAGGTTAAAGATTAGATATGTTTGTACAGTGGCTTCCAATAAAGGTGTTAATTCACTTTAGTATCTATATATCTTTACAAAATACTGCAGTTTGTTCATTTTTTAAATTTTAAATATCGAAAACCTTTAAAAACACATTTTATTTTACAAACACCGTGTCATGTTTGATGTGGCTTTTTCTAACGTGTAGATAATGAAATTTATCCCTTTGATGAACGCATAGATATCGAAGCCTATTCAAATGTGGTCCTATGGGATTCAAAGCACGCTGACTTAAATGTTCTCGCTGGTTTTTTTTTCTAAAGTTGACATCATTATCTCAAAAATTAACGGTACATGGATAAGTTTATTGGACTCAGGTCTGGCGTGAAGGTGTCACCACTGGCTGGTGCTGCAGATAAATTAACCTCAAGAAATGTATACTTTTTTTTTGTTGAGTTAAGTGATATTTATGATTTCAATTAAAAGATACTAGACAAAAAAACGTAGTTTATCTGCAAACTAGATCGTGGTAGAAAGTAAACTAGTTTCAGTAAATAGGACATAGATTCATTTTTAAAGAGCCATAAAACTATCGTTTATTTTTATTTTCTAATTTATATTCATTTTAATCCTTTCGCCTCATGTCTTGCAAATGTATTTTCTACAAGATCTCTTTCAATTTCGACGTCTTGAATAGTATAATCATCTGCTGAGCATCTTATAGCAGATAAATATTTTTAAGTAACTGAACTTGATTTTGTAATAAAATATTGAGAATAACTTGAACATTATGATGATTACAATTGGTTTAGGCGCCAGTTTTAGCTATCATTGAAACTCATCATTGAAAATTTTAATGACTGATTTTGAGAGGTTTAGAAAGCAAAATCATTTATTTTTGTAATGGACAGATAAGGCTCAAGATCTAATTAATATTTCTAGTAAAACAAAATTTCAAATAGGCCCATCTTGTCACAAAAATTGACTTTTAATTTCTTAATGATCATTGGCAAGGTAGTTCAATCATTGAAATAGGAAAAGTCTTTTTATGTGGAAAGTTGGGCCTTTTTGAATAATTTTTTCGGCTAGAAATATTAATTAAATCTTAACCTTTATTTGCCCATCAAAATAATAAATTATTTTACTTCTTAAACCTCTCAAAATCAATCGATAAAATTTTCAATGATGTGTTTCAATGATAGCTATAACTGGCACCTTAGTTTCTTTGTAGTTTTTTTTAGCTTTAAATCAATTTTATTTTAAAACCTATCAATTACCAAGTATGACATCATAGTGTGTACAATGAAATAAGCCTGTAGCCAATATTAATATCATTGTTTATTCTCAAGGTATTCGGACGAGCAAACATTTTTCAACAATTTTTGCTAAGTCTCTTGTATTTTCTTTTTCACTTATTTTCCTACCAACTAAAATTTTGTTTTCAAAAAAAAAAAAATGCGATTGGAAATTGTATTTTGCTTTAATATACAAAAATCGTTTTCAGCACGGACATTTTTTCTTTGAGTATGAATTTTTTTGTCACCACCAAGCTCTTTGAGTATAAATTTTTTTGTCACCACCAAGCTTTTTTTACTCAAAAGAACTATACACTTAGCTTAAATGGTGAAATATTTTTTCGAAAAATTATATACAACCTCAATACACTGCGGGTTTAAGAAAATTGTATAGTATAAAAACATGGAAATTATGAGAGAAAAATGTAGAGAAGCATGAAATACGACCTTTAAATTGGATAAAACAACTCTTTTGACAGTTTGAGGTGAAAAAAGAATGTCATCTTAGTTTTTGGTTGAATATTATGAAAAAAGAAAAACTTAAATCGTTGCAGCGATTTTTTACAAAATTAATTTTGTGTATATAAAACTCTTAAACATTTTTAAGAACAAATTTTAGTATGCAAATCTAAAGTATATATTTATGTGTATATAAAAGCAAAATTAAAAAAAAAAATTGTCAACCCGTTTTTGAAATATCGAATTTTCAAAAAAAAATTTAAACTTTTTTTAAAAATCCAAAAACTTTTTTTTGAAAATTTTGATATGCAATATTATTAAATCTTGTCTGAAATTTGTATATAAGAAAATTCATCTAAATCCGTTAAGCCGATAACGAGAAATTCAAAATAAAAAAAATACGTTCTATGACATTAATTATTAATTAATATTATTATTAATAGTAGCTAAGTGTATAATTTTATAATTTTTAAAAGTAGATCGTACTAATTTTAGTATATGAAAAAAGTTTAATCAAAATCGTAGGAGTCGTTTTTGAGAAAAAAAATATTTTCCTTTGTTTTTTTTTAACTTTTGTATGGAAGGTACCATTATTTTTTCATAAATGTTAAATTTTTTCTAAAACTATTTAGAGAGTACTAAAAAACTATTAAATATTGAGTTTCAAAAAAATTTATAATGTCGTTTTCGAAATATTTGATTTTCCAAAAAAAAATTTTGAAACATATTTTAAAAATCCAAAAAATATAAAAAAAATTGTATGGCAGGTACCGTTATTTTTGGTTTAAAAAAAAATGAAAAAAACAACTCCCGAAACGCATGGGCATAATCACCAAAAACCACTATGTACCAAGTTTGAAGAAAATTGATCGAGCCATTTAGTCTGTAGACGAACAGACATACAGACAGACAGAATTGTGCCACCCACTCTTTTGGTGTTATCTATGATCGTAATATCATGTTTGATTGTTATCTCAACATTTTTTTTGCATGAATCCAAAACTTGCCTTATAGTACCTACCTATATCGCAAGTAAAAAGCATTTAAATCGTTCCTTTGATTATTATCACAACAAAAACATAAATGTTTAAAAAGGAGCCAAGTTCTTAAGTGTACAAGAAACCTGTGCGTAAAAGGCCTGCCAAACCGACCTACCAATTTTCATCGTTCTACAACAATCGGAAGTGCTCCATATAATTTATAAGAATTTTTAAGGATGTGGGTGAATACCACGCCCCCTGAATGCAAAATTCCAATTTTTCAATTTTTTTCTTTCTAAGTATCTTAAACCCTAACGACCTACCAATTTTCATCGTTCTACAACAATCGGAAGTGCTCCATATAATTTATAAGAATTTTTAAGAATGTGGGTGGATGCCACGCCCCCTGTATGGAAAATTCCAATTTTTTTCTTTCTAAGTACCTCAAACCTTACCAACTTACCAATTTTCATTGTTCTACAACAATCGGAAAGGCTCCATATAATTTATAGAATATTTAAGAAAGTGGGTGGATGCCACGCCCCCTGAATAGCAAATTGCAGATTTTCGATTTTTTCCTTTGTATGCACCACAAGGCCTACCGTTGTGCGAAATTTCAAGTTTCTACGATGTCGGGAAGTGCTCCATAATTTTGATGACTTGTCAGTGAGTCAGTCAGTTACGGTTTTTGCGATCTTTGAAGTCCAATATCTTTGGAACTACTAATGCTAAAGAGTTGAAATTTGGTGAGCCACTTGTGTTTGATCAGTTCAGCAAATACTCCGAATTTGAAGTTTCTGACTTTATTGGTACTGAAGTTAGAGGGGGGTTGAAAATCGCCTGAGTTTGTTCCAGTAAAAAGGGTGTAGTGCCGCGAACTTGGCTGGGCCGTGCCCTTTGATCATGTATAAACAACTCTTAAAATACCTTAAGGCAAATTAAAACAAAGGAATGAATGAATGGGCAAATTGGCCCATATGCTCAACACATTTCTGTCATACATTTTTGAAAAGGTTATTGTAAGGACATCATTTCTTTACAGCGCGCCCGCCGTTAAGCTCTAAACCATGGGGTTCGCGAGATATTCGACTTCAAAGCACCGAAAAGAACAATAATGCAACATTGGACATTGTTTTCCTACTCAACATCAATGTGTCATGCATCGTTGTTGGAAAGGATATAGCATGTACTTTTTTTTGTATGTGACCGTTGAGCTTTAGACCATGGGGTTCAAAAGATATTTGGCATCAAAAAAGGCGAATAAAACAATAATGCAATAATTCTGCATGGGGCGCTGATGGTCTGCCAACTCAACAGCAATGTGTCATATTTCATTGAAAGGTTATTATGTTATAAAGCCATTAAGCTCTAAGCCATGGGTTTTGAAAGTTATTTAACTTAGTATGGATGAAATTAGTTTTAAGAGGGAGGCCGCCCCGGATCATCATACACTGGGTCAATTTTTAACTGCGGACTAGCTTCAGAGCAAGCTAAATAACTCCAGATACGCATTGTTTAGAGCTTAACGCCCATATAATGAAATGATGTACTTACAATTACCTTTTGATAGATGTATGACACATTCGTGTTGAGAAATAGGCCAGCTCCCATATATTTTAGCTCATTCTCCTTTGTCGGAAAATGGCCAAAAAAAACGCTATGCACCAAGTTAAAAGGAAAAAGAGACATCAAATAGACAGAATTGTAACATCGTGAGACTCGTCTTCCATGATCGAAACAATATGTTTGAACAAAATCTGGAGTGCCATATATTTTGTACCTATATTATAGCCGTGTTTTGTATTGCATTTTTATCTCCGCTTAAAAAAGTAGCATGTTAAATACAAAAACAATTGGGTAAAATTGGCTCGAGGCTCCTATATTAAACATCTCTCAATCTAAATTTTCTTTTCTCAGAACATGGAACAGTTGGCAGAGTCAAAAAATTGTTTCATAATACAAAAATATACCTAATGAAAAATGTTATCATTGGAAATGGAGCAGCTATAGATAACACTACAAGATAGATACATTCCCTGTGATTCAAATAATGTCAATCTTTTTATACTGAATGTTTTTTGTAGAATTAACATATACATTTACTTAGTACGCATACTGAATGTTTTTTGTAGAATTAACATATACATTTACGTAGTACGCAGATCGTGCTGAAATTTTTCACAAATTTCTCTCCAAACAGCAGTTAAAAGGCTAGCTCTATCCTTGCGTTTTTTACAAGGGATTACAACAACACAAACAAATCTGGATCGCTAAGGATACGTAGCCAAACGCGCCCTATTTTAACATTTTTGTGGAGAATATCACATAAAACAGCTGTTCTCTGAATAAACATACATTTTTTTCAAAGAATTTTTTTTAAAGATTTCAAGTACTTAAATCTGACAAAATAAAATGGGTTTTTCTCGAATATTCCTCGTTTTCGATTTTCATTTTAACAAAGTAAAGTCCACCTAAATCTCATAAATAAAATAATCTGTACAAATTTAGCTCGAGAATAATGTGGAAAACAATTATTATTTCAAGCACTTAGTTTTGTCAGGCATTTTGGCGATACAATTTAATTGGAGTTGTGTACCGCTTGGTCAAATTAGCTACTAAGCTAAATTTTGCAGAGAATTAAGTATGGGAGCAAAATTTTACTGCGTTCTAAAGATATTGGCTAAAGCAACCATTTACAGCTACGCCTTTTGTTTAATGATCCCTCCATTTCTTATCATAAATATTTAATTAATATTTATCAATTAGTTATTTTATTTAATTTTGTTCATCTATTCTTTTATAAGAAAGCCAAAACAGAGAATCTCAGATTAAAAATCGTATTGTTTTAAGGAAACGTATGAAATCGTCAAAATATCTTCGAACTGCAAATCTTTAGTTTCAATTTCGAGGACACTGATTGTAATAAACAATAATTGTTTGATGCTCGAAAACATTTCATGCAAAGCTATTTTTTTTGCATCGCAAACACAGTTTTAGAGTTATGAGCTCAAAAGTTCAGCTAAGCCCGAAAGATATCAACAGAAAAGCTTTGGAAAAAAGGTGACATTTTGCCCTTTGTGGTCAAATTCATTTGGATCCTTAATGATAAGTTCTATCGATATCCTTATAACTTTCGTTCATTCAGCTTAAAACAATAGCATGCTCTTCTCAAAATTTTACCTGAAAATGAATTTTCAAGAAAAAAAGTAACAGTTTTCACTCAGGACAGACACCTACATATCTGAAAAGAAATATTAATTGAAAATAACAGGTGTTGTTCTTAAGCTCCTCAATTGCATTGAACCTATAAATTTGAACTAACCTCGTTTGTTTCTAACCAACACAAACACAGTATTTTTTCGTCTACCTTGTTTTTACGGCTCAAAAAAAAAACACTGTTAACATGTAAATTGTTAAGCCCCAACATCATTATTTTCGTTCAGTTTCCTTGAAGCTTGGGAAAACAACAGCTTACATGTAAAATTGTAATTGACTTTGACAAAAAAGAGCTTTTAGTTTACAAGGGCATTTAAAATCTTCCTAAATATAAAAGCATTTGGTGAAATCAAAAAACATAATTTAAAGCTAAAAGGCTTTTTAAATAATTAAAAGCCTTTCGTGAAATCGGTGAATACAATAGATTTTACTAGGAAAGGGATAAATATTTCTGCATTAAGACTTAAAAACCATTATGTTCTTTCGAACCTGGATTGATGTAAATTTAACATTAACACTTTTTATGATGCGTGGCATATACCTACTCTTTTCCGAACAACTTTTACGATATCTTCTCAAATATCTCAACCATGACTTGGTTATCTATATAAACTTTAAGAACCGAATAAAACTTTTAAGAACGATAAGTCTTCCGGGATGCGATGCTATTTACTTGAACGACAATATAAATAAATCAAAAACATTAAATCGACTAAACAAGCGAAAGTAAAGGATAAAATGTTTATCAGTTAATCGCATGACGTTTTGTTGTAAATCTCACCCTTAATCCTAACTGAAAACTTTTGCTTCTTCTGATATACAGATTTGGCTGTATATGGAACGTAACAAGCCCCGGTGGTGGTATTATAGTAGCTTCAACATTGAACATTGAGATGAGCTTTAAGAAATGAGATATTTTATGTGAAAGATAGCTACCACGTATTTCAATCCCATCAACTCGATGATGAATAAATCCATTTTTGGTTGAAATCTCTAACCTGAACTCTTTACGCATATTATAGAGAATGTATGTTGGTTGCCTACCAACAGAGTAGGAATGAGTCCTTCTTTTTTTTACCTTTATCAAACCAGAGCTGCCAGTATATCGTTTCCAACAACCTCAAGCTCGCAGCGATGCACGCTATATGTGTGATTAAGGCGATGTCACCTAGAGGCAGAATTGTAATGGAAAATGTGGCTTTGACAAAATAAAAAAAAAGCTCTGCGATGTGTTTTGTTGTGACGTCTTTTTTCGAAATTGGTATTTAAAGGTCTGACGAAGGCGCAGATAGGATATGTATGGTTTGCTCTTGGGAACAGTGGCGGCGGCGGATAGATAGAATTAAATTATTCCTTTTTCGCCTTTCAGTTCTCGGGATATACCTACAAGAAAAAAAGTAACTCCCTGAAGGAGCAACGTTTGTATTTCAAAACCCTGCAGAGAAATATATGATTGGAAAACAAATCATATTGAGGAAAAAATTATGTAAGTTAAAGAACTCAAACATTTAATGTAGGCATTTTCAGCAGTCTGGGAAAAAGGGTGCCAGTTTTGGTTGTCATTTAACACCGATCGATATATTTACTTGAAAAGAATTAGGACTTGAAACGAAGGGAGAATTAAGAACTTATAGGAGACTGATGGTTGCTGTGACAGTCATATAGACCCAGTTTTGTAGTACATACATCATTGCAGGATAACACCTTCTCTCAGTTCCTATTTTCAAATTAAATAGCAGAAAAGGTTCCCTTTTCATTAAAATTCGCACCTTTATTATTATCAGCTTGTCAAGGTTATATCAATGACCAAGCATTTCTTTCAAACATTTTCAAATATAGTAAATAATCCTTATTTTGCATAGTCAAAACCAACCTTAATTTTCAACTCTTCCTCCTTTACAGATATGGCCGATGGGTGACACGACGAGTAGCTGTTGTGACGATAGCAGCCATTTGGCTGTTAGCAGCTTTTGTTTCATTTGTTCCAATTTCTTTAGGACTCCATCGACCCGAACAGCCACTGATAGTGGAGGACAATGGAAAGAAATATCCAACGTGTGCATTGGATTTGACGCCAACCTATGCTGTCGTATCCAGTTGCATAAGTTTCTATTTTCCGTGTGTGGTTATGATTGGAATCTATTGCAGGTGAGTTTCTAACTTAAGTTGTTTAACTGATGAAAAAAAAACAAAAATTCTCTTATTTGAGGTAGTCATAATAAAGAGCAAGGAAAATAAATAATAATCCTCTTTGTGTCACGTCTTATAATCCTTTTAACTGTGCGAATAACGTGAAAACAATCTTTGTGAAACGTAGTTAGTAAGTCATTAGGGAGCAATATAAGTTTCAACCTAGTCTGGTATAGTAGAAAGAAAAATTAATTATTCCAACACCATGAATAATGGTAAAGATATAGGATAAAGATGTGTAGGTAGCAATTAATTAATAATATTAAATGGTACCTTCATAAAATGTGAAGCTGAATAGGCCAACTTTTTATAATAAATCAGCTTATTTAGGAAAATCCGTGCCTAATTAAATACAACCCTAAAAGGTAAGCTTTGACTCAGACAAAGGGGGAGGGGCACATAGAGCTACACATTTGTGATTGCGGAACTGGTTTGTGCAGAAGGGCCACCCATGCTCGATAAGTGGAATAGCTGAAGTCTGGAGTAAGATGTCACTACCAGGATCCACCAAGACACTCCCGAAGAGACGGTAGAGTGGAATATTCCTCTAGATTGAATCAACGTATCTCTAATTCCAGACAGAAAAGCGATTGCGTTGGATGAATTTTAGGGGCTTAAGTTAGTTATTATACCTTTCTAAAGGGTTACTGGCATGGTAATAGTGTCATCAGCCTCCAGCCATGGGGTAAAGTAAGGATCTTGCCTTCAGAGTATATTGAAGTTATACTTACCTCGTACAAAACTGTTGATTATGAGGAGACACAATGAGCCTCGGATAGTTATAATTTTTGAAAAGAAACTTGTTGGCCTTGAACTTAACGACGATATGTCTAAGTCCTAATACAAAACGGTAATCTTGATACCATAAACGAAGTAATTAAGAAGTTCATTTCACTCGGAGTCGTGCCTAATGGCATCGAGTGTTGGACACAAATGTGATTGGAAGACAAATTAAAGCTAGAATGTAACGACTGTTGAGTATATGAAGAAATATATAAAATAAAGAATTGGCTTATGTTCAAAAAGTAAAGAAAATATGAAGGAAGAATATTTTAAACCATGAAATTCGGTAATTAAATTTGCTAAAAGAAACCCTTTCAATAGTTTGAGATAAAAAAAATGCTATCTGAATATTTCTGTGGTAATAAGTTAAAAAAAAACTATAAAATCAATTTTTGCGTATTGTTTAAAAAGACAATTTTAGAAAAAGCAGGAATCGAAGCCTGGTTGGTGACATTCATTTTTAGAAAAATGTAGAAATAACCCTTTCTTTTTCTTTGTTAAAAGCCTAGTAATCAAAATAATAAATGCAATTCAATTAAATATTATCTTACTACTGTACAAGCCCAAGCAACTTGCTCATCAACTGGCATGGAATTTTTGAAGCCAGTAGTAAAGCAAGTTGAGAAGCAAGTTGGGAGACAAGCAAGTGGAAAGCAAGTGAAAGGCAAGTTGAATGCAAATTACGAATTTGAAAGGCAGTCAGTACTTGCCCGTGTGGCCGCAGGGTTAACAAGACCTAGATCATTTTGTAGGTCTTGTAGATCTTAGTTAAATGGTATGCAATACATTCTTTATAAACCCCCTAAATCTCGTTTTAGGTCGTAAAAACCCCTTTTTGATAGTCTCATGTGGAGAATCACTCATAACTTTTTGTTTATCATCAATTTTTTTTGAAAGAAGAAAAATAGACCTTTTCAAAAATGTTAAGCATTTTTTTTAGACTAAAAAACTTTTAAGAACCAAGTCCAAAATGTTTGTGGTTTTTAATAATTTATTATTCTATTTTTCTCACTTTGATAAAGGTTTTAGCTATTGTTTAAAGTTTTGACGCTGTTTCTCTGTAAATATTTCAAAAACATGTTCAATTAAGCTTCTAAAAAGCGCCTTTTCATTAAAAATCCTCCAAAAATTGACTGATTTAAGTGGGTTTTAAAATTTCATCAATTTTTGATATGAGCTTTTATGCCACAATCGAGTGGACTTTTTATTGGGAGTATGCTGTGAGGGTGAGGGGTGACAAAAAGAAATGACTCCAGCCGGCTCGGTTTCTAGCTAGCTGTCTCCAGATTAGCATGACAAGTTAGTTAAGGTCCTCTTTCACTTGTGTCCGCCATCTTTTATGCTGTTCACCTCTTCTACGCTGTGCCACGGAGTTGGATTCAAAGACATTCGGGCCGGAGCATTGGTGTCCATTCACTCTAGGTGAACTATCCATCTAAGTCTTTGGCTTTTCACTTTTGTGGGTAGGTCGGTGTCGCTGAACAGCCCGTACAGTTCATTGTTGTATCTTCTTCTCCATACCCCATCTATGCAGACAGCAGACGGTACCAAAAATCACCCGAAGAATTTTCCTCTCTAAACAGCCCAACGAGTTCTCATCCACCGTTAACAGTGTCCATGCCCCTGCACCATACTTCAGGACCGGGATGATAAGCGTCTTATACAGGGAGGGTAGTTGCTCAAGAGAGGACATTGCTTCTCAATTGCCTTCTTAGCCCAAAGAAACAGCGATTGGCAAGGGTAATTCTTCGTTTGCTCTCAGCACTGGTATCCTTCGCTGAGTTTATAGTGGATCCTATGTAGGTAGACAAAGTCTCTGACCACCTCAAAATTATAGCTGTCCATAGTGACGTTCTGTCCGAGATGTCGATGTTAGCTGTCCTTTCTTTTTGACATCATATCGATACCTTCCCGTAAAAATGTATTAAGCGAAATTTCAAAATTTTAAATTAAATTTTTCAAATACCTCTTATCCAGTTATATATTTGAGTATTTTTTTTGTAAAAAAACAAATTTTATGAAGCATTTTGAGTTGAAAATCCCGCTTCAAATCTTTTCATTTTTTAAATACATAAATTAATAACTGCACCAGAGGTATTTTTCGATGCGTAAATTTTTTTTAAATGTCGCTTAATACATTCTTACGGGAAGGTATTGATGTGTATCAGTGGCGTATCGAGCACTTTGGGGGGCCCCGTATCAAACATTTTTTAGGGGCCCCCCATTTTCAATCAAGGGCTCAGCCTTTTCTTACTTGCATCAGCATATTAGATAAGTTCAATTTGATATTTGATTTTGTACGTTAAAAAGTACAGAAAACTGTTTTTATAATATGTATCTCGAAAACCGTTAATTTTTTCAAAAGATTTAAATCTAAGCTCATGAAATCATATGAAAGAAAGATTATAACACTTTTTTGTATGAGAATCAAATTTTGAGTTTTGAAAAGATATCAATAGAACTTTGTAGAAGTTTTTCCCAAAATCTGTTGCTCTAACGAAATAGTTCAATAATCTTTCTCGTGTAGAATTGTATGAACAAAACTTAAAACAGCTAGATTTTTGAAAAAAAAAAAATAATAGTTTTCTAGATATGTACCTATTTCCAAACATTTTTGTTTGTCATTTTACGGTCAAAATCAAAGGTCAGATTTTGAAACGCTATAACTTTACGACTTCATTAATAGATCATTACTTAGATAATAAGACTATCTGAAAGTTTCTGGTTCCTCAATATTCATTGCGAAATGAAATTTGAATGAGTTATTAGAAAACAAATTCACAGCTCACACCTTTTTTATGTAACCCAAAAATAAGGAGATGAACCTGAATACGAACTGTACAAAAATGTTGTTCATCAATAAATGAAGTTTTGATAAGTTTTTCAAGTAAACTAGCCATGAAGGTAAAGTAAATCGGAGCTCTCCATCGAAAGTATTTCCTAATTTTACCATTATTTTGTCTTAATATCCTGGAATACTGGTACTTGATCCTATAAGAAAAAATAGGTTGCACGTTTCAGTTGTGGTTCCGTTAGTTGGTAAGACTAAGATAGAGATGCAAGGGAAGGAAAACTATCGAAAACACACATGTAAACAAAATTGGTAATAGGTACATTTTTAAAAATATGCAAATTAGGTTTGTTCTTTGAGCACTGGAGTCACCCCGGGGTCACCTTCCAAAGCTTTTTTTTTAAAGCCCTGCACTCATCCTGACCGCCTCCTTGAAATAAGTCCCCCAACAAGAAAATGAAAAATGACCCCAAATTTTGTATAGAAAACAATAAAGTATTGACCGTATTTTGGACTTTTTTTTCGCATTTTGGGGCCATATTTCATTTTTTAAATTTGGGGACAGACTTCATTATGAAATAAGATGAAAAAAAGCCCCAAAATGCAATATGTATTACAAAAACAAAATTTTATAGCTGTTTATTCCTAAAATTGGGGTAATTTTTCATTGTTTTTGGGCCTTATTGCATTATTTAACTGAGGAAAAGTTGTGCATGAATAAATTGCCCCAAATAACAAAATGAAAAATCACCCCAAACAAATTATTTCTTGGGGCATATTTTCAATTGTCTTATTTTTAAGTAGAATATGAAAAATCACCCCAAACAAATTAGACCGAGAGCCCACAGCAGATTTTGGGGTGTGAACGATAGCAAAAAAAGAAGTATAGGCGTCGAAAGCTTCATTAAGGACTATTAAAAAAATCAAAGTCTTGCAGTCCACAACTGGGGCCTTTGCGAGAAACAGTGCATCGAAAAAAAATATGAATGCAACTTCGAGGAAGATCGTGTTAGCCCAAATTGGTTTTCACCCCTACCTAGATAAGCTCCGCGGATCCCATATCACGGAATTTGAGATTATTTGAGTGTTTAATTCGCCCTGCCAGACTGTTTAAAAAAACCGTTTTTCACTTAGAATTTTGAATTTTTTAAACGGTCCGGTAGAGCCAACTATACACTCAAATGGTCTCAGATTCCATGATATGTGATCCGAGGAGCTTCTCAAGGAAGGAGTGAAAACCAATTTCGGCAAACAAGATTATCCTCGAAGTTGCAATCATATTTTTTTTTCGATGCACTGTTTCTCGCAAAGGCCCCAGTTGTGGACTGCAAGACTTTGATTTTTTTAATAGTCTTTAATGGAGCTTTTGACGCCTATACTTCTTTTTTTGCTATCGTTCACACCCAAAATCTGCTGTGGGCTCTTAGTCTAAATTATTTTTGGGGCATATTTTCAATTGTCTTATTTTTAAGTAGAATAGAATTTACAAGTCTCTCTTAATGAAATCAGTTTCTCTCTTTTTATAAATATAGAAAATAAAATTCTTCTTCTGGACGATCTACTAGGAAGAAGTTCGTTGACCAATCGAATGCTTGTGTCCAGGGGCGGACTGGGCCACCGGGCAACCGGGATTTTGCCCGGTGGGCCCCCGGGCATGCAAAAAGTTTTTTTTTCTAAGAAAAAATTGTCATAACAAAATTGGACTCACGCACTAAATATAGACTTTTTGTGGATCAAAATGGATATTTTGAAGCCCCCAAAAACTCGCTTGGTGGCCTCTACGGATCTTTGATGGCCTCAAAAACTCGGATGGTGGCCTCTAAAGATCTTTGGAGGGCCCCAGAACTCAGTTGGAGGCCTCCAGACCTTGGTTGGTGGCCTCTAGGGATCTCTGGAGGCCTCCAGAACTCGGTTGGTGGCCTCTACGGATATCTGGAGGCCTCCAGACGTTGGTTGGTGGCCTCTACAGATCTCAGGAGGCCCCCAGACCTCGGTTGGTGGCCTGTACGGATCTCTGGAGGCCACCAGAACTCGGCTAGTGGCCTCTACGGATCTTTGGAGGCCCTCAGATCTCGTTTGGTGGCCTCTACGGATCTCTGGAGGCCTGCAGACCTCGGTTGGTGGCCTCTACAGATATCTGGAGGCCTCCACACCTCAGTTGGTGGCCTCTACAGATCTCTGGAGGCCCCCAGACCTCGGTTGGTGGCCTCTACGAATCTCTGGAGGCCACCAGAACTCGGTTAGTGGCCTCTACGGATATTTGGAGGCCCCAGATCATGTTTGGTGGCCTCTACGGATCTCTGGAGGCCTCCAGACCTCGGTTGGTGGCCTCTACAGATATCTGGAGGCCTCCAGACCTCGTTTGGTGGCCTCTACAGATATCTGGAGGCCTCCAGACCTCGGTTGGTGGCCTCTACAGATCTCTGGAGGCCCCCAGCCCTTGGTTGGTGGCCTCTGCAGATTTCCGGAGGCCCCCAGAATTCGGTCGGTGGCCTTTTTAAATCTTTGGAAACCTCTAGAACTCGGCTGGTGGCCTCTATTGATCTCTGGAGGCCCCAAGAACTCGGTTGGTTGTCTCTTCGGGTCTCTGGAGGCCACCAGAACTCGGTTAGTGGCCTCTACGGATATTTGGAGGCCCCAGATCACGTTTGGTGGCCTCTACGGATCTCTGGATGCCTCCAGACCTCAGTTGGTGGCCTCTACAGATCTCTGGAGGCCTCCAGAATTCGGTTGGTGGCCTCTATAAATCTTTGGAAACCTGTAGAACTCGGTTGGTGGCCTCTACGGATCTCTGGAGGCCCCAAGAACTCGGTTGGTTATCTCTTCGTATCTCTGGAGGCCTCCAGACCTCGGTTGGTGGCCTCTACAGATCTCTGGAGGCCCCCAGAAATCGGTTGGTGGGCTCTATTAATCTTTGGATTCCTCCAAATCTCGGTTGGTGGCCTCTACGGATCTTTAGTTATTCAAAAGTTGATAGAAAAATTTTTCAGTTCCAAAAAACTAAATACATATGCAAAATAAAAATAAATAAAAATGGCTCTCAATGGCGAGTACCTACTTTAAAATGTCTGAAAGTTAGGTGCATAACCTGAATTAAAAAGATGAGAATAAATTGCCGTATTTTATCTGATCCGGATCAGATCATGATAAATAAAACAAACAGGAGTGTTAAATACCCTTCTCTTTTTGCCTTAGGTTTGTTTATGTTTCATGCATCTGTTGCCTCTTTTCTTTGCGCTATACTGAGATAATTCATATAGCAATTTTTGGATCACTGAAATAGATCCAGATAAAAAACAGGATCCCATTTTGCTTTTGCAATTACTTGTTAAAAATTGATCCGGATCAGATGATGGGAATAATGAAATGCGGCTAATGATGAGGCAGAGGACGAACGTTAAAAAACAGAAAGAAACGAGAAAAAACAAAAACACTGTGGAGATTGCGCAAAATGCTGCTTCAGTGTCTTGCGACGATATTATTTTGACGCAAAAAGGTACAAAAAGCTTCTCTTAGAATATTATTCGATGCTGACATTTTCATGTACACAAGTTGCTTGCAAGAGATCATTTTCAAATTTTAAATACATCAAAAATCGATGGAGAAATACCACGACGCAAGATCACCTTGAAACCGCATGCTAATATACGTGGAGCTTACTGTCAGAAAAGAAAAGTTAGTTAAAAAAATATTTAAAATATTAAAGTCTCTGGTCAATGATTGTAAAGTAAGTAGATGTTTTATAAAATGATGAATTAACAGGACAAGAGCCTTTTATTCTGCAATTTTCTTATTTTTGTTTGAAAACTAATATTCTATTATTTTTACCTATTTGTTTTTTTTAGTTGAAAGTTTTTGAGAAATTAAATTTGAAAGTCAATATTTTTGAAAAAATTGTGAACTTTTTTTCAAGTTCATTGTTATTTCAAAATGTTATGTAGTTAAGCACCATTTTTGATTTTTATATTCTTTTTCTTAGTTTTTGAGAAAATAAAAAACAACAGAAGGTACCTACTTTTTCCAGTTTCATGTTTGTTTTGTTAAGTTTATAATAGGCAAAGGCAAATAAGTACGATATATTATTAAATCTTTTTTTGGGAGAAGGTACCTTTAATTTTTTTTATTCCTCAAAAACTAAGAAAAAAATAGTACTAGTTTTGTCGGTTAACGATTCACGAGATATTTGATAAAACGTGGTTTCCAAAATGGCAGCTGATGCTCCCCAACTTGGATCTGCAACTAGATTATCACTGATTCTGTTTAATCAATAGTTATTAATCTGTGATCAGATCATCATTGAGCGTTTATTCACTCAAATTTCAGTTTGATCTTGGTTTTTAAAATAATCATCTTCCCATTTCCAGTATATCTGTCAAATCAATTGTTAGAAGTTATCAGTCACTCACCATAAACAAAGTTGATGGCATTCGGGATTTTTTGCCATTCCGGGATTTTGGCATTAGGGATTTCGTACCCAACCCCAATTTATTTTTGAAAATATTTAATGCGTTTCATTACTTGTGATTGCACAATAACCGTAGCTTAAAAAAATAATTCCTAACAAATTATTGAAAATTAGAAATATGAACATTTAGAATACTTTTTGTTTCATATCTCCCTTAAATCTCATAATTTTTTTGACTAGCGTAATTTTATTTTGACTAAACTGAAAGTTACACCCACTTAAGGTCGTAAAATTAATGTTATATTACTGCATGAGACCCACAAGAACATCTTTGCAATTTTGTATGCTTGCTTGAATAAAAAGTCAAATTAATTACTGCCAGGTGACGTAGCCAAAAACTAAAAAAAGCTGTTTCAACTAAATTCAATTCTAACCTTAGAATTCAAAACTATACCTTTTACTTAAATCCAATATATATCAATCAATATGTTAATTAAAAAATCAATAAATATAAAAAAAATGACTTTCGAGAAATGTCTGGAATATTAATTTTTATTTTTAACCATTTTGAGATTTATTGTATTCTGTGGCCCTTTTTCTTAAAGTCCCGGTAGGCCCTTTGACCCCCAGTCCGCCCCTGCTTGTGTCGTGTAGCAAGCACTTGAAGATTTGTTCTGAGTGCAACTCTAAACTAAAAATCGAGAGCGAATCCGAAGGCAACAGTACCAACAATTGTCCTTATTATATACAACTCATATAGAGTACAATACAAGTTTATGTTTGAACATTAAATGCATTAATTTCTTCAAAATGTTGTTTATTGTAATTGACTTTAATTATAAGGCATTTTTTCATTTTGACTTTGGGGCTTTTTTTTCATGATTTTAGGGTCATTTTTCACTTCATTTATTATTCAAATTGCGGCCAAAATTCATAGTGAAAAATGTCCCCATTTTTTTGAGGACATTTTTCGTATCAAATTTTTCTCTCAGTTTTAGGGACTCTCTCATTTAACTTTTTGGACGTATTTTTATTCTCTCTGGGTTGAAAATTCACTTTTTAAATGGGGCTTTTTTTTCATAATGAAATTTCAGTTGGGGGCCATTTTGTATTAGGGACTTATTTCATGGAGCCATTCTGACTAGCAAATTCTGTGTTTTTTGACACCCTGAACTCGCCCTGAAGTAGATTTAGGCTTGCTGGGGTGAGTTGAGGTAAAGAATAAAATGTCAAAGTGGCATGAGCTCCAAACCATTTTTTTTGTGGAGTCACGTGCTGCAGGAAATTCTGGCTTTTTTCTTTAATAATTATTTAAGGAATGCATATCTTTACTTTAATAGTAACAAATAGAAATAGAAAATGGAAGCTGTGGTTTGTTTCTATTCGTATTTTTAAGAAAATTTTGATTTTTGCTTATGAATTTCACAATAGCTTTTATGGTCGTTCCACACTATCTAACTGAGTATTAATACATGTCAAAAAAGTGGGAAGAAATCATGTATAATAGTGTGGAAACAAAATATGAAATTTCATCACACACAACTTGACAGCGCATCCGACACGATTTGACATGTGTTAATACATGAAAATATTTAGGATTGGTTCTAAAACCATCACACTTTCTATCCCACTTGGGCGTTTGAGGTTATGGTGAAACTGATTTTTTGATGCAAGTGTGGAAGCAAAATATGAAAGTCAGTTACATCACACAAATTTGGCAGTCGTATGAAATTTCATCCCACTTTATTCTGACATGTGTTAATACTTTGTGGGATAGTGTAGAGGCACTTTTAGTGTTTTTTAAACCCGAAAAACACAGTTTTTTTCAACAATTCTTGTGGTTGTCAAGAAAACCTAGGTCAAATCTAGTTAAACTTCAACGAGCGAACCTATTAAAACTAGATAGAATGCATCACATTGAAACATTTCTTACACACGTCCAGTATTCTGAATCTCGGGGCCCCTATATGTCGGGGGCCCCTTATCATTGATACGGCTGATACCGCGGTAGCTACGCTACTGATGTGTATATTTCGTTTTGCTTTCATTCACCGTTAACCCCATCTTCTTGGCTTCCTTCTCAATACTCACAAAAGCACCACTGACATCACGCTTTGCTCGTCCTATATAATGTCAATGTCGTCAGCGTAAGCGAGTAATTGGACAGACTTTTGAAAGATTGTGCCTCTAGAGCTGACGTCAGAGTTTTGCACTATTCATTCAAGAACGATGTTGAAGAAGTCGCATGACAGCGCGTCGCCTTGCCTAAAACATTTTTTGACATCAAAGGTGTCGGTGAGGTCTTTGCCGACCTTGATGGAGCAGCGTGTATTCTCCATCGTCATCCTGCACAAACGGACGAGTTTGGCAGTGATGCCAAAACTAGACATTGCTCTATATAGCTCGTCTCTATAATGATGCTGTCATATTCCGCCTGAAAATCGATGAAAAGGTGGTGGGTATCGATTTGAAACTCCTGGGTTTTCTCCAAGACCTGCGTTAGTGCGAATATTTGATCGATGGTGGACTTCCCTGGCCTAAGACCACACTGATATGGACCTAACAGGTTATTGGCAAATGGCTTCAGGTGTTCAAAAAAGTACAACAAAGAAAATCTTGAAGGCGATATTAAGAAGACTTATACCTCTGTAGTTGGTGCAGTCCAGATGATCGCCTTTCTTGAGGATGAGGTAAAAAATGCTGAGGTTCCATTCATCGGGCATGCTTTCCTTCGGCCATGCTATGCAGATGCTGGAGCATAGTTCTAACCAATTAATTTTTTTTTGTATTACTTTATTTCATTTAACCTTCCGAAGGCAAGCGGGGTTGCCCATCAGCCCACTACCACAGAAAAGCCCTTATATCTATTATTTCTGTACTTGTACCTTCCTATAGATCGTTCTATTTTTTTTTTTTTTTTTTATTGATTGATTAAGTAACGCTGTACATCAAGATAAACTTATAACTAGTACAGGATATAAGAAATAAAAGAAATATTATAATTTACACTTAATGAAATAGAATAAATAGTTTGACTATGATAATAACTGTTTGTTAATTGAAAAAAAGATCGCAACCAAAACATTTAACTAACGAAAAAGAAAGCAAAGGAAAGAAAGTTATCTCAACTCAGATTCGAGAGGTAATCAAAGCAGTGTTCAAGAAATTTTCCGCGTTCAAAACTCGACTTCACATGATTGGGCAAATCATTCCAAAGCTTGAAAGCATAAATGAAAAATTGCCTGCTTGAAGTCAAGTAGGTGTATGTAGCAGGTCGTAGTACAATATATCGAGAAGAAGAGCAAAAAGTAATTTTATCAAACAAATAGCAAGGTTCTTTCTTGTGAATAATCTTGAAGAGTAGGGAACAACATCGATATTTGAAAAAGGCATCCAAGTTACATCCAAAAATTTGACGAGCTTCATTGGAAATATGATCAAACCTACGTAAATTAAAAACATATCTAGCAACTGAATTAACAGCAACCTTAAGCTCTTGGAGCGATACCGAATCAGGATTCTATTCTCTAATTATATTCTAGACAGTAAGTTGCTTGTATTAACTTACCGAGGCAACTTGTTATTTTGGTTTTATTAAATTATTAATTTTGTTATGGGGTTACCAGTCACCTGCTTTGCCATTTTCGTACACTTTATTTGTGCATGATGCTTTGTTTTTAGACCAAAATGGCTTTGCTCTCGGATAATAAAAATAAAAATTAGTTCCAAACAAGTTTTGAAGCAATTATTTATAGCTTGTTGGCATTACAACTGGCAAAACACCATATATGATGCCTCAATTGATTTCAAATTTTCTATGAAAATTTGGGGACACTTTACGGGATATTCCAAATATGAACTAAGAGTACCCTAGAGATAAACCCTCGTCAGAATTTAAGAAGCAGTCAAGATAAACACTGTGACAAAAAAAAAACGAAGTAAAAAAGTTTAAAGTTTGCCTAAAATGTCAATTTCCCGCATGCCCTAAAAACCGCAAAGATTTTTGCCTTAGCAGCATATAATGTAAAAAAATTATGTAGTAGTAGTAATAATTGACTTTATTTCATTATAAGTGTTACATAAAATGTTTCTAAGTCGCTATTAGGTATGGCCCAAGGCCGTCTACCGGATTGGCATTGATTTTAATTTAAATATAATGTTGTCTATGAAATACTTATTTCGCTGAATTATTCAGATTTTTTAGAAGTCTCCCTCGATAATGCATTTTCGGTGTTGAAGTGCGTTCACGGCGTAGTAGTATAAAAGATCCCAGCCTTGTTCTCCATTCAATATACAAATTGCAGCATCCTCGTCCAAAACATACGATCCGAAAAATCGAATTCGAAATTCCCTTAAAACTGGACATATTGCCAGAAAGTGTAATACATCTTCCCTTACTTTCATATTACAGATGTTGCATAAAATTGGTAGATCAGGTCGGTGTGGTACATAATTCAAGTTAACTAGCTCTCCTCTCAATTTGAAAATAGTGCTTATTTTATGTGCTGAAAAGCAGTTTAAGAGATATGTTTGTCCTTCGAGTTGGTAGTTTACTCTGCTATAATATAGCCTATATTGTGAAGATTGTGCTTCATTAACAAATTTCTGGTATAAAATATTGCCAGTTTTTTCTAATAAGACCTCAAACTGCCTCTTTAGAGAGTCGCATTGCAAGTCTGGTGTAATGCTTAAGGTTACTCCACATTCAGCCGCAATTTCCTCCCATTCTTGCACTAACTTCCCTTTTGTCCTAATAATATGCATAAGCACTTTTTTTGGTAGTCTTTCTTCCTCCAGCGCAATCACTTTTAATATATACTTAAAATGCATTTTTAATGTGTTTAGATATACAGGGGGTGTCCCCGTTTCTAAATGTAGCATATAGTTGGGGGTACTACTAGGCAATCTAAATATTCGCTTAAGGAAGTATCTCAGAAACTTCTCGACGACTTCAAAAGAACAGTATCCCCACACTTGAGCTCCATATAAGAGAATTGTTGCTGCAGTTGATTGGAATAACTTTAGCTTTGCACTGTGACTTACATATTTATTATTTACGCATCTACCCCACACTGAACATATTGCACGTTTAGCTTCAGACAATTTGTTTTGAAGGTGTTTATTCATGTTTACATTAGAGGTGATCAGAACTCCAAGATACTTGTATTCTCGTACAATTTCAATATCTGCACCTTGAAATGTCCACTTTTCGTTTCGACAGTATCTTCCACCGCCATTTCTAAGAATCATCATCTTCGACTTCGTTAGATTAACAGATAGGTTCCATGTTTTGCAGTATCTATCAAGCCTATTTATCATTAGTTGCATGCATTCAACAGTATCTGCGAGAAAGACAATGTCATCTGCAAACATGAGAGCGGGGATATTTGTTCGGTCTATTTCAATGCCACCTTTAACACAGTCTGTTATGTCATTTATGTATAATATAAACAGTAATGTACTTAATATACAGCCTTGCTTGACTCCCATTGTAGTTTCAAAACCTTCGGACAAGTAGTTCCCATCCCAAACAAAAGCTATGTTATTTGCGTACATTGCTCGCAAAACATTTATTACTTTTGTCGATACTCCATATCTAAAAAGTTTATAGAAAAGTGCTTCTCTAGAAACAGAATCGAAAGCTGCACGGAAATCTACAAAAAATGCGTAAAGCTTTTTGTGTTTCTTCTTGTAAATTTCAGCAATATTCGTAAGCATAAATATTTGGTCAATCGTTGAGTAATTTTGTCTGAAGCCCGCTTGAAACTCATGGATGATTTTATTATTGTTTGCCCACTGAATAAGTCTTTTAAAAAGCACGGCCCCAAAAAGTTTTGTTGAAGTGTTTAAAAATGATATTCCTCTGTAGTTTGTCGGGTCGTTATGGTCTCCTTTCTTGTGCAATGGGAATATAATCGATTTTAGAAAGCTTCCTGGTATTTCCGATGTTTCGAAGATTCGATTGAATTCAGATACAAGGACTGATAGGAATTCATATGTACAATTCTTGTAGAACTCAAATGGGATTCGGTCGTCACCTGGGGCTTTGTTATTTTTAGCATTTTCGATTACATTTTGTACCTCGTCTAGTGTTATTGGGGCGTCTAGGAATTCATCGACAATCCAGGGAGCTGCATATTGAAATGGTTGGATGATTTCCGTTGTGTTGAGTAGGTTTGAAAAGTGGTTTTTTAATTGGTCCGCTTGTAAACCTAAGGCAATATAACTTCTTCTCCCATTAATAAGTTTAACAGCTTTCCAAAATTCAGTAGAGCATCTTGTTCCATTTAAAAGGGCAATATTTTTCTCATTAAATGCCTGCTTTTTCATACGGCAAATGTTCTTAAATCGTTTATTTGCTTCTGCGTATAGCGTTTTGAATGTATTGGTGTTGTTCGTTCTAGTAAGCCTGAGAAACGCAAACGATGCATCTCTAGCTCGCTTGCAATCTATGTCAAACCATTCTTGGGTACTGGTACTCTTAACACATTTTGTTGTTGTTCTTTGGGGTGTCGCTTTTTTAATTATTTCTGTTAGTCTTTCAATTTTTGGTGACTCATTAACGTTAGTCAAAGCTAACAGCTCTTTGTTGAGGTTTTCTTGATACAAAGTTCGAAAACTGTCTTTCCATAGTATTTTAGGTAACAGGCCTAACTGTGTTGTGCTGTTATTAATCAGGTTTCCATACAGGTGAAACGTAACTTCCAACGGCATGTGGTCTGAGAACGTCTTCATTCCTACCTTAAATTCTTTTAGACGTGAGCAGAGGTTTCCAGTTAGAAAGCAGTAATCTATTACTGAACAAGCTGTTCCGCGAATAAATGTGAACTCCCCACGAGAATCTCCTTCACAGCTTCCATTAAGAACGTGGCAATCAAAAACATCCATTAATTCCAGAATTGCAGTTCCTTTTGCGTCGCAAATTTCATCTTTTGAGTCACGGTTTGCATATAATGTTGATGTACCCAGCTCACTTACAAAATTATTTTGTGACATGCCTATTCTTCCATTAAAGTCGCCGATGAGTACTAGATTCTCTGCTTCTAAGCAGTTCAATAGATCGTTCATTTTGTTGAAGTCTCGCGCCCAATGATTACAATTCATATATATCGGTATGATGTGACAGGTGTAAGTATTCGTTTTCAGCTCAACTACGTAAGATCCTTCCATGTTTATAAAGTTAACCATCGCTCCTTCTATCTGCTTACGAACTCCAAATAGTTCACCACCACTTCCTCTTCCAAATGTACTTGTCTTAACCGCAGGTATAAATTTTAATTCATAATCAGTAAAAATATTCTTAAATCTTACTTCTTCGCTACTTAATAAATGTGTTTCATATAATAGAAAAATATCAAATTCTTTGATGTAACTAAAAAATTCATTAAATATTTGCTTATTTTTTAGCCCTGATACATTATAACTAAGGATTTTTAAATTAAATAATTGCATGTTGTTCTGGTAGACGGACTCTTCTCAAATATTTGGCACGTGTAAACTCCTACTTGTGTGTGCGCCCAAATCTGGTACAGCGGATGTTTGGGGTGAGTTCATGCCTTTAGTTGTATGATGACTTTTCCGATTGTCAGATGACATTGACGTTTTGATCATATTTATGTTTTGGTTTTGTATTTCATCATTAATGTATTTTAAGGATGGCGGCAGCTCTCCGAACATTTCAAGAATTGTCTTTGCACCACTTTCTCTACCACATTTTAGCCCCTCCGATGAATCCCAAGTGAATATTTTGCCACCCACATGTAACTTGTCGTCTCTTAAAGATATTTTCATCTGTGCCTTTGAACGTTTCTCGCGCAGTTCTTTCATTAAAGGGATTAACTTAGCCCTTCTTTGGCGGACGCTGGGCGGAATATCTTTGCGAATACTTATGCTTGTGTTTCTAAGTTTGTTAGCATTGCGCAAAATATTCATAGCTGTGTCTCTGGATTTCATCTTGACGATAATTGTTGCTGTACGATCATCTCGGGTGTTAATTCTGTAGGCAGATTCAACGGCAGCATTTTTTTCACTTTCCTCCAGTAAACCAACACACACGGCTTTTGCTTTTTCTGTTGGATCACTGTCACTTTCTGACGGGAAGTGAACAACCACATTGGATTCAGTGCTTTTCATCATAAGTTTGTCCATTTGCTCTTCCAAAATCTTGTTACGATTTTCCAACTGCTCAACCTTTGCTGAAATCTCGTCTTGTTTTATTTTCATTCCTGACAGCTCAGCATAGAGTATTTGAAAGTCCGATTTTGAGACAAGTTCTCTTGCGAGCTCTCTATTCTTTTCTTCCAGAATCTCCTTAAGCTTGTCGATAGTAATACCGGTTATACCTTCTGATGACATATCGTTGGAGCTATTGCTAGATCGCCGCTTCTCACAGTTAAAATGTTCTGGTGAGGTTTCTTCGAGTACCCTTTTATTCATTTAGTGAGGTTAACTAACTAGTATGACTTGAACATCAGCTTGGTTCTTAGGATGCTAGGACTTACTCAGATTTAGGTTGCCTTGTGTGGCTTGGATTCTTTAGACGGACTTATGTATAATCAAAAAAGATCTATTAATCTCACTTTTTCCTATTTAATTTAAATTTTTTTTCTGGAGCACTTCTATAGGACAACTTCGCTATGACAGACCAGTGTTGCCAATCCAGTCCAGTAACCTTGTTGTTTCATAGGACTGAGACCTTGCGTCAGGTCCGGTAATTCTGATTTTTTGCTGAGTTGTTTATGATGTTGGCCTAGCAATAAATTCAATTTTTCGACCTCGAGCGCCGAACGCAACATTGGTAAAATCCAAAAAACCGCGAATTTTTCGCGGTTTTTTCACTTATTGGCCATTTTAACCATTACGCCTTAATTTCCGAATAAAACATTGCTCAACGATTTCAACCTTACTAAATTTGCTTCAATTTGAGTCCAAAGCCGGTTCTGTAGACATAACAGTTTCCAAGGGACGGCTTTTCAAAATATAGCAATACAAAAATTAAAAAAACAAGTAGTATATAAAACAGTATAATAACAAAAACATGGTCTTTGACATGTACTGCATCAAAGCAATAGAGCGTGTAGATTGGGCCAAAAGAAGAAAACAATAGTACTGGATCGGGGGTATATATCCCCCCGTTTAGGTGGGAGGGGTAATTTTAAGAAAAGTTGACTTCAAATAGAAAAATAACTTTAAAAAAACCATTAATTATTTTGAAATGGTAGAGCAAAGTTATAATCGAAAACCAGGCTTTAAAGGTTAAAATAGCCAATAACTGAAAAAACCGCGAAAATTTCTCGGTTTTTTGCGTATTTCACAAAGTTGCGTTCGGCGCTCGAGGTCGAAAACTTGGATTATTGCTAGGGCCAACATCGTAAACAACTCATCTAAAAATCAGAACTACCGTATCTGAGGCAGAGCCCTCCCACCCCGAAGAAAAAGGATACTAGACTGAAAACAGTGAAGTTGATCATGTTAATTTCAGTTTTCTCAAAAACTAGAAGTCATTTTAGCATTTGGTTTTCAGTTTTTTACTAAAAATTAATAAGGGTATTGAAAATCAAAATCAAAAATAGTACTTAATACCATAAAATATTAAAAAAAAATAGATTAACAGAAAAAAATTGTCTTTTTCTCAAAATTTTGAGTTTGAAAGTAAATTTTTCAAAAACTATCAGCTAAAAAAACTTTATTTAAAAAAAAATTAAAGAATGGATTTCTGGCCTTGAGATGAGGAATGGATTTTCGTCCAGATATTACCATTGTTTTTTTAAAGTTATTTTTCTATTTGAAGTCAACTTTTCTTAAAATTACCCCTCCCACCTAAACGGGGGGATATATACCCCCGATCCAGTACTATTGTTTTCTTCTTTTGGCCCAATCTACACGCTCTATTGCTTTGATGCAGTACATGTCAAAGACCATGTTTTTGTTATTATACTGTTTTATATACTACTTGTTTTTTTAATTTTTGTATTGCTATATTTTGAAAAGCCGTCCCTTGGAAACTGTTATGTCTACAGAACCGGCTTTGGACTCAAATTGAAGCAAATTTAGTAAGGTTGAAATCGTTGAGCAATGTTTTATTCGGAAATTAAGGCGTAATGGTTAAAATGGCCAATAAGTGAAAAAACCGCGAAAAATTCGCGGTTTTTTGGATTTTTACCAATGTTGCGTTCGGCGCTCGGGGTCGAAACATCGGATTTATTACTAGGCCAACATCATAAACAACTCAGCAAAAAATCAGAACTACCGGACCTGACGCAAGGTCTCAGTCCTATGAAACTACAAGGTTACTGGACTATTAGGTAATCAACTTGTTCTAAAAATTTAAGGAATAAAGTTCACTTTTCTGAAAAATGTTCTCAAATAACGTCCATATTTTTTAAATATGTATAGAATTTTTAAAACTTTATTTTATTTTTACCTCGAAACCACTCAAAACTAACGAAAGTTATTACAAATCATTTTGTTTAGTTTCTATTGTACGGCCTTATGCCAATCTTTATCACAATCCATTCAGCCGTTCCATCATCATTATTGAAGGAAAAACGTCTTAAATATCGTGCTTTCATATTTTCATAATATTTAAACATGTGTTTTATTTTTAGGCAGATTTTTACATTTTCATCAACAAAAATCATTCATAGCATTACTATTCCTCTCTTATTGAAAGAACTAGTTTTTGTTAATTTTAAAACTGTAAACTCCTTTCAAATTTCCTGCTATTCATTTTGACTAGTCCCATCATTAAGAGTCTTTGCATACCTACATCTAAAGTCCTTTTAATTGCTCCCAAGTGAGATGGAATTTTTAAAGGAAAAAAAAAAACATACATTATATGAATGTGGAAATATATTACGTACCTACCTACATCCTCCATATATTTATACAAAATAAGGACACAGAAAAGGCAAGAACTCCTGAAATGTTTTTTTTTTTATTTTCTCTAATTAAGATTTCTATGTTAATTTCTTATGCCATTCAATTTTAAAGGGGCGGCATTCCAAAATAAAAGAAAACATACAATTTTAAAAATAGGTTTTCTGTTAAAAAATGTAGGAAAATCCAATTTGTAAAGTCATCATGAACTTCCCCCATCCGTATATGCCTCGTTTCCTGTAACCATGTCTGTAATTTAATCGAATGCATTTTTTATGTTTTTTATTATGTTTACTACCTCCACCAACCACCACCTCTACCCAACGCTATCATCATTTGGGTGTATTTTTGAAGACTTTCTGCTTATTTCTATTAAGCAAGAACTTCAATTTGTTTCTGTGCTTAAACCATAATCCAACTCCCACGCCCCATACCTTCATTATATTAAGAAGATCTTAAAATCAGCAAATAAGGGAAAATGCTCTCCATACCAGAGGAGGTAGCTTTAAACCTAGTCAGGCATGCACCAATATTGAACACAGGCCTTCAACTCTTGAAATAAAAACTAAAAAAAAAAGGAATTTCAGTTCGATGTTGAGGAGCACGATAGGAAGGAACTGTGTGTCCTTGATGCAAACACAAGCCCATCATGTAGGCCATTCTCACTTACACTAACATATACCTATTACCTACACTATTTATTAACTTTCTCTGTGCCAACTACAATTTCCTGTCGGGAAATGATGGTAGGTATGTATACTTTCTACCTACATACAGTACAGGTGGATTGAGGCTGCAAAAAGGTTCAGTTCAGACCTACCTACCATCCGGATGCAGGGAATGAATTTTTATTCGCCTGTTAATCTTCTAAATAATTCAGATTCATTTACTACTCGTAGAGTTTTTAATTTTTTTTTTTTTTAACTCTGGAGGTTTAACCATAAGCCCACTGGTCATTTTTTGTTATTGTCTATTTTGTTTCCTTAAAAATGTAAGCTCTTTGCAAAAAAAAAAAAAAAAGTTCTCTAACCAGCTTCTGAAGAATTTTGTAGTTTATTTATTTACTATGTAAGTTCGTTTGTATATTGTGTGTGTTAAATAGTATTTTAAAGGATTATGCTTTGAATAATGTACAATAATGGAAGTAGTAATTGTAAGTTTTCGTATGGATGGAAAAAGATTTGATTTTCTTTAAACATTGGTAGAACAAAACTATATTTGAAAGGATTAAACTAAAAATTTATGGCGGACCTTAATTGCAAGAACTAGGTTAATCCATTTTGCTCCTTTTGGTATTTGCAAAAGCATTTTTATATACATACATATGAAGATAGTTCAAGAGAATAGTTTCCAATAAAGTATTGAGCTCCGACAAACGAAAATAATTTTTGTACAACGCCTCATTATAAAATCGAGTTTTTCAATTTTTGAAGCAAGGGAATAGCAGCCATCTTGAAAAAGAGACTGGTTTTTGTTTTCTATTTAATGACTCATTCCAAATTTATTTTACTGCAAAATATAAAAGAAGTGAAAAATAAATTAAAATCAAATGCGAAAGAGTTATTTGATTAGAGCAAAACAAAACCAAAATCTGTTTTTCAAAATTATAGATCTTCACTTACCCTAAAATCTCATATATAATGAGGAAATGCACCCAATTAGATGCCACACAAAAGTATCGAAAATTATTGTCGTATCGAAAAATTAAATCAAATACAATTTATAACATGAAGAAACATTTGTTTGAAAATTTTACCGTCCTATATCCCCGTAGGCACTATCTAGAGAGAGTCTACCTTTTAAAATGGAACAACGTGTACGGGTTTTTACTACTTATTGAAATATGTTTGCTTCGCCCATAAGTATGCTGCAGACCGAAATTAACCCATGCGTTTCTGAGAGAATGGTCACACTGGTCACTTTTCAAAATTTTTGGTAAGGCTCGGAGTCTAAGCTGAATTTGACAATTTTATTTGGTATAAAAAAATTTATAAAAAGTTTTATCAGGAAAGATTAACAAAAACCACCCAAAAAAATCAAAAATTTAAGATTTATAAATTTTTCCTAAACTGCGCATAACTCAACTTGTAGCAATAATAGGCTCAAGGCATACTTTAACAAATAAAGAAGAAGCTCTATACTCTATACAGCAAAAATTGTCAGTACATGGAAGATAGAACCAAAGATAATATAACAAGTAAAGATGTCGCACGTAGAACAAAAATCTGTGCCCAAAAATCTAAATCACCATGGGTCCACCAACATGTATCTAATCTTTGAAAGCCATAAGCAACACTCAAAAGTTGTTTACATCTGTTTTCTCATACTGTCTCTCTGCATTCGTTTGCTATTTTGTTGCTGGACCTATGCCTACCAAAGGAAAAAAAATTCATTTAATGTTCAGAGTTTGGCTTCTGTCAGTAGGAAGAAAAGAGATGGGTACCTGAATATGGACTATTTTAGTTTGTTCATTTTTTCTTTCCTACCTACAGACAGATCGAAAGAAAAATGTGTCGAGAGAATGAATGAACTGCCTGTGTTTTGTTTTTGTTTGTTTTTTTTTTCTTCAAGAGATTTAGATTTTTTTCTTGGTTGGGTTCTCCGTCCTTGTGTATTGTTGTTGTATCTTGTGCTTGGCAAGTGCATTAAGAAAAAAAAAGACAATGAATGAGAATGAAATATACCTACCTACCTACTTACAAACTTACATACAATATAGATTTTATTTTATTTTCTGGATTCTGAAATTCTGTCGATCAGAATCAAAACGAAAGAAATTTAAGTTTGAAAATATTAGGGAAAGAAGTAGGTATTTCAACTCTCATGTAAATTAGGTACTGATTTCTTGTAATTCCATTGTTTTGATCAAAATTATGATTACGATGATCTTACAAATTATGTATTTTCGTAAGGTAGGTATTTATGTACATACTTAGCTATATCGTCCTTCAATCTGTGAGGGGGTGGGTGTTTTTGTGCGATTGTTTTCTCTAAGTAGGTACGTCGTGGAATCTCCCTTTATACCTATTTAGTTTGCAGTTTTGCATTTAGGATTTTTTACTGACAAGAGATTATAAAATATTTTGAATTAGGTAGGAAATTAATGTTTACTGTATTTTTGTTTTGTTGTTTTTGAAAACGGCTAGGTAGGTAACAAAACTAAATAAATTAAGTTCAGTCAAGGAACCATGCTATTTTTGAGAAAAATTGTCGTCTTAGCACTTATTTTAAGAATACAAGTAGGTACATAGGTATTTGCAGATATAAAAATAATCTAAAAGAGAGAAATACTTTCTTACTACTTATTTACTTACTAGCTACTACTTACTATACGCAAGAAAAACATTCATCAACAAAAGAAAAACGCGTTTATCTCAAAATAGCAAAAATACAGATAGGTATCTACTTTTTTTCTTCTTAGCACGGCATATATTAGAATAAAACTGCTTAGTAGATTTTTGGTAAGATTCTTACATCAAAAAATATAATTTACATACATATAGAGGGCTCAGAGCTGTACCGAACCAAGTCATGTTTTGTTTTTTATTTTGCAGATTTTTGTGGGTACTTTTCAACTCAAGTTTTTCATTTTTAAATAAGAGAATTATAATAATAATTTAATTTTGAGAATAAACTTTAGACTTTTCTTTTTACGAGTAAAATATTCATTAATTTATGGCAGTTTATTTAATAAACCTCTTAATATCTTTGAATTTTCTTTTTCTGACTTGGTTCGGTACAGCTGTGAGCCCTCCATGTACCTTCTACTTCTTATATAGGTACATTATGTAGATATATGGTGTTGATTTCTTATTACATATTACATTTACATAGGTATCTACCTACCTATACATCAAAAAAAAAAAAAAATGTTTCAGTTTCTTAGAACCAAAAATACTGGTACCTGCCATACAATTTTTTTTAGAAATTTTACATAATCGTATTTTGCTTAAAAACGGCTCCACAACTTTTCTTTAAAACAATTCAATAAGTTACTTTTAGTAAAAACTACCTTTGTGTAGAAACCATTTTCAAACAAATGGTTATTAATGGTACCTCCCAAAGAACCATTTTCTAATTTTCTTCAAAACTTTGTAACTTATTTCAATAATTTTGTTTATACGGAAGCTTTCAAAAAATATAAATAGTATTGTGTACCAACATTTTTAAAACGCATTTTTTGGATTAAAAAAAAATATATCAATTTATTTTAATCAAATATTTAATTCGAAAATGACATAATAGATTTTTTTGAAGCTCGATACTTAAGAGTTTCTTAATACTCTCTTAAATATTTTTAAGAAAAAATTTTTCTTTTGTGTAAAAATAACAGTAGATCCTTCCATACAAAGGTTAAAAAACAGAAAAATTGAATTTTCTTTAAAGGTAAAAAAATATGGGCAATTTGGTCAAAAACTATTATTTTGGTCTTAGAAAAGTTTAAAAAATTGTCGTGTAAGTTTATATATCTAAAATAACGGGTGATTTTTTAAGAGGTTTAGAACTTAAAAAAAAAAAAAAACACAAAAAATTCGAAAAAATGAATGAAATAATATTTATTTGAATCGATAGTTTGAACCTTGCAATTTAATGTTTAAGGATAATTTCATGCAAATGTTGACCGCAGCTGCGTCTCAGGTAGCCCATCCGCTGAGTCCAATTTTCAATTTTGGCATACTCTTTCACACATATCGGCCGGTATCTCACGAATGAATGCATGGATGTTGGCTTCCAGTGCGTCAATCGAAGCGGGCTTGTCCCTATAGACATTAGCCTTGACATACCCCCACAAAAAATAATCTAATGGTGTCAAATCGCACGATCTAGGCGGCCAATTCACCGGCCCGAAACGTGAAATTAACTGTTCACCAAACTCGCCTCGCAATTGCGCCATTGTTTCGCGTGCTGTGTGGCATGTGGCACCGTCTTGTTGAAACCACATATCATGCAAGTCAAGAACTTCCATTTCGGGCAAAAAAAAGTTTGTTATCATCGCTCGGTAGTGCTGTAACAAAGGCCTAACTGCTGGGAACGGCGCCGAATCGACATTTCGCGGTCTTCTGTCACACTAGCTGATACGGCCGCAATATTTTCTTCACTACGCACAGTACGTGAACGTGTTGGTGGTTTAATGTCCAACAAAGTAAATTTGGTGCGAAATTTGGTCACAATCTTCCGAATAGACTGCTCAGAAGGTCGAGAATGCCGACCATAAAATGGAAGCAGCGCGCGATGAACATTTCGAACCGAGCACGAATTTTGATAGTAAAATTCAATAATTTGCAAGCGTTGTTCATTTGTAAGACGATCCATGGTTAAATTGCAAACCAAACTGAAGCTGTTTGACAGTGACACAAGGTACTAAACACACGTCAGCTGTCAAAACCAGTGTTGCCAAAACCAAACCAGCTAAAAAATCACCCGTTATATATATATAATAATATACATATGTAGTATAATTGTCTAGTAGCATAAATGTCTTCCAAATTTAAAACAAATCCATAAATAAATTGCAAGATTATCATCTTAACAGACATTTGATGTATAGGTAGGTAGATACCTATGTAAATGTAATATGTAATAAGAAATCAACACCATATATCTACATAATGTACCTATATAAGAAGTAGAAGGTACATGGAGGGCTCACAGCTGTACCGAACCAAGTCAGAAAAAGAAAATTCAAAGATATTAAGAGGTTTATTAAATAAACTGCCATAAATTAATGAATATTTTACTCGTAAAAAGAAAAGTCTAAAGTTTATTCTCAAAATTAAATTATTATTATAATTCTCTTATTTAAAAATGAAAAACTTGAGTTGAAAAGTACCCACAAAAATCTGCAAAATAAAAAACAAAACATGACTTGGTTCGGTACAGCTCTGAGCCCTCTATATGTATGTAAATTATATTTTTTGATGTAAGAATCTTACCAAAAATCTACTAAGCAGTTTTATTCTAATATATGCCGTGCTAAGAAGAAAAAAAGTAGATACCTATCTGTATTTTTGCTATTTTGAGATAAACGCGTTTTTCTTTTGTTGATGAATGTTTTTCTTGCGTATAGTAAGTAGTAGCTAGTAAGTAAATAAGTAGTAAGAAAGTATTTCTCTCTTTTAGATTATTTTTATATCTGCAAATACCTATGTACCTACTTGTATTCTTAAAATAAGTGCTAAGACGACAATTTTTCTCAAAAATAGCATGGTTCCTTGACTGAACTTAATTTATTTAGTTTTGTTACCTACCTAGCCGTTTTCAAAAACAACAAAACAAAAATACAGTAAACATTAATTTCCTACCTAATTCAAAATATTTTATAATCTCTTGTCAGTAAAAAATCCTAAATGCAAAACTGCAAACTAAATAGGTATAAAGGGAGATTCCACGACGTACCTACTTAGAGAAAACAATCGCACAAAAACACCCACCCCCTCACAGATTGAAGGACGATATAGCTAAGTATGTACATAAATACCTACCTTACGAAAATACATAATTTGTAAGATCATCGTAATCATAATTTTGATCAAAACAATGGAATTACAAGAAATCAGTACCTAATTTACATGAGAGTTGAAATACCTACTTCTTTCCCTAATATTTTCAAACTTAAATTTCTTTCGTTTTGATTCTGATCGACAGAATTTCAGAATCCAGAAAATAAAATAAAATCTATATTGTATGTAAGTTTGTAAGTAGGTAGGTAGGTATATTTCATTCTCATTCATTGTCTTTTTTTTTCTTAATGCACTTGCCAAGCACAAGATACAACAACAATACACAAGGACGGAGAACCCAACCAAGAAAAAAATCTAAATCTCTTGAAGAAAAAAAAAACAAACAAAAACAAAACACAGGCAGTTCATTCATTCTCTCGACACATTTTTCTTTCGATCTGTCTGTAGGTAGGAAAGAAAAAATGAACAAACTAAAATAGTCCATATTCAGGTACCCATCTCTTTTCTTCCTACTGACAGAAGCCAAACTCTGAACATTAAATGAATTTTTTTTCCTTTGGTAGGCATAGGTCCAGCAACAAAATAGCAAACGAATGCAGAGAGACAGTATGAGAAAACAGATGTAAACAACTTTTGAGTGTTGCTTATGGCTTTCAAAGATTAGATACATGTTGGTGGACCCATGGTGATTTAGATTTTTGGGCACAGATTTTTGTTCTACGTGCGACATCTTTACTTGTTATATTATCTTTGATAGAACGTTTGCCTCTCAGTCTGGTTACATTGGCTTGCATAAATCTGTCTCAAGTTAAAGCTCTCACAGGGTTACGTACTTAAAATTATAAATTGCCACAAATCGAAGAATAATGTGCATATGGTTGCCATGGAAACCATTTCAAACACATTAAAGAAAAAGATCCATTTATCTTTTCTTACCACACCACACCTTTTCAAATGAATTAATATAAATCAAAAATAAAAATAAAATTTTTTTCTCAAAAGCTTCAAAACTGAAAGTTCTTTCATAAAAACCACTGAAAAAGCTTTATTGTATTGTTTCGACTTGGCAAAGGCAACTCTGTTGGAATGTGAATTTTTTGTTTTATTTCACACATCGAAGGTAAAAGCGGGTAACGAACGATCAGACAGAATGCGTTTGGAATTGAAAGACGACGGTTATGTTGCAGGGTACGAAATGTTTCAAAGAATTACAACAACAATTCCTGTATGTTAATCAGTGGGTTTGTATCTTTATCAGTGGCAGATTTGTTATTTGATGGTGTACACAGGCACCACTGTTTTGAAAAAAGCTCGCCCATAAGCCCTGTACTGACAATTTTTGCTGGACAGACTATAGTCTTTAATATGACATGCCCAAAAAGTAGTTTTATTCAAAAAATTCCAAAGATTTAGTTATCCAAAACTTTACCATTTCTTATTAATTTTCTTGCAGTTCTTGACGGAAATCCTGTTTTTTGGTAAAACATGACACATTAAGCAATCCTTGCACCTAGTAACAAGTCTCAGATGTTCAGTTTGTAGGTCTGGGAGCATTTAAAAACAGCCAGAAAGCTAAATTGCGGGCTTAACTACTTTTTAAATATTCTTAATAATTATATTGTCATATTTCATCAAAATCTTGGATTAAAATATTTTTACGAATGTGAAATTTGTCATGTAGTATGGAAAAAGAGGCTTCTGGGGCCAAAACTGCGAAAAATTATAAGAAATGGTAAAGTTTGAATGGGCACAAATCTGTCAATTTTGAATAAAAATTACTTTTTTAAGATGCCGTGTTAAGGTTTTAAGCCTCTACTTTATTTTATATTGGTATGTTTTGAGGCTGTTCTTGCTCCAGAAAAAAGTTGTGTGCAATTTATTAAAAAAATTAAAAAAATTTGAGTTTTGTTTTTTTTTTTTCTTGGTTGGTTTTTTAGTAAGTTTTCGTGTTTATATTTTGTTTTTTAATTTTTTCCTGTTTGTAAAATTTTGTAAACCATCAATTCCATTAGGAAATCTAGTTTAAAACAAATTAAAGATTTAAATTTTCAATTTTGGCTCAGTTTTTCCGAGTTATACCGAACATATTGAAAGGTGGCCATTCTCTCAGAAACGTTTGGGTGAATTCCGTAGCCTTTTTAATTCTAAGCATGCTTATGGGCAAGGCCGCCAGACAATTTTTTTTTTTTTAATTACATACAATAATAGAATATGTAGGAAATTTGAAAAGAAAGTGGAGTGACTGAATATTTATAATTATTCAAGTTAATGGAGTGAAGTTGAGCTCACTTGAACTTTTAATTTGAATTATTTAATCAATTACACCTTTTTGATTTCAAAGAATTTAATCAAAAAATTAATTTACATACATATACAGGGTGTCCTGTAAATAATGGATAACCTTGCAACTGGTTATGGCAGGCCTTATGACCTTTCCAGAAAAAAATATAAAAATATTTTCCCAGTGGTTACTATGTTTTTAACAAGTACTATTTTCCTCAAATACGTGAACGCTATGACCATGGATCACAAATTTGTGCTATTTTTTATTTTTGTAATATTCTAGAATGACTGTTGTAATAGATAGATGGTAAAATTTAATAGTAGTTATTGCATTTTTCGTATTATAATTTTTTAAAATATTTTTTTTCAGTACAAAAATTTATTTTCAAATAAAGTTTGGCCACCTCTAGTGAATTAATATTGTATGAGAACATGAATAGCCAGTTACTTAAAAAAGTTGTCTATTTAATGCACTTTCCAAAATGGTATAAGATATGCTTGTGATGTATTAACAAATAACCAAGAAAATTTGTAAATCATCCAATAAAGCAGCTTTTAACATTTTTCCAAAATGTCTATTAAAATGTTACAATAACCTCCCAGTTTAGGTTGGACAAGGATTTTCTCTTTTGATGTGTAAGGGGGTTCAGTGCAAGTATAAAACTCGATTTTAGGTGTTGAAAGCCCCACCATTTGGCCACCATATTGAAAAACCAGTTCTGAAAAGTTTTCCATGGCAACTTAAATTTTATTAGTCTTTGAAAAAAAATTTGGTTTAAATTTGTAGCAAATTCAATTTTCTTCAACTTATGTTATCAAACTTTTTATCTTAAAGTTATAAATAAAAAAGTTATAATCAAAAACATGAATTTTTTCAATGTTCAAATTTACACATATTTCATTTGTCATAAGCAACAAGAATCAAAAGAGTCTATAAAAGTATTTATAGTTAAGGGTGTTTTTTTTTCAGTGAAAAGAAAGTATTTTGAAGTTCTACCATGAGTCCCTCCCGAATCTGGAACGTTGATGAAAATTGGTGAAAATGTTTAATTATTCATCGAAAGCAAGAATCAAAAAAACCATATTCCAATATCCATGGTCTGAGAGTCTTTTTTGAGAGGTAATGTCGTACCAATTCTAGCCAAAAAATAAAATCATTTGCAGACGTTAACTCCTTAAAAGTCAGATAATTTTTGTATGGGAGTTTGTATCTACTTTATTTTAATATTATTGGATTCAGCATTAAAAAATACCGTTTCTGAGAAGTTCAAAATGTTTCCATTTCACTGAAAAAAAACACCCTTTAACTATAAATATTTTTGTAGACTCTGTTTCTTCTTGTTGCTTATGATAAATGAAATATGTGGACCAAGTTTCATGTCAATGATGTTGGAACTTGGCAAAATTTTATTTGTTTTACTAAAAAATTCAGTCATCATTTATGAAAACACCATAACTTTTTTGTAAGTGGTTGTTTCGGGTTCATTTTGATTTAATATGATTGGATATTAAAAAATACCCTTAAATCATGTCTCATATGTTTATATTATACCAAGATAAATATTTTGGTTTGTTAATCTTTCATATCCACCTCCCCAGCACTTTGAAAGTGGCTTTTAAAAAAAAAACCAAGTAGGTTTTCCATCAACTTTGAATCCAATGTAGAAGATTATGAAATTTTGCGTCGACACCATCTTTAAATTTTATTAATCAAAATGTTCTTAAAACATTTCTTGGCTTTTCAAATTTTCTTTCCCAAATCAAATTTTGTCCATCCCCTTCGTGCAAGGGGAGGGGTGGGACAAAATCAATAATGTAGTCCTATGGTTTCAGGGGTGTTGAAGGGTTACGTACGAATGACCGACAAAAAAAATGTCGACTGGTTAAAATGTCGACTTTTATCGACTTTTTTGAAAGTTAAAATATCGACTTTGTTTTTATCGACTTATTAAAATGTCGACAGTTTGAAATGTCGATTTGACAAAAAGTCGACTGCCCTGATAGAAGTCGAGAAAAATATCGACTTGTCGGAATTTTTCCCATACAGAAAAGTCGATATAAGATATAAATCGACGTTTTAACCAGTCGATATTTTGACTTGTCAATATTTTATCTGACGGTCATTTGAAAGTAACCCAAAAAATAACACTGTGCCTTAAATGTTTGCATGGAATAACTACTATAATCCCAAGAATCATAAATTCTTGCCTGATTTTTTAACAGGAACTTAACAGTTTCTTGATGCTGTGGAAAATTTAAGACTATGTTTAAGACACAAGTCCTTATTTGCTTCTTATAATAATTAACTTATTTAGGTTGTTATTAATTTTATATTACCTTTTCTTTAGCTTCAAGAAAGTTCAATAGAACGCATTTTTGTTGCTTACCTACATTATACCTAATATCCCGAACTTTTAACTGCCTCATTTTCTGGATGTTTTATTATTGTATTAATATTAAAACACTTTACAGACCCTGAATAATAAAATTTAAATTACAAAAAATGCGATTTATTGAACTATGACAATGCGATATTAGATAATAATGATCAGATCAAAGTTTAGGGAATGATGTTTACAAGCGCGTGCTTGTAAACATCATTCCCTAAACTTTGATCTGATCAAAATGTCGACTTTCAAAATGTCGACTTTTAAAATGTCGACTGTTGAAATCTCGATTCATAAAATCTCGATCACTGTCGACATTTTGAGAATCGACATTTTGAAAAATCAACATTTTAAAAAGTCGGTCAAATTTGTGTCTAAATTTTGATCTGTCGGTCTTTTAACCAGTCGAGATTTTTTCTGTCGAGATTTTAAAAGTCGATCTTATGGAGTCGATATTTCAAAAGTCGACATATCGTACCCAATCCGTGTTGAAGCCAACGGAAGTTCTGGGGTCATCGTCCAACTCTTGGTTTTCAATTCGTCAGGTCAAAATGAAAGGTAAAGGTTCATCCACAACAAAAACTATTACACTTGTAATAGGTAAATAAAGCGCTGAACGGTTTAGCGCGATTAAAAAGACATGAGATAATGTTGCCATTGTCTGGATTTAAAAGATTTTGGCTACTCTGAATGAAGAATCTTTCAAACGCGTCACGTTAAGCTTCATTAGTCACTGATTTCACTGAACGTATGTACACTGTCTTTTAATTTTTGGAAAAAAACTCACAGTTTAACCTATACAGCTCTTTTTTAGTAAAAAAAATCTTGGTAGTGAGAAAAAAATTGTCCTTAAAGAAAAAACGAAATTTTTGTATCCGTCTTCACTTTACAGTTTACAAGAAACTTGGTCTTTGCACAAGCAAATAAAAATGCCAACCACAATTTTTTTGGCAAAAGAATGTCAGTGAATGACCGTTCGAAAAAAAATCTATGCAAATATTTTCCCCTGTCAAAAATAAATAAGAAAAAATACAAAATCACGTTCTTGCATGATTGCTTTAGGTACAGTTTCATGCAAAAAAAAAAATTGCTGTCTTGGATTTTCAAAATTGACTGGCAATCGGCACTCTTGCAAGAATATAGTGTGGTGAATAAAGAATATTTATACAAAAAAATATTCTTTATTCACCATTGAATATTTTTTTGTATAAATATTCTTTATTCACCACACTATATTCTTGCAAGAGTGCCGATTGCCAGTCAATTTTGAAAATCCAATCGGCTTATACTACTTAAAAAATAAATATCTATATTCACCTAACACCATTATTGATTTTTGTAGAGGTACGTCCCAGTGAAGTCAATTTTGTGTAAGCAATAGACTATATATGACGTAAAAAAAGTTAAACTTACATAAATACAAAACATCAAATACAAGTCATCAGTAGTTCGACCAACTGACCAGTTTTTTTAGGAGGAAGAAAAAGAGCTTGTTAACCCAAAGTTTTGAAAAAACCATCATTTTTATTTGCACAGGATGCAGATATCTGTAGCTCGAGAATATCCGGCCTTACCTTTTCAACAATTTATGTATATTTGACAACATAATTTTTAATGAAGTGTCTAGGGGAAAAACGGCTTAAGTCCACTTGGGTTGATTCCAAGAAAAATAACGTTGCAAGTTTTTTACTAAAAAATGCTTAATTCAAAGGAAATTAATGAAAGTAACAAAAAATAATATACTTACCTATTCAAAAATGCATTGATTTTAGCTTTTTGGATGTTTTTGGTGGACACGCTGGTACGAGTGAAAAAAGCTTTTGACGTTGGAGCCAAAAATTTGAATGTATTTATTGAAATTTTCTTTTGAAAGCACCAGCCACAGGACATGATAATTGGAAACGGTTTTTTCTTTTTATTCAGACATCTTATGATTTTCAAAATATTTGTTAGAAAACAAAATAATTTTTACAAGTGTGACATAGGACCGTTTTTGGAATTCAATTTGTTTTAACAGGACTTCGGCTGGAATTACTCAAAATATCCGATATTTTTTTTTTTGAATTGTATAGCTGACACGGCGCTATGTCACAAATTTGTTGTTTTTAAATATCATTTTGTTCAATTTTTGGAGCAAAAATAATACTTAAAAAAAAGTCTTTAAGAAAGTGTGCCATTTCGCTAGTTTTCAAAGTCCTTTGTTAAGAGAGCTATAGTACATCAGATAGTAGTTATTGAAATCTAAAGATGGCATCATTGGTTTAATTCTATTAAAAAGTGGACTTAAAACGTTTTTCTCTTGGACCCATCAAATGTTTTTGAACAATTCAAAATTCAACTCTAATCATTGGCAGAAATTAAATACCTATTGCGTTTCTAACCACAGCGATGTTCCTTTTATAGTTTTCAGTAATAGTACGCATACGCCACAGTGTACCATTTTAATAAACCCTGGGATTTCCTTTATTTATTGCCAAAAGGGACGGAAGCATGAATGAATTGTAGTTGAAAAAATCATAAGAAACAAGAATAGGCTTAAAATAGTTAGGATTGAGTTGCAATTGCAATCACAGTAAAACAAAAACATGCGGCCATTGCGACTACTTCGATGCGTAGTCCAAAAGAATTTTTAAAATTTGTTGCTCAGTTTCAAAGTGAATTAAATAATTTTTATTTTCATCTCCATCAATTGGAAAACTTTTCACTGATTAAAATATCCTGTGTTATATGTTATAGTGCTCAATCGAACTAAATATTAGTTTCTAAGTTTTAAGTTTATTTAAAGATTTTAATTTTCAGTGTTACCTATCTGTATTTAGGCTTGAAAACTTTAGGTTCACTTTTCACTTTATAACAAATGTATTGTGTTGTTTTAAGCCGATTCGAATGGTTACTTTTTTGTTTTTAGCTTTAAACATTACTTAGTGTACAAGCAAAAAGCTATTATGTGCAGTAGTTATGCAGGTATTTCGTATTTTGAGTTTTATATTTGGAAAGGCCCAAATCTGCTCCAACTGAAGAAAAAACTTCCTTAATTTTTTAAATTTCTTATTTAAGTCCCTGTGGGGTTTAATTAAACTGTTCTTTTTTTGTATGTTGAAACAAGGGTGCAGGGAATTAACTTCACGGGAACTACCTTCACATGGGAATTAACTTCACCACTAGTGGGAATTAATTGCACTTTTTTGAAGTGAAATTATTTCCCACTGAAAGTGAGTAATAATTTCACTTTTTTGTGGGAATTAATTTCACTTTAATGTGCGTTTCTTTAAATCCAGATTCTTTAAATGCTAAAGAAACTGTGCATACACCCAGCCTCGCACCTACCCCAAATCCTATAATGTGCCCAAGCAGGGGGGTTGCAGGGGGGCAGCATGCCCCCCCATACATACCTCACTGCTTATTCGCCGTAATGCTTTGCCTTACATAAAAACAGTGCTAGCAGCAAGCATAACAGTGAATAAACAAAGAGGTATGTATGGGGGGGCATGCTGCCCCCCTGCAACCCACCTGCTTGGGCTCATTATAGGGTTTGGGGTAGGTGCGAGGCTGGGTGTATGCAAGTTTCTTTTGCATTTAAACAATCTGGATTTAAGGAAACACAATTTTACATTTTTGTAATTTTTATCATACCATAGGTGGGAAATAACTTCACACAATTTTGGGATGAAATTATTTCCCACCTTCAGTGGGAAATTACATCACAAAAAAAAGGTGACATTAATTCCCACTAGTGGTGAAGTAAATTCCCATGTGAAGGTAGTTCCCTTGAAGTTAATTCCCTGCACCGAAACAAGACAAAAACCAAATGTTACGGGAGGGGACTAAATTTTCCACAACTTGAGCAGAAGAATAATTTTTTGAAAGAAAAAAACAACAAAATTGTTAAAAACAATGCTACACTTGAAATATTATTTTGAAGCTTTTTGTAAAGCTATGATTCCATTCTCAAATGGTTTATTTCCAAATTAAAATCAGTTGATAAAACATTTTGGCAAAAATTGTTTTCTAACAAAAAATTTTGCAAAAAATTTGAAAATTGATTGCTACTTGACAGAGTCGTCAGTAACATAAATGAAATCCTTTCTAGGACCATAAATGTTTCTTTACATAAATTTTTTTTTTAATAATGTCTAACCCGTCGGTAACCTTAATCGTCAGATAGTATACATTTTCTTGTCGGGCTTTTTGTCCCATTTGTCTTCAGAAAATATCACTTGGTCAATGTCCCCAACTCGCTACCTGAAATGTTGTCTCTTTTATAAAAATCGATTTATTTCTGGAGAGTTCTAATGGTTAAGTCCTTAATTTTCACCCATCAAGTGATAGCTAAATTTGCTGAGTTCATTATGTATTCAAGTCATCAGCGTGTCATTTAAATTCGTGTCCACTGCTTAGCAATATTTTTATTTCACAATTCAGCGTCCCATTTACTATTGATTCTTATATACACAGAATTAATTGGACCTAGAGGTATACCTACTATGTCATTTAACCGCCTTGGAAAATTGTGCAGATTATTTTTAAAGTGGTCTGTCATAATTTATGTCTGACAAATTTATGTAAATTTCATGTTCATAGTGAAGAGAAGAACATTATCGGCATTGAAGTGTTGTAAAGGCTGCCATTGAAAAGCCCCTGCCTTAGTTACAACTCAATCTATTCCGATTCATGTTGTATCTAGTTTACATTTTTAATTAACTTTAAATCTGGCAATGCTGTTTAAGTAAATATGTATAATGTATCTCCTTATCCTTACAGGCTATATTGCTATGCACAGAAACATGTAAAATCAATAAAGGCTGTAACTCGTCCAGGCGAAGTAGCGGAGAAGCAACGCTACAAAAGCATCCGTCGACCGAAGAACCAAAAGAAGTTCAAAGTTCGTAACCTGCATCATTCCTCGCCCTACCATGTATCTGACCATAAGGCTGCAGTGACTGTCGGTGTGATTATGGGTGTCTTCCTTATTTGCTGGGTGCCGTTCTTTTGTGTGAATATCGTAGCGGCCTTCTGCAAGACCTGCATAGGTGGACAGACATTCAAAATACTCTCATGGCTGGGCTATTCGAATTCAGCCTTTAATCCAATTATCTACTCAATATTCAACAAGGAATTCCGAGATGCATTCAAACGAATCCTTACCACGAAAAACCCCTGGTGCTGTCGACGAGAGCCGGGCAACATCCATTCGAGAAACAGTGACCGTTTTGTGACCGATTATGCTGCCAAAAATGTATGCATGAACTCGGGCCGTTCGTCGGCCGAACTGGAACAGGTATCTGCGATTTGACCAAAACGCTCCCTGGTCTGCTGTATCTCAGCATCGGCCTCGTCATCCTTGTCCTATGTGGAGTGAGACGAGGCCGATACGGAACTCGACACACAGGTATGAATATAAATGGGACACAAAATCCGATACTCAAATTCGTAAGAAAATATTATTAAATTTTATTTTTATAACAAAATATAATGAAAAAAATGAGCCTAAAATTAAGTTAAGGACGAAATGAAAGAACCCGCAAATAAATCACACCCAAATAAATAGATATTGCTGCTCGCGTATAGGAATGCGTGAATCTACGAACAACTTAAATGAATTTACCAATTTGTACAAAAAGTAAACTGTAGAAAAAGAAAGAAGAAGATGTATTCTATCGTATTATTTGAATTAGATAGCTTAAGCAGAAAATCAAGTTCCCTAATAAGTTTTAAGAAAACAAATGATATCAAAAGAGAACTCAAAAATAAGTAGATCAAAAAATATATTTAGATATAGGAATATTAAATAAATGAAAATTGTGTATATGTTAAAAGTATAAAAGATATTATAAAGACTGATTATTTATTTTTTGAATTTTAAGCTATCGTCGTATCTAAGAAAATCATTTTTTATTTAATAGAATTATAGAATTTCCATTCCAAATATTAGCTTTTAGTTTGTTTTATTCTTTTTGTGTTCTTGAAAAGTGCAACAGAGATTTTTTTAATTTCCTAGTTAACATAGGTATTATGACTTTTTTTATTAAAATTATATAGATATGCTATTTCAATTTACCAAAAATATTATAATATTGAAATTCTCAAAGACAAAAATGACCTTACTGAGGCAAAAAAGTTTTTTTTTTTAATTATAAATCTGTACCCACAATAAGTTAAAACAACTTCCCTATCTTCACACAAACTCCGCCTTAGTTAATTTATCGTGTGTCCATTTTTATATAGCATTCGCACATTTAATTAACCAAATCGCAAATAGGTTTAACCTAAACGCAAATAAGTTTCACCCAAGCGCAAATAGATTTAACCCAAACGCAAATAGAATTAACCCAATCGCAATTCGAATTAAACAAAACGCAAATAGAGTTAAACTATTAACAAATCATTTTAATCAAAACGCAAATTGAATTAACCAGGACTCAACTTGTTGTTCCAGCTGTGTGGTGAATAAATGGAAGGCTGATAACAGTAGGAAAAGTTTACCATAAGATTTTGACAAAACCCCAATTGTAAATTCAACTAGTTTTGCGCATTTTTCCAAGAACTTACCAAAAAAATAAAAGACCAATCCTTTAATAATGGCTTTTTAACAATTATGGATATTACCAAAATCCATTAGACCCAAAAAGTACACCTGGAACTATAAATCAAGCTAAGGTTTATTCAATTCGCGTCTTGGTAAAAATAATTTGTCAATAGTTTAACTCTATTTGCGTTTTGTTTAATTCGAATTGCGATTGGGTTAATTCTATTTGCGTTTGGGTTAAATCTATTTGCGCTTGGGTGAAACTTATTTGCGTTTAGGTTAAACCTATTTGCGATTTGGTTAATTTAATGTGCGAATGCTATATACCTAGATGTGACCTTACTCCAATATAAGTAAGATTTACTCCAATTTTAAGAAATAAAGAAAATCATGTTCGTGAAATTAGCACCGCCATTTTGGATTTTCAAAAAAAAAGGTTGTGCTGTAATGTCCTCAACTTGTGCTGCCTTGTGCCGTAAATATTTTTGAAAAATTCGCAAATTTGAAAATTTTACAAAAAAAATTCAAAATTTCTTTAAAAAAAAGTTGTTCTGTATTGTGCTCAAAAATGCTACTAAGAACCAAAAAAAAAAAAGCAAAAATTCGCATAATTGCATTTTTTATGGCCAAAACTAAACTTTGCGAAGGGCTGTAGCGTAAAGTTAGCACCGCCATTTTCGATTTTCAAAATAAAAAGTATTGTGCTGCATTGTGCTCAACTTGTGCTGCCTTGTGCCGTAAATTGAAAAAAAAAAAAAAATCGCAAATTTGCAAATTTTACGAATAAAATTTTTGCGAAATTACTAAAAAGTGACAAATGTATTGTTTTGTGCTCAATTTGTGCAGCCATATTCCAAAAAGATAAACAAATCTTATATATGTAACTTTTACGGCGAAAAATCAGTTTTGCGAAGCGTGAAGCTACCACCGCCATTTGCAGTTTTCAAAGAAAAACGTTTTGCTATATTGTGCTCAACTTGTGCTGCCTTGTTCCGTAAATATTATTAAAAAATTTGCAAATTTTACGCATGAACATTTTTTAAATGTTGCAATTTTGTAAAAAATTAAATTTGTGCTGTTTTCTGCGCTATTTGTGCTGCCGTATTCCGAAGAGAAACCAAAAAAAATCACATATTTGTAACTTTTTTTTATTTTTAAAAATATTTAAGGCACAAGGCAGCAAGTTGAGCACAATACAGCACAACTTTTTTTTCGAAAATCAAAAATGGCGGTGCTAACTTCACGCTAAAAAAATGGGTAGGTACCTACCTACCCTCTAAAAACCAAACCCTTAGTACGATATGTTTAAATAATACGGTACATACATAGCAGTACAAGTTGGGCATATTGCAGCACAACCTTTTTTTTGAAAATCCAAAAAATGGTGGTGCTAACTTCACGCACATAAGAAAATCTACTCTGACACACCACTGTTTAACCCACTCTGAATATTTAATTTCGAAGTTGTACTGAACGGAAATATTTTCTTACTTAATCCTTTATCGTTCGTTATCCTTGGTATTATATGAGTGTGCCTCAGTTTGTCAGTTTTAACAAAACAGCTTTAGTTTTTTTTTTTTCAAAACAACTCCGGAAATTTTCATTTTTCTCCTCTTTGTTTCTACATCACCTTCAAAGGGACTTTATAGAGAGTTTTGCAGTAAAAGTTGTCTCAAATAGAAATGCACCTTAAAACCTCCTTTTGCCCGTATGCAGGTGTTTGTTAGGAAGCAATAATATAAGTCATTTGCATTTCAGTCATTTTTGATGAAAAAATAGTGGATTTTGAATTTTGTCCTAAATGTCTAACGGATACAAATCCCAGGTGCAGTATACCCTCACACAGCGCTTTCCCTCTTTGTGCCAATTTCTTTACAAAACATTGATCTGGGAGAAGCTGACTCATATAAAAATGAATAATCGTGAGTTTCTTTCCCTTCAGCGAAGTTTCTTACAACGTTTGGACAAAAATTAGTACAGTGGAACAACAATTTTTTAAATTGAAGACGAAAGATTTCATAGAATTCTTAAGGAGGGTCCCCACTATGCCTATCAACATTGTTTGTTGGTTAGCATTGTCGATCAACGTGCTAGTGTGTACGTCAAAAACTTTCATAGCAACAACTAGTGTAGATTGGAATTTTATAATCGATGCGTCAGGATCCAACCGCTGGCTGGTTGCAGTTCGAATTCTGGGGGTACCCAAATTTTTTTTTTTTTTTTTTTGTGAACAATAAAGTGAAAACGATATTATTAACATTAAATACTTATTCACAACAAATAATGTATTTTTCATTTAGTAAAAATTGATTAATAACGCACAAAACCAATAAATTATGAGTATGACCATGAAATTAAAACCCTACAAATGTTTTTGATAAAATGGAATTTGTTGAACAACTTTGTCGATTGCTATCCATTTGAATCGGGTTGCGTTCGCGTCAACAAATGTTGATTGGCATTGTCGATCAACTCGTCTACACTTACTCAACACTGTTGATCAACGATGGTATCTACACAATTCAACATAATGTGGACGTGGCCTTAGATTTCATTCCACACCTAACCAAAAATGTTTATCATATTAAACATTTTGTTCATCATATTGATGAAAAACATTTGTTATTATTCAACCAACAAGCACCATTGTCAATATGAGAATTTTCCATATCAATTTAAAAATTAACAACTGCAATCATCTTAATGACAACCGCGATAATCATGTTGACAGTTGCTATCATCAAACTGACAATCGCGGTCATCAAACTGACAATCGCGATCATGAAATTGATTACGTGATCATCATAATATCAACTATGATCATCATATTATTGACAGCCTTGATATTCGAACTGACAACCATGATCATCATATTGACTATTTTGTTTATCAAATTGATGAACATTATGAAGTTATTACTTTTTCAACCAACAACCACGATCATCATATTGACAGTCACGATCATCATATTGAAAACCGTGATCATCCCATTGACAATTGTGATTGTCGCATTAAAAACCGTAGACGCCACGTTGCCGTCGGGGTCGTCGAGTTGGTGCGTCAGTTATCGCATGAGCTGAAAAGAAAAAAACAAACAGAAAATATAACATTATCAATCTAAAAAAAAGTGATCAATTTATCAAAAAAAAAAAAAAAAAATAATATGAAGGGAAGCTAGAAAGACAAATAAGACATAAATTTAAAAGCAGAAAATTGAGGGCCAGCTTTCCAGTTCAGGTTTTACTCTGAGTTAAATCCTGACAACAAATTCAAGAGTACACAGGAACAGTTTTTCAGTTGAGGATTAGCTTTATCTTTCAATTGCCAAAAATCTATTATCATCGGTGTGTGACACTATCGATACCAAACTTCTAGGTCTTTCACGCATCAAAATAGAGATGGCGCCGCAACGGAATTGCACTGTGTATAACTTTCATTATCAAAACCGTGATGGGGCCACTGCTAAAAAGGCCCTTAATTTGGTCCCTGTGTTTACTCACTAAAGTAGTTGAGTTAACTCGGAGATAACTAAGGTTAGTTGCGTTCACCAAATACGAAAAACAAATTTTCATGTAGATGATTTTATTCATCAATATAAATATTTTTAGTAAGCAATCACCTGTTGTCAATATATATTTTTGTCTGTGCATAAACAAGTATTTTGAATGGAAAAAGCATTACTTTTTAGTTATAAACAGTACAGTAATGCGATATTTTTTATCAACCAGGCTAACGTTCATGTTTCTTTTAGATTCAGTCTGTTTGAGGCTTTTGAATGAAAATCAAAAAATATTAATAGACTATTAAATACCCTTGAAAATGAGAGGAATAATGGGAAAATTATTACGTTCAAGAGATTTAATTATTAAATATTGTTTGTTATAGGCATAAGCAATCTTTAAACCGAAATTCATACTCCTGCTTCTGAGAGATTGATATCACCGGCCACTTTTAAATATGTGCGGTATAAATAGGAAATTAAGCCGAATTTGAAAATTTTACACTGAAAACTTTTTTTTTTATTAAATTTTCTTTCTAAATGAATGGTTCAACAACTTTTATTACAAAATTTTACCAGACAAAATTAAAAAAACTAACCAACAAAATTTATCAAAGATTACAGGTTTTTTACTAAATTGCGCATAAATTTTGTCCGGCTAAAGATAAGCTGAAGATTTGCTCAAACAAAAACAAAACCTGGATCTAGGCTTTAATATGGCATATTCACCCCCGTCCCCCGAAATGTTTGAAATGAAAAAATGTATCCAAATAAAAAAATAGAAAAAACCATAGTTCATCTAATCCCTTCATACCATATCTTAATATTAGTTTCAAATGTTCGAGAATTTTAAAGAAAATCACTTTCAATACGTTTATATTTCCGGATATTAAGGAGTCAGAGTTTCAAAAGTATTAACACAAACGAAGAAAATCACTTGCTCCTTACGCCTTTTTCCCAAAAAATATAGTTCATTTTAAATATAGAAATTAACAAAACCTTTTTTCGTAAAATTTGACACCCAGGACTGATTTGTTGTTCATAAAACCATTCCCCACCCTTAAAAAAGTAAAGTTAGTACCTATTTTTATTTTTTCAAGAAATACAGCACATTTCAGCATACGTTTTTCAGTGTTTAATTCAAAATTTATAAAAGAATTGAATATTAAAAATTAAAATAATTGTACTAAGGCCCATTTGCTGATATAGTCCAGTAAATAGAGAGGTTTTACCCTACAAAAGGTCGGGTAGTTCTAAATTTTTGATATGTTATATGGTATGGTTAGTAGATGAAAATTCCAAAATTCCACAACCACGCCCCCTCCACCCCCTTCAAAATCCTGGAAAAACTATAAAAAATTGGAACTTTTCTCAGTATTTTGCTTATAACTTCTTTCCGGTACATTGTTACGGAAAAAAGTATATGGAAACTTTGTAGATAATAAAATTTCCTACAAATATGACCTACAAAGTATTTTTGTACAACCACTACAATCAGCGCTATGGAGCTCCCAAAAAAGGCTAAAATTTCGTATTTTGTAAGATTTTCAGTTTATTCCCTTTTTACAGCACAATAACTCCTTAACCGTCAAGCTTAGGGCAAAATTTGTCATAATCAATCTTGTAGATAATTTGAATGGCTACCAATTTTATGTAACAACAGTCGACGTCCTCTAAGTCGAACTCCCCCTAAGTCGAATTTCCCTCTAACAAGAATTTTTTTACATGTTGGTTGTATACTCCTCTCAAATTTCCAAACTTATTTATTTCTCTCTGAATCAACCTTTTGCAAAACTCTTTAACTTGAAATAATTTTGATATCCCGTGAGAATTCAGTTTAGAGGGAATCGACTGTATTTTCATTTTGTGACCAATACAATTGGTTTACACTGACTACACAATCCCACTGCTGAATTTCGATAAAAACTTTGAAGTGACCATACCTTTCCAGATCCACCTGGGAGGATGTGGAATTTTTAGATGAATCAATTCATTTCTATACCGACGGATCGAAGACCGACAATGGGGTTGGTGGGGATGTGTACTCTGATTTAACTTTCTCATTCCGTCTTCTAATCACTGTAGCGTATTCCAGGCCGAACTTCTAACGATAAAAGAACTATCTTGGCACAAAGAAAACGCGATATCAACCTTCTCTGATAGCCAAGCTGCTATTAAAACCCTGGACTCTGTCTCTTCAAACTCTAACAGCCCTTAACTGTCGATCATTTCTGTTGGAGATGGCACAACAGTTTAATATTCACCTCTGTTGGGTGCCGGGTCATAGTGAAATTCCAGGTAAATGTAAAGCTGATAAGCTCGCTAGAAGTGGAACATTACTACCCATTTTACCTGAAAAGCTAAATATTGGTATGTCCATCGTGTAAACTTTTGCTGAAGCAAGAAGCCTTGGAGAGAACAAACATTGGGTGGGCCAACATCACTACTTGTTTGGCGACAAAACAAATTTAGCCAAGCCTTGACTTAAAGCGCTCCAAGTGTTTAAAATCTCTAAGCAGAGTGCACACAAGCTCTATTGTAGGTGTCATAACGGGGCACTGTTTAAAAGCTAGGCACGCAACGCGGCTTTGCATACTTTTAAATGATTTTTACAGAAGCTGTATGGACGAGGAGAAGGATGAATCGATTCCTCACCTTCTCTGTAATTGCCCTACTCCACTAAGGAGGTTAATACTAAAACGATCCTAGTGATCTGGCAAGCAAAGACATTTACAGTCTTGCACGCTTCGTCAGGAGCTCTAAATGGTTTCACGATACATGTGGTATCACAACGGGCCAACTTTGGTCTAAGTGTCAGTATTGATCACTGACATCCAGCTCTACCTAACCTAACCTAACCTAATACAATTGGTAAATTTATGCAAATTTTGTCCACGTTGTTTGTTTACGGAGCAAGTCTTGTCTCCCATCCTACTCATTGGAATACAAATTGTAGGAAGTTATGATGAAGGACATTAAAATGAATGCCAGTAAAAGATCAAAAATTCTGAAAATGAGCAATGAACTTCAAGTCGAGACGAAAAAATGCTTTTGGAAACCACTGCTTCTAATCTATGTTTGTCAAAAAAGGTTCAACACTCTTCTTACGCCCAAGACACTCCAACTCTCGGTAAGATGAAAATCAGTAATGAAAACTGATAGTGGGCTCTTTCGCAAGTAATACTCGTATTATTTGACGGATTTTTGGAGGAGAAGCCACAAACATGAGCTCAATGAGCTGTTCAAAGACAATGCAGTACAAAAAATCAAAATACGTCGACTTGGCTAAACTAGATTGTGCAAATGGGAAACAATGCTCCAGCCATTTGAGTTTCTGAATCCCAAGTTGAAGGCAAAAAGGACGATCAAACCTCTGGATCAGAGGGTAAGCCATCACCAGAGCACTTGTGGTTTCGGCCCTTCATGGGTCATCTGAACCGAAAATATTATGTTTTAAAAAAGTGGGAGCGGCAGTGCGTGGAAGTTAATTGTATTGGTTTTTCATCTCGTCAATTATCATGTCTATAAATTTGGTTTAGTTTTTAATGCAATTTTGGGCACTACCTCCAAAAAATAGAGACTAAAACACCGGGTTCAGAATATCGTGATGTCTATCCAAGTTTTCTGATTCTCCTATGTATACTTACATCGATTTCTACGGGATTCCAGTACACTACAGTATAGTATGAAACAGACAGAAAAGAAAGTGAGTTCGTTAAAACGTTTGAATAAAAAACACTTTCTCAAAACTCACAGTATTCCAGATTGTATTGGTCACAAAATTAAAATACAGTCGACTCTCTCTTATTCGAAATCTTCGACTTAGAGAGAGTTTTGCAAAAATTCGATTCAGAGAAAAATAAATAAGTTTGGAAATTTGACAGGAGTATACAACAAACATGGTGAAAAAATTCTTGTTAGAGGAAAATTCGACTTAGGGGGAGTTTGACTTCGACGTCGACTGTAGTTGCATAAAATTTGTAGCCAATTAAATTATCTACAAGATTGATTATGACAAATTTTGCCCTAAGCTTGACGGTTAAGGAGTTATTGTGCTGTAAAGAGAGAATAAACTGAAAATCTTACAAAATACGAAATTTTAGCCTTTTTTGGGAGCTCCATAGCGCTGATTGTAGTGGTTGTACAAAAATACTTTTTAGATCATATTTGTAGGAAATTTTATTGTCTACAAAATTTCCATATATTTTTTTCCGTAACAATGTACCGGAAAGAAGATATAAGCAAAATACTGAGAAAAGTGCCAATTTTTTGTTGTTTTTCCAGGATTTTGAAGGGGGCGTGGTTGTGGAATTTTGGAATTTTCATCTACTAACCATACCATATAACATATCAAAAATTTAGAACTACCGGACCTTTTGTAGGGTAACCCTCCTATTTTTACCTCTATTTACTGGACTAATACGATACTTAAATAATTTAAGTAGAGCATAAGCGCTTATGTGACAGTTTACGCAGAGGAAAAAGTAGAACATAAGCTTTTAAGTAGAACATATATGCTTAAGTATCGTATCAGCAAATGGGTCTAAATAACGTGAAAATTTGAAAGAAAAAAACTAATTTAAGAGAACAATATCTTTTATTTTTCAAATCTTTAAATTTAAATCAATTATTTTTAAAAACAAACCACATTAGACGAGTTAACTCCGAGCTAATTCGTCTTATTGGGTGAGTTAGATCAGGGACCGAATTGAGGGCCCCTTCAGTTGTTGCGTCATCTCGATCTCGATAAGTAAAGTTAATGTCAGTTCAATTTCGTTGTGGCGCCATCTCTACTCCGATGCATGAAAGGCGTAGAAGGGTGATATCCTTAAGTGCCTTTCATATGAGCTGCGAATAGCGAACTGCGAATTGCGAATGGTCGTCAGTTTTGACATTTCTTTCACATGAGTGGTCGCCGACAGACGCGAATAGTCATAGAAAATAAACTAGTGAAATGGGGCTGACAAAATTTGAGGTTAAATTCGAGCGAATTTTTCATTCGCAGATTTGTGGAATGCGTCTTAATGTTGTGGATTGCGAATAAGGGTTTGGCAGCTCGCAGCAAATACCTCGGTGGTCGCGTAGAATATAACAAAATGCTAAATTCAACAATTTAAACTAATTTTTGTTCGTGTTTTCTTTTTAAAATTGTAGATAGGATCGTTTATTCACTTTTTTGAAAAGTTAAAACACTTATTTGTTGATATTTGCGCTTGGAATTGCCTAAATAAATTTATTCGCATTCGCAGTTCGCAGCTCATGTGAAAGGCACTTTAGTGTCGCACATCGTTGGCACTAGATTTTTGACAACTGGAAGATAAAGTTAATCCTCTACTGAAAAACTTTTACTGAGTTAATTTAAGGTTAATTTATTTTCAGGATTAGCTAACTCTGATTTAACTCAGAGCTATCCCTGAACTGAAAAACTGACCCTAAAGCAGAACTCTCCGTCTCAAAAATTCTGCTTTGTCAATTTTTTTTTTTTTTACTCAAAGTCTAATTTCACTGGGTTAGAAAGAAAACAACACCATAAGCATTTCCTTGGGAGTATGAAGATACCCTAAATTTTGGCTGTGGCAAACATTTTAAGGGGCCGGGTTGAAAAGGAGTACAATTCAATTATTTCCTAAATCATGAACAGAAGAAATATTAACCAACTTTTTCAAACAATCAAAAGATTAACAGAAAAACATTCAACAGCTCATGGTGTAGCAAATTTATTCAAAAATTCATTTTAGATTTTTTTTTAGATTAGATGGATTGTTTTATTTCTTTAAAAGTAATGATAATTACAAAGTTAACAGTAGTTAATTAACAAACAATCTTATGAAGGTATGGCCTTGGCCGTCACCTCAGATGGCAATTAAATAATAAATTCAAAATATTATGTTTTTTTTTTTAAAGAAACAAAATTAAAAAGAAAAGTTACTATTGAATACTGCGGCTAGGAATTTTTTTTTATAAAGTAGAAAATAAGTTACGATTCTTCAATATTAATAAAGAAGGCAGTGAGTTAAAATTCTTCAGCTATTATTTTGGCCCTGTAGCTGGCGGCTTCCTTGCAAAATGCGGTAAGAGATTCCCAGCCTTCACTTCCGTTCAGAATATCCAATGTTCTCTCCAGTGTGAGCTTTGTGCAGTCAAAGAAAACTCTTCTGATCCTCCCAAGCTCCTAGGTTGCATAAAGAGCAATATAATGGAAGATCCTCCCTGTGTGGCTTAAAATTCAAATTAAGCCGTTCCCCTCTGGCTTTAAAGATGGTTGAGATAAAAAAAGGAGCTGTTTTCATCCCGGAAATAGTTGCATTCGGCTAAGTCGTAGTTAAGTGTGCAGTAATATTGTCTGCCAAGTGACGACTGCGCCTGCTCTTTAAACTCCTCTCTAAGTTTCTCGTCCAATCTCCTTATAAATGAATAGAACTGCTCTCTCCAATCATTGAAATTATCAACGTAAACATTAAGATGCAGGTCGTACCTACTTGCCAAAAGCTGCCACTTCTTGAAAAATAAAGATTTCGACGCGATAGCATGCATTACAATAAGCTTTGTCAGGCGGTTTGCAGGATGAGACATTGCTTTAACAACGAAATTGAAATGAAGCTTCAGCGTTGCGATAAAAAGAGGTGACATTCCTGTTTCCAGCAAAAGCATATAGTTTGGAGAGTTAGACGGCAGTTTAAATAATCTTCTTCACTTTGTTCGTATCCCCAGACTTGCGCTTTATAAAACAAAACTGATTTCGAAGTTGCCTCAAATAGTTTATACTTGGCACTAAAACTGAGTGTACTTGAACTAATGCAGGATCTCCATGTGCTATTAAGCGCTGTTTTTGCTAATTGAAGCATGTTGCCGAGATGACTATTCATACTAAGGTTAGACGATATTTTTCATTCCGAGATACTCGTACTCCTTAACGATTTCAATTTATTCACCAGCGAAATTCCATCTTTCATTTCGGGCGTAGCGTCCTCCGGCCTTTCTGAATATCATTATTTTTGACTTACTTAAATTGACAGTCAGATTCCATTTCGCACAGTAAACTTCTAGGTCCAAAATCATGCGACTAAGTCCTTGAGGTGAGTCCGATAACAGGACTATATCATCCGCATACATAAGTACTCTAATCCTCCTTCCAGCAAACCAAATTCCACCGCAAAGCACTTCGTGCAGGTCTTCGAGAAATATAATAAACAAAAGAGTACTCAAAACGCTTCCCTGTTTTCCACCCATTGTTATTGAAAACCATTCTGACAAAATTCATTTTTGCATTAATCGATAGGATAATTTTTTTTATGATTTGTGGTTGGATACATTTCCTCAGTATAAAACCTTGTGTTTAGGGTACCTACTCGGGGGTTTGGCGAAGGTGACCAATTTAAAATAAAGGGTGATTTCAATACCAACAGATTTGTACAAAATTAAAAAATTAAGAAAAATAATCCAAACTGTTGAGCAATGTTGAAACAATTAAAACAATTTTACGGTTTTTCCAACTACTTTCAACTATCAGAATTCTAAGCCTGACATCAGATTTAAATAATGCAGCTAGAAAAAATATTATCATAATTAAAGCTGTGAGTAGTTGAACTAAAATTTGATTAGCAACTTCTAACTGTTGAGATTGTCAAACTTCTTTCAGATGTTCAGATTGGGTCTAAAAATAAATTTCAATAAAACTCCTCAATTCCTGAACCATAAACAATTTTAAAAATCCATGCTTTGGCCTTAATTGTAAAGCCCCGTCGAAAAGAAGAAAAACACAAAAAATAGGCAGTACAACAGAAGTCAGCGAGCGGAAATCATTTGTATCATATTTCATTATTTTGTATCAAGAATTGGCGTTGGAAATTATTTTGGATCGACTCGAAATTCAGTTTTTCAAAATTCTTTAATTTTAAATTAAAAACAATAAAATTCAGCTTTTTCTGTCTATTCTCAAATAACTCATATTTATAAATAAAGAAAAACCAAAAATAAAATGCATGACTAGGTCGCATGTGCTTGCTCTCATATTAACCAGTTTTTGAGATATCAATTTTTCCAAAAAAATTTGAATCTTTTTAAAAAATTAAAAATTTTAAACCCTTATTACGTCTCTAGAAGCAACACTTGCCGGGCCAGTTGTACAAAAACTTAACTCGTGGTTCAGCAATTTTAACTCACCGACTTCGGCGAATGGACTGAGGTTCAACGATGGTTCAAGACTTAAATTGGCTACTTAAACAGACTTGAACCTTGACCCATCAGTAGACCTCAGTAATTCCGCTGAAATCAGGTATAAAAAAATATTTGAACCACAGATCAAAATTTGAACCACGTTTGTACCTTAGCATTTTTGCGAAACGAATACCCCGTTAAAATATTAAGAATAGTGAAGAGAATGCTTGCTTAACTTTTAGTATGATTTAAATACCAATTTTCGTTTCTGGAGCCTTGTTATCTACTGGCGTTGTAGTCTTGTAGTAAAACGACTTTCCTAATAATCTAATATTTGTTTATCCAAAAATCTGTTCAACCGATAATGAGAACATTTAAAATAAAATAAAAAAAATAAAATAAAAATTAGGAAATAGCGCCCAAGGAGAAACCCCGCAAATACATAAACAAAGAAGAAATTTGAAATATTGCCAAAAATTACTTGAGACCCAAATAATAAAGTGGAAATATCATCCAAATATTTTACATGTAAATTGTTTTTGTTGAATATGGGAGAGAGATTCAATTTTGGGTGAGATTCTCAAATAAAATTTCAACGATATTTGTTGGCATACATTGTACAAAAGTTCATGCTAACAGTTTCCTGGGGAAACAATACCATGGGTGGCCCGCTTCATATGGGCTTCGACATTTTAACTACCTTTTTCAGCTCTCTGTTATACCACTCACGAAACTCAATTACTCCACTTAAGGTATGTTCAGTAAAATTACGTTAAGTGACCAGCTTTTCTAGTTTTTCGGATTTAAAATCCCTTTTTGAGTTCTTTGCAAGTACCAATACGAGAACCAGTAGTAAAAGTAAGAAAAACATTTAAAAATCATTGAACTTGGAATCCACAATCTGTCAAAAGAATTTGAAAGCCATTATGTAAACAAAGCAGCCTTAAAAGCTTGTTTGGTGGTTTTGTTAGTGTCTGACCTTTAACTATTTTCAAGTGTTTACTTTATTGATACCCGTAATAATAAAGGCATTAGTAAGGTCACCTCTTGTGCACTTATGTGAATGAATCTAAATTTTTAACGATCTGGAAAACAATACTTTAAGTCAAAATGATTTATCTTTACGACGATATTTATAGAACACATATTCAAAGACATTTTATAAGCTGTTGCTATAGACAAAACAGGAGCTAATATTATTGAAACTTCATAAGATAAACTCCATTTTTGCCTAGTAATAACGCTTAAATAATGTCTATGAATGTGCCCCATATTATATTTAATCTTTGTATATTTTTCAACAGAATTCATGGTTTTACTAAGTATACTTCAAAAATCACTTTTTCCTCGATGGCCATGGTCATAAAAGATGGTTTGTTGGGCTTTCCTTTCATTAGGTTACTGAATGTTCATAATATGTAGCTTAGCCTCAACAGCCTCAACCAAGTGTATCATTCTATAGAAGAGCAAGCTGCAAAGAGAGATTACTGATTGCAATTTGAAAAGACCGTCAATGAATGGTCTTATTTCGAGTGGATGCATCTAGCGGCGAATAAAAACCCTAATTGCTTGTGCAATTGTGCCTCCCTTTCGCTAAATCGCGAAAAGAGCGATGACCATGAAATTTGTTGAAGCGTCAATACCAACGACTACTGCTTCCAAAAATGTACGCCGAACTGTTTAGGCAAAGTGCAATGTTTATTAGGGTGGTCCTTATACATGGTGTCCCGGACCTGAGTGGAAGTATCTTAGGGTGTATTTCCTGGGTATATTCTAAGTAAAAATTGTATGGAGGGAAAGTTGTATCTACCCTCCCTGAGGCAGGGGGGGGGGCAGTTTCTGAAACATTGACTTTAAATGCAAAAAAAAACATTAAAAATCAACGAAAACATCTATAATAATATGCTATAGTTTTTTTGAAAGCTAAGACTCCATTCTTGCATTTGGTTTTAAAATCAAGTTCGCTTAAACGAACCGTTTTTGAGAATTAAATTTCAAAGTCAAATAAAAAAAAAAATTGAGATTTTTTTTCTTACGTTGATATTTTTCAAAATTTTACGTAGTTAAGTACTGTTTTTGGGTTCTATATTCAATGTCCTCATTATTTTTTAGTCCATTACCGAACACCAAATGCAAAAAGCTTTCCTAGTTTTTGAGAAATTAAGAAAAAAACAAATGGTACTCCCTGAGGCTGGGAGGGGAGATACAACTTTCCCTCCATAAATTTTTTTTCTTAGAATAACCCCAAGAACCACACCCTAGTATACTTCCACTCAGGTAACCCTCTTTTAAGGTTATTGTGCGCCCCCTAATTTCTTCCAAATAAATACAAAAAAAGATCATCAAAAAAGTCATAAGACTACATTTGCACCAAAATTACAATTTTTCTATCCATTATTACCAAAGTTAAGGATCACCCTCATTTATATGCTCATGGCCTTATATATCAGTTTTTTTCTTTCCTTTCATTCGGAGACGATAAGAGTCCTTACAGAAAGAAACAAAATTGCATTCGTGAGTGAACGGAATAAGAAGAGGACTTTACGAGTTTACAGGTACCTCGTGGTTAACCTGGTAGTATTCGAGTATCAAAAAACGATTACATTTCATTCCCTTTAATTTTTATTTGGAAAAAACTCATCTTAAGAAATTTTGCCACCTTTTAATCTTTTGGGACCAGATTTTTGTAATCGCAAGAATATGAAACGTTATATTTTGTAATTGCCAGATGTCCTAATGCATCATTTTGAAAATTTTAAAATGCTAGATTTCGTAACAATGCTCCATTTGACGCTTTTAGATTTTGAACTCATGTTTTGGGCTTGTGCAAAAAAACACAATTGAGATTTTAATCTAGGTAAGCTGATGATGATAGAGGATACAAGAAAGTAGGTTAACAGTTCCGTCTGTCAGTTTTTCAGTACCTCTGCTCTACCTGCAGCTCCAGCCACACTGAAGTACATTGAAGTAATTCACTATTCACTAGAGGAAAATTGAAATTTTTTTTTTAGTCCCAAATATAACGGTACTTGCCATACAACCGGGGTAATCTTATTTATCTCAAAAAGGTCTAAAATAAAATGCATGACTGGGTCGCATGTACTTGTTCTTATGCGGGCATTACATGAGCCAATATTATTGCTCAATAAATAGTAACAAAACAAATCGTATCGCATCTATTACGCAATTCAGCCCTTACAGGCAGTGGCGGATCCAGAGGGGGGGCTATAGGGGCTGAAGCCCCCCCCACGGCTGATTCAGAAGAGACTTAGACCAACAAAACTAAGATTGTGGCTACAAAATTTACATTTGAGCTGTGTTTTTCCAAGCCCTAGGGAAATTAAACGAATTGTTGGGCTGGACCATATTATATGGAAGCTGTGTTTGTTTTCGAGCCCCAAGAGAATTGGATGAAAAAAGGCGATTATATAAAAAAAATCAAATATACCTACGTAGGCTCTATTTATTTCAAGCCCTAAAGGTATTAGACGAAAAATTGAGGCTTGGGGCTAAACCTTTACGGAGCGCTTTCCTAAGCCTGCAAGGGAATCAGATGAAAATTAAAACACTGCTAGGGCTAACAAATTTGCATAATAGCTGTGTTTTTTTCCAGGCATTAAAGAAATCCGACTAAAATAAGAGGCAAGAGCTAAAAAATTTGCATGAAGGCTGTTGTTTTCCAAAGTCCAGGGAAAGATGGAGGTTGGGGCTTAACAATTTGTATGTAAGCTTTGTTTTTTCCAATTCCCTAGGTAATCGGAATAAGGAAATAACAAGTTTGGGGCTAGTAAGTATGCATCCCTAAATGCTGTGTTTTTTTCCAAGTCCTTTTATTGAAACTAGTGAGGTTGACTTTCATGCTATTATTGTTACCTAGATTTCCTTGGGTATCGATATTTCTTAAAGATCAAATTTAGTTTGACAAAATAAATCAATGTTACCTTTTTCTTCAACTCCTCTTTAGACTTAGCTGAGCCCAGATAACTTTTGGGGCTTTAGTATAAAAACTCAGTTTCTGGTGTAAAAAATCATCCTGATAACAGAATCCGACGAATGAGTCAGGCTCAATTTTGACATTTGGCTCATAGTAAAAATGTCAAAATTCAGTCTGATTCGCTCCGCAGCTCATTCGACGGATAGGTAATCGGGCTGAATAACTTTGATGTGGATAGTTTGCATGTTCTAACATCAAAATATTGTTTTAGAAATTGAAACTTAGCAAATGATTTTTTTTATAATATTACACCCAAAAATAATTTTTATTGAAACTTATGTTTTTATATCAAATTGTTTTCGTGTGCCGAAGGTTATTTTGACGATTTCAAAGACTGCCTTAAGACGAAGCGATTTTTGATCTAAGTTTCTCTTGTGATTTCCTTTGTGCTCTAACAAAAGATTAGAGAGCTCTTCCCGCGAGCAATATTCATTAAATGAAATGAAAAAGAGTTTCAATTCACTTCGAACTCGTTTTCGAAATGTAAAAATCAGCTGTAACGGTTGATGTTTTTTTCTTTGAAAAGTGTAATATACATTTTTATAATATAGAAATTGATGGGCAGACAAAATTTTTAAAAATTTTAACTTAAATTTTTTTCAAATCTTCGTCAAACTGTAATTGACAAAAAATATGAATAGAATTCACTTAAAATAGTTAATGAATGTTTGACACGAATTTTTATGTTCGAAATACCAATCCACTTGAACTAAAGTCATTTAAGATTTAAGGTAGGTAGATTAGGTACAGAACATCCTAATTCATTTTTTTTTTTAAATTGGAAAACATGATTAAGCTAATTTCTTGGGACAGCTACTTGTACACAAAATTTTCAACTGTCTTATTTATAGGGAGCTTTTCTTTTTTGCCAAAGCATTCTCTTCTTTAAGAATTAAATTTTAAGAATTAGATAAGTGAGATACAAGGGCGTACGCCGGATTTCGATTTTATTCAAATTTATTCAAAAAATAGAGTTACTACAGATATCTTGCTTTAAAATATTTTCAAAAGAAGAAAGATGAATAATATATGAAATAAATTCTGATTAGAGGAGGGCAAGCGCATCTAGCTTCCCCTTTGGCGTACGCCCTTTTGTTTCAATGTTTTCTATTTATTTTTCATACGGATCTTACGTTAAAGTCTAGTTTCAAAAACAGACAGTCTAGTTAATCAAATCTTGGACAACCAATTCCGTTGTCCAAGCTAAAAAATTTTAGGACAACAGTAACCTACAAAGTTTATCCATAACTTTTCGGAGGTATACGACTGTCTAAAGTTAGACAAAGTACTGCAGGATGAGTATTTATAAATCCTACAAAAAAAATTCAAATTAAAGAAAAGTACCTGCTTATTTAAAGTTTCTATAAACATATCCTAACAACTTTCTTATACGATGTGTCTTTGTGGAGAAACTGGTTAAAGCGTCTTTTTAAAATAGCAGCTGAGGCTCACTTATTCTAGATGCTCCATTTCCAATCATAAAATTTTGCAGAATTTTCCTAATTTTTTCATTATACAAAATCTTTTGTGATTCAGCTGCCGACTAGCCTACTTTCCGTATTTGATTAAGATTTTTTTTTTTTAAATGTGTCTAAGGGAACTTCAAGCCCCCCCCACAGCCAAATCCTGGATCCGCTACTGCTTACAGGGTCAATAAATACTTACTTACTAAGAGTGATGCTACATTCCGGACCAGGGCCTCAACCAACAAGCTTTTTCCAGCCATCTCAGTCGTTGATGGCTTTTCACTTTTGTCGCTGTACAGCCCATACAGTTCGTTGTTGTATCTTCTTCTCCATTCCCCATCTATGCAGACGGGACCAAAAAACACCCGAGGAATTTTCCACTCAAAACAGCCTAACGCGTTCTCATCCACCGTTAGCAGTGTCCATGCCTCTGCATCAAACATCAGGACCGGGATGATAAGCGTCTTTTACAGGGACAGTTTAGTTGCTCGAGAGAGGGCTTTGCTTCTAAATTGCCTTCTTAGCCCACAGAAACCAAGAGTAATTCTTCGTTTGATCTCAGCCCTGGTATCGATCGCTGAGTTTATAGCGGATCCTAGGTAGACAAATTCTCTGACCACCTCACAGTTATAGCTGTCTATAGTGACGTTCTGTCCTAAACGTCGGTGTTGTGTGTCCTTTCTTGTTGACAGCATACATATATGTTGTTTTGCTTTCATTCACCGTTAGACGTATCTTCTTGGCTTCTTTCTATATACTCACAAAAGCACCACTGACATCACGCTTTGTTCATCCGATCATGTCAATGTCGTTAGCGTAATCGAGTAATTGGACGGACTTTTGAAAGATTGTGCCTCTAGTGTTGACGTGAGAGTTTTGCACTATTCTTTCAAGAACGATGTTGAAGAAGTTGCATGACAGCGCTTGGCCTGCATTTTACCTTTTTTTGACATCAAAGGTGTCGGTGAGGTCTTTGTCGAGCTTGATGGAGCAGCGTGCATTCTCCATTGTCATCCTGCATAAATGGACGAGTTTGTCAGGGATGCCAAAACTAGACATTGCTCTGTATAGCTCGTCTCTATAGATGCAATTCAATTTTTCAATTTTTGTTTTATTGAACATTTCTATTTACAATTGGCTTAAAAGATAATTTATAACTATAAGATACATTGACAAATAATAAGATTTTGTTGGCACATAAGGGGCCTAACGCTATACATTGATTCAATATAAAATACAAATTAGATTTATAATATACGTAAAAACTTAACATAAAAGTCGGCTTGACTTTGTCGTCCTCGGGTTGTTCAATCCCGGTTGTCCAGTGGCGGTATATTTATTTAGGGTGGGGTTAGAGTTGGTGTTTAGCCACGATAATGTGCCGACCCTGAGTCGGAGTAGAAGGGTACTGCTTCATCGTTGGTTGTTGGAGCTATATCCAGGATTTCCATAGCGCTTATGTACCTTGGTGCTGGATGTCGTTGTTGGTTTGTCATCCTTCTCATCAGTTGATTAGGGTGGTTGGCGATGTTTCTAACCAGCTTGTCGGCGGATAGCAATGAATACTTGTCCAGCGGGACTACCTTAGCCTCATAGTAGAGTTGCTCGTTCTTGAAATGCTTACGCCGTTGACGATCGAAGTACAGCCCAGTGCAGATCCTCAGGATTTTCCTCTCGAATATTTGTAGTTCCTTCATAGCCTTCCTTTGGAAATGGTGAACCAAACTGGGAAGCTATAACTGATGACTGGCCTCAGGAGTTGCTAACTGATGACTAGTCTCTATAGATGCTGTCATATGCGGCCTTGAAGTCGATGAAAAGGTGGTGGGTATCGATTTGAAACTCCTGGGTTTTCTCCTAGATCTGCCGTAGTGCGAATATTTGGTCGATAGTGGACTTCCCTGGCCTAAAGCCACACTGATATGGACCTATCGGGTTTTTGACGAATGGCTTCAGGCGTACACAAAGTACGGCAGAAAAGATCTTGTAGGCGATATTAAGAAGACTGATGCCTCTGTAGTTGGTGCAGTCTTGAGGATCACCTTTCTTGAGCATCGGGCAAACAATGCTGATGTTCCATTCATCGGGCATGCTTTCCTTGGACCATATTTTACCGATGAGCTGGTGCATACTCTTAACCTCCCTCCTCTTCTGCTCGTAGAGCTCGCGAACAGCTCTGGTCCTTCTATGCAGCGCCGCTTTGTATGCCTGTTGTTTGGCTGCATGTACTTGCCGGCATTCTTCGTCGAAACAGGGGTTTCGCTGTGGTGGTCGTGCAAGACCCAGCACGTCAGAGGTGGTATCTTTGATGGCTTCCTGGCAATTCTTCCACTGGTTCTCGATACTTATTGCAGTTGGTGGCATACGACTATTTAAGAGGGTGCAAGAGACTCGATCGGAAAAGGACCTGTCAATTTCTTGCGACTGTAGCCGCCCGACGTAAAACTTCCTTACAGTATTTCCCTGCTTTGGTTTTGGTCTGGATATCCGTAGCAATACCCTGGCTACAACGAGGTAGTGGTCCGAGTCAATGTTGGCTCCTCGGAACGTTCGGACATTCTTGATACTGGAGAAGTGCCTTGCGTCGATCGCAATGTGGGTCAATCTGGTTGGCAGTTGATTGACCAGGAACTCGCCATGTTCCCTTGTGTACATCGAGAAGCGGGAACTGCGTACTAGCTACCGCAACGTAGCTATCGGAGGTGGTGTCGTCCAGGCTATATCTTCGATTGTGCCACCAAAGACGTCTTCTTTTCCTATAGCCTGGCATCAAAATCACCCAAGACCATTTTTATGTCATAGCTAGGGCATTACTCATATTTCTTGTCCAGGAGCTCGTAGAACTTGTCCTTGGTGTCATCATCTTTCTCCTCTGTGGGGGCATGCGCTTATATAAGGCTGATGTTGGCGAACTTTGCCTTGATGCGAATTGTCGTGAGGCGCTCGTTCACATAGTTGAAATTCAAGACTTCTTGCCTAAGTCTGCCTCTAACGACGAATCCACATCCAAAGAGACGCTGCCCTTGTGGTCGGTAACAGTCACCGTAGTAGATATCGCAGTCTTTCAGTTTTCTCCTGCCATGCCCATCCCATCGCACTTCTTGGATGGCAGTGATGTCTGTTTTGCAGCAGTCTAGGGCCTCCGCTAAATGTTCGACTGCACGTGGTCTAAAGAGGGACAGAACATTCCACGTTCAGATCTGAAGTTCGTTGTCCTTATTTCGTTTGCTAGGTTCGTCAACAGTAAATTCGTCCGTATCCGAGGCTTGTTGTTGCTTCCCAACTAAAATAGCTTTACGTGGCCGGGAAGTCACCCCGACGGCATGACCCCCAACCTGGAGGACCAGACCCTATATATATAACTCCAAGGGCGGGGAGCCGGATTACCCGCTCCTTATAGACCTGAGATCCGAATATGTCGTTGTAGCCCGTATTAGGTGTTCACTAAGTAGTTCAGCCTAACTGGAACTGTAGACGCCACCGTTGATTCCATCTTGAGAATTCTTCCGCTGCCGCCTGGGTAAAGTAGAAGTCTTTTAGTGGGAACACTCCTCCCCTCTCTCTCATTTGCTGCCCCCTTAAACCGTCCACAGGGATTGGAACCCCAACTTCAGTTAAAGGTACTAGGCACCCGATTTCCACCGCGGGGAGGTGAGAGTAGGAGTTGATAGACAGAGGTTCGCTTTGAAATAAGCTTGTGGACGCTTGTGTCCTCTTGAATGCACATGTCTACCCTTTGAACATCCATCAAAGGGGTCATTGAAGATGAGAAAACCGCGGAGTGCTATTGAATTGAACTGTGCATTTTTTAGAGGGGGGTGCAAAAGCACCATTTTTGGTAACTCGAAAACCGAGATACATTCGAAGCTTGTGACTTGCTGTCACGAAGAGCTTAGGGTTCTTGGCATGCAGCATAACATTAGACTCTGCTGGGTTCTCGGTCACAGTGATGTACAGGGAAACGAGAGAGCTTATGAGTTGGCGAGAACGGGTTCGTCGCTTGAATCAAGTCAAGCCGAACTACATATCAAAATACCGACCTGTTGCATCAAACAGGATATTGGTAACAAAATATTAGAAAAAACCAATGAAAGATGGCATCTGCTTGAAACATGCGCCACAACTAGAAAGTTATGGCCAAATTTCAATAAGCAGAGAACAGACAAAATTATGCAAATTAACAAGAAACATCTCCGTTTCCTTGTCAGCATAATCCCCTACTGAAATACCATTAAAAGAAAATGAGGCTCAGTACTGACGACCTTTGCAGAGGGTGCAGCGACGAAGAAGCATATGAGGATACCTTACACTTCCTTTGCCACTGCCCAGCACTCTGTCATTTAAGAAAGAAACACCTAGGAAATCATTTCTATGACGACCTAGAGGAACTTTCTGGATCTTCGGCTAATAGCCTTCTGAATTTCATCAACGCCTCTAAATGGCGTGACTGCTAACAGAACACATAGGTTCTTTTTACATTAAGTGGAATACAATTTCCTAGGGTATCACAACGGATCTACATAGATCTAAGTGTGGTGGTATCGAGATCAACACTGTCGGCCCTTCTACCTAACCTAACCTAACTCGAAAACGAAATAAAATTTCTAGATAATTCTCAAAACCCTTTTTTGTATAGAATAAAATTTACCATCAAAATGGATTTTTGAAAACAAATTAAAAAAATTTTTAGTTAGCTAAATTTTAAAATAATCATTGCAAAAAAATATGAAAATCGCATTTTTATTTTTCTTTTTATAGGCATTGTTCTATATAAAAGAAAGATAATTGAATTCCCTTTAAAATTAATTATTCTAATAATGGTTTAGATATTAATCGACCAAGAAATAGTCGTTCAAAATAGGCCGCTATAAGTTTTTAAAGTTTATTAAATGGTATTTTGGCTATTTTGTTGGACTTGTTAGATTATACACTCAAACTGGTTGTATTAGGAAGCTATGACCAGTTTAGTCGAAAATAAAAATCAAATAGATGGCAACCCTAAAACTGCGAAAAATTTGAAATTTGACTCTTATTTTTGACTTTACTGGTCATGACTTCCTAATACACCCATTTTGAGTGCATAATCTAACAAGTCCATCAAAATAGCCAAAAATGCTATATCGTCGGCCTTCTGTCAAAACCTCGTGAGTCTTAAAATGCCATTTTAATGCATTTCAGGTCAAAACCATTAACTGAATTCAAATGTGAATGTCTCGTAACTGTATCATGGTTCCTTTTGGTTCAATCAACCAGTCTTAAAACCTTTTACGATCTAAGAATTACATTTTATTACTTCTTAAATCGGTCTTTTGTGTTTTCTAAGCAAATTTTTAGAACATACTTACGAGGTTTTGACAGAAAGCCAACGATATATAAAATACCTATACCTGTCTCTGCTGGTAAAAAAGTTATAAGCAACTAAGTAAAACAAACAAAAAATTCGATTTTTCACATTTTTGTGCAATGATTCTTTTTAAATTTAGCTTACTAAAAATGTTTTAAATTTTTTTATGGTAAATTCTATTCTCTACAAAAAAGGTTCTGAGAATTATCTGGAAATCTTGCTTCGTTTTCGAGTTACATGCAAAAAACCAAAAAAGGTGCTCTTGCACCCCCTCTCCAAAATGCACCCTCTAATTTAATAGCACTCCGCGGTTTTCTCATCTTCATTGACCCCTTTGAAGATTGTTACAATAAAATTCCATGAACGTCTTACTTCCTTATTGCCCTGTTTTTCAGGGCATATTCAATAGCCTAGCTCATGTTTTCATTTCCATTTTGTAAGCCCTAAGAGTAAGTTCGTGAAACCCAGCCGTCATTATATTTAATTTCTCGCTCAAAGAACCCTGTATTTGTATCTGGCTTAAAAACACATAGAGCCTGATAGTGAAACCGAGACTGAGTCCAATAAAAGGAAATCTGCTTTTAGGAAGGAAATAACGTACATGAGTAGGTACTATATCAAATCGACCGTTGAGTCTTCCATGCGAATAGCTAAGTTTTCTTTGACGATGAGACCCTTAACTTTTTTGGCATCAACGCAATTGAAATATCGTGAAATATCGTATATCATAAAAAACTATAGCTTAATATTACACTTCCTAAACATATCAAATCATAGCCATAAAAAAATACTTGATTGGCTGTTAGCCTGCATCAATTTTATGTTCAAATTATTATTTCTCGTTCAATTGAGTGATAAATTATGAAAAAATTGCTGATATGGAACATAATAAATCACTATACTTTTGCAATTCACCTCATACTCTTATCAATGCAATTTCCTGGGCTACCAAATCAAATATGTGTCTTTTTTTTGTAGATATTTTGTTTAGAGACCCTCGTCACATAACTTACACTCTGCTCGCTTACGCATTATGAAGGAATTTTGTTCACCTTATTATTTTCGATTCGCCTGAGTTTGCAAACTTTTTGTCGTAAAAATGTCGGAAATGTTTTCATTTCCGAAAGTTTTTTTATTATATGAGGTAATAAAATCAGATGAAGGATCAATCTTCACCAATATACGCCCACGTTTCTTATATGTCCTCATATCTTTAAGTCACTCGTGCCTTTCAATTTGTTTTCCCATAAATTGGTTAATACCAATAAACTTTTAAACTTTTGATAAGAAATAAACTTCCATTTGATGTTATTAATATAATTTATCACATCCAGGACACAATCCGACACCTTCAGTATTTAACAATTAACTTAACAAGTTATAAAACATAATGTAAATCTAAAACTCTGGGGGCTATAATTCCGTTAATCCTGTGAAATGTTCGGTCAAAAGTTTTAATGTCTGCCATAAATCAGTACCTCCAGCTAATGTGGTTCTTCCGTCTTTGGACTAACTCCAGTGCGGAGTGGACGTTTTCAACCTTGAATAAAAATAAAAGTATTTTCATGTTCTTTTCGGTGAGTAGATATATCCGAGCTTCAGCACCCACCATCGTTATAGGAGTTGTGATTAGATTTATACATATTTAGGCATATTTAGGCTGTGCTGGACACAGCATGTTTTGAAATTTATTTATGACACCAAAATAAATGACGGAAAAAATCATTCTTGCGGATTGCGCTGGACGTAATCATAATAAAAAAAAAAAACAATCAAATAAAATTTGAATTAATTTATTAATATATTTACACACTGCTGGTCAGTGTTTATATTGAGGATGGTTATATGCAAATATGGAGATGACATTGACACGCACCACATAATAAACTTTGGTACGCTATAATGAAGTTCGGATATAGACTTTTGTTTTGCTTCAAATTTAATTAGATAATTAATTAGTTTCATTAAAATTCCTTAATGTAAATTCATAAATATTATTTGTATATGTCATACTGGTGGTAACCACTTTCACATACATAAATAGACAAATCAAAATTGTGGTTATGTTATTTGCACGTCAGGACATTGTGAAAAATGGTGGTTTTTGATATGAATTTTATTCAATCGGCTGCTATTGTTGAACCAACCACATTTATATAATAAACAAATAAATCATACCACCACTTTAGGTGGTTCAGAGAATTTAATTAATAACTTCATTACGTCAGTTTATTATATTGAATAGAAAATAGAAGTGGTTCAAATAAAGAACAGAACTGGTTTTGATAAACTGCGCTTAAATAGCAAGAAGTCAATAGCTTTTTGGAGGACTTTAATGACAAAAAAAATTTGAAACGCAAAATTTTAAAATAAATATATTTATTCAAAAATTAACAGTTAGCCTACGATTACTTTTTTATAAAGGGTATAATCGATAAATGCTTAGGTCTTATCGATGTATATAAAGTTAGCAGGACACTTTTGGAAATTCATGTTAAAAGCTATCCTATCATTAGTTGCTACTTAATTGCGAATTAGTTACGCAAAAAAAAAAATTAATTGATTTTTTGGTTTATGAAAAAATGGGTGTCCTGCTAACTTCATATGAACTCAGGCGCGGATACAGGGGGGGGGGCAATGGGTGCAATTGCCCCCCCCTGGACAAGAACGAATAACGCATAAAATATGAATTTAATAAAATGTTCTAAAAGAAAAGTGATTTCGTTATACTTTTATAAAAAAATTTCTTGGCAGCGTTGAGCAATGAGTAGTTGTGCGTTGTCCGCTGGCTGACCAGGTTCAGCTAACAAAAGTTCCGCTATGCACAAATAGCCTTCAAATCGACTGAGTGGAAAGCTTATAACTTCGGTTTTAGATGCCCCATCTTCAATTTATTTCATACTAGAGAGCAGATTGAATCCCAAATCGATTTGATTTTCACTTTTCAAAATGCTGTGAAGGAAGAATTTCACAATAATGTTTCAAAAAGTTATTGCTCCACCCCCAACCCTATCCTCTACAAATTTATTAGTGGTTCTTTAAAGTTAAATGTTACGGGAGAGGCGGTAGGGGCACTTTTCTAAATTTTCAACCTTAAAGTTGATTTTAATAAAAAAAAAAATAAAATCTTTAAAATACGTCGATTTAATTAGTTTCAAAAATGTCTAGTGCTTCGATCTACAGGATAAAGATATCTAATTAAAATTAATATAATAAAACTATACATTTCTGTATAAAAGTTATTGAGAGATACCAAAAACTTTCATACTAAATGGATGATAAATATTTAAATGTGCGTTTCCATTGAGGGAGTATACTTTCACTAGAAAACTCTCGAGAGCGACTCCCGAATATCTGACATGCTGCACATCTGATTTAGCCATAAGATACGTTTTTGATGTATGTTAGTATTCCAGAGGATTTTGCCACTTTCGTGGATGCGTTGTAGGAACTTTCCGTGTTCCATATTATTAAACTGGCGAGGAGTACGAATCCAACGAAAAAGATTGGAGAGAAACCAGGAAACGACTATACAGCAGTCACTGCCGAAGAGAAGTTGGAACTTTTACACCTAAAGATAGTTGTTTATTGGGCATTTTTGAAAACGTCAAGTCAACGTCAATTCAATTTTCAAATGATCGTCATCTTTCAATGCGAATATTACTATTGTATTAAACTGCATGAATCTGGCAACTCTGCATTCGATGTTTTGAAGTTATGTATATGAAAAATTTATATTAAAACTTAACGAAGGCTTAGTATATTGTAAATGAACAGCCTTATTCATAAACGCATCATAGCTTGTGCATAGTGCTATGTACTCGTTATAATGCATCTGAACGCAAAAACCTTATTCATAAAACTTATGCAACGTTACATAGACTCATTATAAGCTAAACGAGTTTGGAGGTTGAATAGTGGCAACATAAGGATATTTTAGTATCAAAATGTCACTAACACACACAAAAGTGAAATATTTTGAAATGCGCACATATACATATCTATACCTATTCTTCCCAATAAAAAATATGAGCAAAGAAATAATGAAATAAAACAACAAAACAGATTATTTTCTCAAAAAAACTAATTTTCTTTTATTTATGCACATATTATGTAAATGCGTATCTACTGTAAACAATAGATAACACAATGAAAATAGAATAGAAAAACAAAAATAGAGAAACTAAAAACAATCAAACCGGTGGCGGCAGCGCAGCAGGAAAACTGGGGGTTGTTTTGTTTTTTTTTTTAATAAAAATAAAATTTTTTTATCGAAACTTTTATTTATTTTTGCTAAAAATGAGTAATGACACAAGAAAACTACAAAATTATAATATTATAGACACAGAAATTGAAAAGACCGAACTGGAAGCATTTTTCTTTTATTGATTTTTCACAAACAGCTGATGTTTGTTTATGTGAAGTTGATGTAAAACGTAATAGATTTCCTCTTTGTGGTACTTTATTTGACACAAGCGTTGCATAACTAAAATGGATGGGGAAATTTTTTATGAATAAGGATTTATGTAACGTTACATAGTGGCTACATAAATCCTTATGCAGTGCATAACTATTCATCTGTTTAGCGCATTCTAATGAATAAGGCTGGAAATGTATAACGAAAGTTAAGGTGGAACTAAAATAGGTGGAAGCTGTCGGAAGTTTATGTCAAAACCGACCGAAAAGTAGCTTTCCGAAACGTCAATTTCACAAGTTACCCATAGTACACTTAAGTGGTTAAAAGTGAAAAAACGTAAATAATGATTTCTTCAATGTTAATTTTCTTATACTTATTCACAGCACGATAGGCTTTTAATTATTTACTCGTGAAATCCCGAAAATTCGACGTGGTATTAATTAATTAAAAGAAAAATTAAGATTTTACTACACTCATACATCAAACGGAAAAAAAAGTGTTGAAAACTATTCACCAAGCGCCAAATTCCTTTTAGTTTGCTTCCACCATTTTGATTTTTGTCCGTCCACTTACGAAAGAGTGTCTTATTTCAATGTCGGAAAGTTGGGTTTTGTATCGATGGACGAAGGCATCTGAGCAAATGATACGGTTCATCTCGGTTTTGATTTACAATTTTAGTTTAGCTAAAATACAGCTATATATTGTCAAATTAATGCAATGGTTTTGTTTGCACAAAATCTTTTATATCAACGTCCTTCAATTTTCTTGCAAACGCATTTAACGTTTATGAACGCGTTCCCCAGCTTCTCAATATTTTTGTCGCCAACTCGATTTGTTAACTGAATAATTGCAATACACATGATGTTTTCGAACATGTGACTTTAGCAAACTGCATTATCGAAAACAATGCTTATGCAGTAAAACTTGTATTTGCTTTTTTGAACAGAAGACTTGAAGTTCGCATTTGAGAACATTTTGCAAAATGCATTTTTGACGCTGATGACGTTATCGAAAATGGCCTTTTACTGGCAAGGTCAAGTTAGGTTGCCCCAGCTTAAGAAAAGGCTGGAAATTTCACTCGAACTCGAACGTCATGTGTCTGTCTAGGCACATACCACTGTGCCATTATGTTTTCTGAAAATAATATTGTATTGTTACGCAGATCCAGAGGGAACTCAAGAACGTTGTAAAGACACCATCTTTTAGCTTTAAACTGCAAAACTTCATTTCACAAAGCTCAAAGTACCCGCTGTTCGAGACACTGTGGCAGTAATGAAAGAGTTAATTGCTTTCTTAAAATTTCAAACTCATCAACTAACATTGCTTGAGTGTGCAGGCGTGTAGTGCGGAATTAAGTGTACTCAAATTTTTTTGTAGACCCCATCAAGATTTTGGAAACTCACGAAAATTGCCCCCCCCTGAACGAAATCCTGGATCCGCGCCTGTATGAACTTAGCAGGACAACTTTCTCAAAAATAAAGATAATCGAGCCAAAAAAAAGTTTATTATTGAGAACTAATTAATTGCGAATTAGTTACGCAAAAAAAACTTTATATAAATGTCTTATGGGCTTGTAATACACCACTCATTCGATTGTTATGAATTTGGTTCGTTCTTAAATTGCGTTTAAAATAAATAGATAATGCAAATTCAAAGTTAATATTCAATGAAGAATAAGGAAAATAAAACAAACAAGAAAATTATCATTTTTGTTTTTGTTTTTGTAGACTTTATTGAAAACATGTATTTAATTTGAATAAAGTCCATAAAAACAAAAACAAAATGATAATTCTCTTATTGTTTACGTTTTTCTTCTTCTCCTTCGTACACTAGCCTGACCTTCTGACCACATTCATTCCTGCTTCGACTATTTTGATAACATTTTAAGTTTTTGAAGTGTTGCCGGTGTGATTTTACTCGAAATTTGAGCTTTGGGACTTCAAACTCCTTGGTTTTTTGATGAGGTAGACCCAAGTAAAAACAAAAATACAACCTGACCGATTAGGTCATCCCAAAATCAAAGTTTGTACGACCACAAAGTTTGGAATTTATTCCCGTAACAATTTCACTGTCTTTCGAGTGGTGTGGGGTGATGTAGGGTAGAGCGGGGCTAGTTGGACCACGGGGCATGTTGGACCACGCCAGTAACTCAGAAACAGCAAGTGCGAAATAAAGACGATCACACACGAATGAAGCACAGTTACTAAATCACACGTACTAAACTGGTTTAAGGCGGATTTCTTCTGCCAAAGAAAAGCCACGCGCTTATTTGTGTTTCTTGGGTACAAAAGTAAAAAAAACGAATTTGTTTATTTTTGTGTTATCGTTATGAAAACGTGCGAATTTTTCAACAAAGTACAGTAATTTTGGGAGTTCTGTTATTGAATTTTTATATTCCATTTTTGAAATTGTAAAATTCAAAGTGTTTAATTTCAAAGTGACGGAATATATTCATCAAGGTAGGTGTTCAAATGGAGCGTTTTCCACTCGAGAACTAGGAGGATTCAATAATCTATTTTACGAAATTTCTAGTTCTAACTTCAACTTGACAAAGATCACGAGGTAAAAGTGAACAACGACGATGACTTAAAGAAAAGACTGCTTTAGTTGACTGTACGATAACGAATGATTTAATCAGTTCAATTTAATCTTAACAAAAGCTTTTTATATACTTAAAAGTTACGTTAAACATTGGTATATATTCAGAAAAATATGGCCAACCTTGGTAATATCGGCGGGAAATTTAAATAAAGAATAATTTTATAGCAAATTTAACAATTGATAGCATACATCCTTTAGTTTTTAAATTCAATATTTATATACATTCAGTTGATACAGTTTAATTTAAGTTGAAATTCAAATGATAACAAGAGTTTTGAAGATATAAATGAGCACGACCCAACAGTAGGTGTGGGGTTAGTTGGACCAACTTGCCCCGCTGTTTATTTTATAGTATGAAAAATGTTTTATACATAAAGTTTCAAGGAGGAAAAAAAATATTATTGCTGTATGGTGTTATCGATGTATATGGAAGCAAATTCTGAGACTTTACCCGGTGAGGAGTGGATGCAATGCAATTCTTGCTGAAATCCAGATCCATACAAAATTGCCTTTTACTGGCCATGGCACCAGGGGATCATTTACGTTATCTTACGTTGTGATTCGAATTAAGTTTTAATTTGTGAACAAATTTAGTTCAAACTAATGGCGTTTATGTCCTTAATATATAGAACTTCTTTTTCCACTTTTTAAGCTTTGGTTCAACTTACCCCATCTACTGGTCCAACTTGCCCCGCTAGTGGGGCATATTATAAGACTTCAAGTAAAAAGTGGTCCAACTAGCCCCGCTCTACCCTACCGTTTTTATGAAATGTTAAATATACCTACATACCGTCGGCCTTCTGTCAAAACCTCGTTAGCCTTATGTTGTTTTCGATTGGACGTTCGGAGTACGCCTTTTCTACTCCATTTTCACTCCATCTACTCCAAAAGCCTTCGATTGGCTGTTCGGAGTACTGTTTTCGGAGTATTTTTCTGTTCCCGATTTGAAGAAGGAGTAGATTTGGAACACACGCATACACATATAGTTTTTCGTCGCACTACTTGTCAAAAGTGATGAATGCTTGAAGATGCCATTTTATAATATGGCGTCATTCAGTAGTGTGTGTGTAAATTTGACAACACGATGTTTTCATATTCTATTGGAATCAAAAAAGGGTAGAACAATCAGAAAATCCAATCGAAAACGACATTAAAATTCCATTTTAATGCATTTCAGATCAAAACAAATCATTACCCGTGTTTTTTTGGCATTCTATAAATAGTATAGTAGAAAATTCCCAAGAAAACGCATCGGCAGTAGCCAGATTTTTGTATTTAAAAATTGGTACAACTGAAAGAAGACCTGTCAGAATAATAATAAAAAAAAACACAAATAGAAGAAAAATTTGTGAAAATCAAAAGTTAAAATTAACTTCAGCAAAAAAAACTAACAAAAACTAATAAAATGGACAATTTTCAAGAAGATATGGTAAGAAAACATCTGGAAATCTGGCGGTCGATTTCAAAGTTTTAACCAAACAATTTGACATGAAATAAAAACTTCAAGAAGGGGGTTTGTTCGTAGACTACTACATTAACATGTGGTGTTGAAGCGAGCTTGAAGCTCACCTCAATTCTTTGTATACCTGAATCGAGTTGAAATGAGCTTGATTCGACTCGATTCCGGTCGGGGATCGGAGTCGAGTCAAAATTTGTGAAGAAAAACCTGTGTGGAGGAGTTGATTTTACAGATTATGCATTATGGTCTGTTTATTTGCATGTTTGTGTACAAAAAATATAGTTTTGTTGTAATCAAATAAAAAAAAAAATGCACATGGAGTAGGTAGCATATTCTTATATGGTGCTGAACTATTCAGTTCTTCATTGTTTAACACGAATCAAACTATCTCACTTGCACTTCATAAGAAACATAGAAACACCATTTGCATTTTAGAAAGTGCTGTCAAACTTAATCATTTTTAAATCTTCTTGTGCGGTGGAAACACCAAAAAGATTTATTTAATCTAAACTGAGATAAACCTTTGGTGGACACATAGCAAAACTTAATTATCTTTTCTATTGTTTTCTCTTGCAAAATAAGCCCAGTTAGTCCATTTTTATTAACAAAACTAAATAATATCAACAGTAACAGATTGATTTTTTTCCCCAATGGAAAACACATGATTCCAAATGCACAACTACTCAACGAACACAGCCATCGAGATACAAATGCAATATCAATCGTACCAACATTTGAGAACGAAATCACATAAGATCCATTCGAGACTCGTATAAATGTCAAAAACCCATCCGTAGTAAGATTCTACTTTAACTTTTATCGGTAGTATTAACCCTGTTCCATGGTTTAGTCCCAAACAGTTTCAAACAGTTTCAGACCGCCAGATTTGGTGCGGACCAGTACAATTTTTCAAGTGTGGAACGACTTCGGACTAAATCTGGCGGTTTCAAACTGTTTGAAAGTCGGCAAGGAACAGACCTATTCATACTGCGGATATTGTTTTTGTTATTCGTGCAAAATCCTACTATAGGGGGAAAACGGGAGACTTGACCATACGGGAGACATGAGCCACTCGCAATATTTCACTCAGACTACCCTTAAATTCTAGACGTATTTGTATATCCAAAGCAGAACATGACCTTCTATTTGCTCATAAAAAGGTTTCTGGATCAACATTTGATTTTGGTTCCTGGACGAGTAAATGCATTTTTCGCTAAGAAAAGTTAAACAATTTTTTTTTTTCTTTTCATTGCATAACTTTTGTTTGACTCGTAGTTAATTAAATAATTTAGTATGATCTTATTCCTTGAATAATTGTTTTTGTAAATACCCGTGCAAAATAATGCAACAGTTTACGTAACAGAATTTATAATCTCTTTTGTCTCAAAAAGCGTGAACGGGAGACTTGAACCACTTATTGTAGGGAGACTTGATCATACGAAAAAGAGGAGCAAAACAAAAAAAAAATCAAAAAACTGCCGCAGAAGGGGAAATTAAAGGATAACAATGCTCAAATTATGTTTAAGAAATATTACAATCTTCTTACTGTATTTCCCAAGGAGGGGTTTATTTAAGTTGTGTATTTATTTTCGTTTGTTACGGTTTTTGAGGTTGTTTTTAGTTTTGTATCAATATTTTCGTGTATAAACTTTTAAAACATTTTTCTTAGCAAATAATACGTTAAATATAGTAACAATTGAGTTTTATGAAAATCATAGACGGTGATCTCATTTTTTATATTGTTAACTCGTTCAATTTGGGTATGTTCAAGTCTCCCCCAGGGGGTGTTCAAGTCTCCCGTAGGGGGCGGGAGACTTGAGCCAGAAATCTTTCTTCAAACAATTTGCCTGGGTTGAAACCAATTGCATATATTTGAAGCCAATTTAACTAGTTTCAAAATAGATAAGTGTAGCTTTATAGAGATGTATCTTTCATGCGGCTGAGATAAATAGACAAGTTCTTATCAACAATTTTACAAAAAGTGGCTCAAGTCTCCCGCCTTCCCCCTACTATTGATAGATTTTCCAACAAAACACGGGTATTGAATTCAAATATTAGTGTCTCGTAACTGTGTCATGGTTCCTTGTGGTTCTATTAACCAGTTTTAAACATTTTACGATCTAAGAATTCCATTTTGTTACTTTTTAAATCGGATTTTTTCGAAACAGACTAACGATGTTTTGACAGACAGCCCAAGAATATGTATCCATAAGTCACCGCTTGTTATTTCCAATAACAGAATCGGTGGATTTATGAAATTCCCAAATGTTGAAGGAAGCCCAAGTAATTGTTATAACTTTCCAATAGCAGGGGATAGCCCACGATGCTAAATGTGGATTTACTCGAGCGTCGTCGTGGGGACCTTACTTTCGTTCTTACTTAAGGGCGCAATACAGTCCGGGGTGGACCAGGGCCTCAACCAACAACCTTCTTCCAGCCGGCTCGGTTTCTAGCGAGCTGAGTTGAGGTACTCTTCCACTGGGGTGGGTCACTTTGTACGCTGTCCACCTCTACTGAGCTGTCCCACGGGGTTGGTTTCAAAGACTTTCCGGGACAAATACTTTCTTCTGGCATTATAATTTAAATATGATTTTTCTGGCATATGACTGCCACGGCTGGGTCAGACGTAGTCTAATCTGGAGGTCCAATTTTTGGTGATTTTTTCCAACATTTGAAGCCGTATATCGGCAATAACGCGGCGAATGTTGTCCTCCAAGTGGTCAATCGTTTCGGGGTTATCGGTGTAGCGTAGACTAGCGACTTCACATATCCCCACAGAAAATAGTCAAGCGGCGGCGTTAAATCGCACGATCCTGGGAGCCAATTCACGGGTTCGTAACGTGAAACTATGCGGTTACCAAACTTTTCCTTCAATAAATCAATTGTGACTCGAGCTGTGTGACATGTTGCGCCATCTTGTTGAAAACACAGCTCCTGCACATCATGCTTGTTCAATTGATGAACGAAACAGTCAGTAATCATGGCTCATGGCATATTGACTGTAACGACCAATTATTCCACCAGCTCATAAAGCACACCAACACCAAACATCTAGTTTTTGTGGATGTAACGGTGTCTAAGTATACACTTGAGGATTACCATCACTCCAAAAACGGCAGTTTTGTTTATTGACGTATCCATTAAACCAAAAATGAGCTTCATCGCTAAACAAAATTCGCTTATGAAAATTGGGATCAAATCTTGTTTTTTGTCCATTCATCGAATCTACGCCTTTGCTATTTTTCAGTCAGTCTATTCATGTTGAAATGCCAAACCAAACTAAAAATAAATCACTTGACAGCTGACAAAATGGCTTCCAGCTGAAATAGTGTTGCCAACTTCGTATCCCAATTTATACTAGTAGGTCCCTCGAAAATCAATTTCTAATAACACTTCCGTCTAGTTGGCAAAATTCTATAAAACTATTCAAGAATCGATCACCAAAATGATTTGATTATTTCAATCTTTCGATCATTTTCATTTCACTGAATTTATTTCCAATTCAATTTTATTCCGATTTTAACGATTTCAATTCAAAACTGTACTAAATCCAATTTGATCAAAATTTAAACAAAATTTGGATTGCTTAACAAAGCTCAACAAAAAATATGAAATTTTCGGTTTTTTATTGCCCCGGAAAAAGGTTATTTTATGTCCATTGGGTGACATTTTTTTATCGTAATATATTTCTAATGTGAAAATATAGTTTGTTCCTTATCCATCAAGACATCAACTGTCAAATTCCATTGACGAATGGCTATGATGTCGATGGATTAAAAAAATTCTAAAATATCTTGATGAATATTTAATGCTCCAGAAAAACTTGATTTGAGGGCAATTGAGTGACATTTGGAGCCGTTATGTTAAGCTTAACGCATAGAATTCTCGGCACTTAACTTAAAAGCGGATAAAAAGTGTGTTTTCGGCGTGTACCAGACACTAAAAGTTTACTTGTCAACGCGTTGACAGGTCGTAGCAAAACTGTCGTTTGCATAAAATTGGGCTAAGCTGAATCAAGAGAAGTGGCATTTGCATTCGGGCTATAGTTTAATGGAGAGAATTATCAACGCTTGACTTAAATATAACATAAAATGCTTAAATGGAGAAAAACTGTGTTACCGATGTGAATAACACAACAAACGTTTTAATTATAAGTGAAGTGCGTTGACAACTTATAGCTTTCTTGCAAGCATGCATGAAATCGGTCGAAAAAAAACGACACCGGGAACTACCGACGCCATCGCTGAAAAACATGGAGTTTCCATTCAAACTATAGATAAAATGTATATGTAATTCATGTCGGTAAGACAGTTTTTCTCCGTGCTTAAGTTAAGCACCGAAAATTATCCGTAAGCTGATGAGCACCGATATCGTTTCTTTCATCCAATTCCCATCGGGCTTACAAAATAACAGGGCTATTATCGATCACGTATGAGAGTCCGCTGATTGCTCACTTGTTCACTTTATATATCAGAGCGCCCACCTAAGCAGACGAATCCAAAATTTTTTACTAAGTATTTTACAGCAAAACTGGGGAAATTCTGTGAGCCCTCGAAATATAAACTGGACAAATAATAGGCGTCTATTAAGACTCTCCCAAACCAAATTTATTTACATGGTGATAAATGGGAGTGCCCACACTGCAGCCATGTGAATCTTGGTACATTCTACAGGCGTCACAGATTCGTACCGAATGTTTCGCGCCGGTTTGGGATAGCCTTTAAACGCGGAGAAAAACTGTGCTACCAACGTGGTTCACACACGATTTACATATGTACAACAAAGTTCTTCGCGCAAGTAGTACAGAACCCCTTTGGGCTAAGATAACGAAGAGAATTTGCGGCACTTAACTTAAGAAAATGTTATAGCAAAAATTAAAGACGTTTGCATAAAAATTTTCGATAGCAAAATTAGGTATTTGCCTACGATTTTTGGATGTAGGTACTCCAACAATAATTACAAATCGTTTAAAAGCAGTCTGTAGCGTCGAGAAGAACTGAGCTACTTTTCTGCAGCACTGCCATCGGAAACTGAATCTTAAAAAGTGTTGTAAATTTTTAAGTGAAAACGTAAAATTAAGTGTCGTGAACAAATAAGTATTCGGTCTCGCTCTGGCTCTCGCTCACACTTAGGTATTGTGCAATTTTCTATATTGTTTTTTAGTTTGTGTGGTGCAATTATTTAGTTAATTTTTGTATTCTGAACTTCTGTGAGAGAAACCTTTTCAACTATATAACGGGTGATTTTTTAAGAGGTTTAGAACTTAAAAAAAAAAAAAAACACAAAAAATTCAAAAAAATGAATGAAATATTTATTTGAATCGATAGTTTGAACCTTGCAATTTAATGTTTAAAGATAATTTCATGCAAATGTTGACCGCGGCTGCGTCTCAGGTAGCCCATCCGCTGAGTCCAATTTTGGCATACTCTTTCACACATATCGGCCGGTATCTCACGAATGAATGCATGGATGTTGGCTTCCAGTGCGTCAATCGAAGCGGGCTTGTCCCTATAGACATTAGCCTTGACATACCCCCACAAAAAATAATCTAATGGTGTCAAATAGCACGATCTAGGCGGCCAATTGACCGGCCCGAAACGTGAAATTAACTGTTCACCAAACTCGCCTCGCAATTGCGCCATTGTTTCGCGTGCTGTGTGGCATGTGGCACCGTCTTGTTGAAACCACATATCATGCAAGTCAAGAACTTCCATTTCGGGCAAAAAAAAGTTTGTTATCATCGCTCGGTAGCGTTCACCATTGACAGTAACGCTGCGATTCGCATCATCTTTGAAGAAATATGGCCCAATAATGCCGCCGGCCCATAAACCGCACCAAACAGTGGCTTTTTCGGGATGCATTGGTAGCTGTTGCAATGCTTCTGGCTGATCTTCACTCCAAATGCGGCAATTATGCTTATTTACGTACCCATTCAACCAAAAATGAGCCTCATCGCTGAACACAATTTTTCGATAAAAAAGCGGATCCTCGGCCAGCCATTTTGATAGTAAAATTCAATAATTTGCAAGCGTTGTTCATTTGTAAGACGATCCATGGTTAAATTGCAAACCAAACTGAAGCTGTTTGACAGTGACACAAGGTACTAAACACACGTCAGCTGTCAAAACCAGTGTTGCCAAAACCAAACCAGCTAAAAAATCACCCATTATAATTCATATGTTTTTGAAGACCGCGTAAATTGTATCACAAAATTCGTGTTTGCCATTTAATTATATGATGATACACGTTTATTAACCTATAGTTTAAAAAAAAATCATCATTTGGTTTTTAAAATATAGAATATTCAAAAAGAAGATTTAATATTTTTTTTAAATCCAAAATAATTTTTTTTTTTCAAAATTTTTATATGCAAAATGTTTGACTTTTACAGGAGCTTCTGCAAAAATATTTTCGATTTTCTCAACCGATTTCAATCAAAATATTTTTGCAAGAACGTTATAGCCGATACCGCTAATAACAATTTTTGGTAAATTTTTGTTTACCAAAATGTACACTTATTTTAATAAACAACGATATTTGTATCAGAAGGGCTGTTTTTAAGATCAATAATCTTTTCCTTATCAGTTGTATGGCAAGATTGGCAAGAGCCGTTAGTTTTGTATGGCTAAAAATAAAAATTTGAATTTTCCCTCTATGGAATTACCAAAAAAACTTTAAGTTTAAAACGTGAAGAAATCACTTCTGTGGTCTAGGCTGTAGCCTGTAGGTCGAGGTACAGACAGACCGACAAAATTGTGGGACCCACTTTGTTCATGTTCTCTGTCATCGGAATATCATGTTTGATTGTTATCTCGAATTTTTGTCATGTATTTAAAACTTGAATACCAAGTAAAAATGGAGGCATAATTAAGCAAACTTAATTTGATTTCAATAATCTATGACGGACATTGGGTGCAACCGGCTGCCCACCAGATACATTTTTGATGTTGATAAACTTTTTAGCAAAAACCATTTTAGGTGCGATACTGAAGTGCATAATGATGATAGTTTGACAAAAATAAAACCCTTTTTATTTCTTCACAATCATCTTCAATCAACAATCAACTTTAATATCAAAGGGCACGGTAGTGCCCAGCCAAGTTCGCGGCACTACACCCTTTTTACAGGAACAAACTCAAGCGATTTTCAACCCCCCTCTAACTTCAGTACCAATAAAGTCAGAAACTTCAAATTCGCAGTATTTGCTGAACTGATCAAACACAGGTGGCTCACCAAATTTCAACTCTTTAGCATTAGTAATTCCCGAGATATAGGACTTCAAAAATCGCAAAAACCGTAACTGACTGACTCACTGTCTCACTTACTGACTGACTCACTGACTGACTCACTGACAGATCATCAAAATTATGGAGCACTTCCCGACATCGTAGAAACTTGAAATTTCGCACAACGGTAGGCCTTTTGGTGCATACAAAAGAAAAAATCGAAAATCTGTAATTTTCTATTTAGGGGGCGTGGCATCCACCCACTATCTCAAAAATTCTTATAAATCATATGGAGCACTTCCGATTGTTGTAGAACGATTAAAATTGGTAGGTCAGTAGGGCTTGAAGTACTTAGAAAGAAAAAAATTGAAGAGTTAGAATTTTCTATTCTGGGGGCGTGGCATCCACCCACATTCTTAAAAATTCTTATAAATTGTATGGAGCACTTCCGATTGTTGTAGAGCGATGAAAATTGGTAGGTCGGTAGGGCTTGAAGTACTTTGAAAGAAAAAAAAAAATCGAAAAATTGAAAATTCAGATCAGGGGGCGTGGCATACACCCACTTTCTCAAAAATTATTAAGCTGCGTCCACATTATGTTGAATTGTGTAGATCAACATCGTCGATCAACAGTGTTGAGTGTTGATCGACAATACCATTCAACATTTGTTGACCCGAACGTAACCCGCCTCAAAAGGTGGGTCCACACTATGCCGATCAACATTGTTGGCCAACATTGTCGATCAACATGCTAGTATGTACGTGAAAAACTTTAGTAGCAAACATTTGTGTGGTTTGGAATTTTCTGATCGATGCGTCAGGCTACAACCGAAGGGTTCTGGGTTCGAGTCCTGGTGGTACCCAACTTTTTTTTATTTTTTCTTTTGAACAATAGAGTTAAAACGATATTTTTAACATTAAATACTTATTCATAACAAGTATTGCATTTTTCATCTAATAAAAATGTGATTATTAATGCACAAAACCAATAAATTATGTTCATGAAATTAAAACCCTACAAATGTTTTTAATAAAATGAAATTTGTTGAACAACTTTGTCGATTGCTATCCATTTGAATCGGGTTACGTTCGGGTCAACAAATGTTGATTGGCTTTGTCGATCAACACGTCTACACTTACTCAACACTGTTGATCAACGATGTTGATCTACACAATTCGACATAATGTGGACGCCGCTAAATGGATAGCAATCGACAAAGTTGTTCAACAAATTTCATTTTATTATAAACTTTTGTAGGGTTTTAATTTCATGAACAGAATTTATTTGTTTTGTGCGTTATTATTCACATTTTTACAAGATGGAAAATGCAATATTTGTTGTGAATAAGTATTTAATGTTAATAACATCGGTTTAACTTTATTGTTCACAAGAAAAAATAAAAAAAAGTAGGGTACCACCAGGATTCGAACCCTGAACCCATCGGTTGGATCCTGACGCATCGGTCAGAAAATTCCAAACCACACAAATGTTTGCTACGAAAGTTTTTCACGTACACACTAGCATGTTGATCGACAATGTTGACCGACAATGTTGACCGACAATGTTGACCGAAAAAGTGTGGGCCCACCTTTATTAACTATATGAACCACTTCTGATTGTTGTAGAACGATGAAAATTGGTAGAGCAATAAGCTTGAAGTACTTTGAAAAAAAAAATTGAAAAATTGGAATTTTCCTTTAAGGGGCGTAGCATCCACCCACATTATTAAAAATTCTTATAAATAAAAAAATCTTTGCAAAAAGGAGTGAAATCACAACAAAAACATAAATGTTAAAAAAAGAGCCAAGTTCTTATATGTACAAGACACCTGTGTGTAAAAAGTCTGCCACAAAAAGTAATGAGATCTAAAATATATGCCAAGTTTTAAGTTCCTGAAGTTTTATATCAAATATCTTAAGTAGATTAATATCGAAACAAGTCGAAATAATGACAGAAATTTGGTATTTTATGATTACTGATTAAAATTTGGTGGATTTACTTGGCAAGTTTTCTCTTAATTACTTACTTAATCACAAATTTAAAATGTATGAAAACTTGACCAGTGAACCCACCATATTTTAATCAGTAATCATTAAATACCAAATTTCTGTCATTCTTTGGACTTGTTTCGATATTAATCTACTTAATAATTGTATATGAAGACAATTTGAAAAGAAATTCTTCTGTTTAAGTGGAGTGACCGAATATATAATTCAAAGTTAAGTGTCTGAATTTAACCAAATTCCCTTATAATAATAAAATTCATAGTATCTTAATGCTGTGATTTTTATATTAGTCGGTAAACATCGATACAAAATTGCGTCTTAGAAGGGTACGATAGTCATCTAACTGATGAGCCCAACTATCGTACCTGGGCGAAACGCAATCATGGAGTTGAGCTCACTTGAACTTTTAACTTTGAATTAATCTACTTAAGATATTTGATATGAAACTTTATGAACTTAAAACTTGGCATATATTTTAGATCTCATTACTTTTTGTGGCAGACTTTTTACACACAGGTTTCTTGTACATATACGAACTTGGCTCTTTTTTTAACATTTATGTTTTTGTTGTGATTATTTCTACGAAAATAATAACTGCCCCAAGCAAGTAAAATGTAAAAATACGCAATTTTAGTGTGGAATTTTAATAGAATATTATACGAGCATAGCTTCATTCATTGTGGAATAATAATACCTTTTCTGCATTTCATTGTTATACAGGGCTTTATCTTCCTATGATTTTGTCGTACGATTGAGTCATCCAATTTATTGGCGCCATCATTTTGTTTTTCTGTAAAAAAAAACAAACACTATGTCACTGATGAGTTCAAATGAGTAAGCCGAACGAAACGCCAATTTGTAGGACTAAAGGCCATAAAAAGCTATTTTGAATCAATAATTTAACAAGTCCAATCCTTAATGCTAAGTCTTCTACTTGGCTGATTTATTTCAGTAGTATATAGAATTTGTATTATAAAACCTTCTTATACAAAAACAAACTATTTATTTTAAAATTCATTTTAAAATTAAAATTCTTTCTTTTTGAAAACAAAATTAACTTTTCTCCTTCTTAAGTCACAAAAAGACAACCATTCCACATTTTTTGAATAATGCAACTGACACAAACAAATATATTCCTCCATGTTCTCTTATTGACAATGAAATTAAAACAAGTACAACAAATAATACCAGTATCTATCTGTTATTATATATGTATGTAATACTACTATCTTTGTATATATACACAGCTATCACACTTTGAAACAAAAGTTGAAAGTTTCCGGAAAAAGTTTGAAAAGTTTTCTCTCATCCTGATATTAAAACTCAATTTATCAATTAGAGACTTTCGTTGAAATTGCATTAAAACGAACGAATAAGACAACCAACGAAAGACGATGAGCTCTCTCTACGTTAGCTATATATTCTATATTACAGTCGCAGAGAAAAGGGAAATAATTATAAAAAAAATATTTACTCGATGAGATTCTTAAGGGAATAGCTTGAGAATAATTCATATCAAATCGAGTAATTGAATAAATTAATTGACAAACTTCAGATTTAATTTTTAAAAAAATTTAAGAGAAAGAAAAGTTAATTTACATCAATAATTTGCCAAAAGGGCTTGAAAAGAAAAACTATTTTGGTATCATTTTCTAACAAAAAAAAAAAAAATGTAAAAGCTTTTTTGTCTTTCATGCATCATAGACCTATAAAAGGTTTGGTTTTATGTATGAGTACATGACCAGATTCACAGTGAAAATTCGAACTGTGTTAAAAGTTTAAATATGTTAAGTTCCACCATTTAATTGGATTCACGGTGTTCGTTTAAAAGATTTTTTTTTAATTAGAGAATGTAATGGGAGCCATTGTTTGAATTCAATTAAGTTTTTAATTGACTCCCATGAATGAGATTAAGTTTACACTTTGAAACCAACAAAAGTTTAACTTAACATTGAATTCATTTATAAGTTTGAAATAGAATTGTGAAACTGCCATTAGATCCTAAATAAAGAATTTGGTGCCGAAAGGTAGGACTTGAAGTACAAAGGTTTTGTAGAGAGCTCATTCCATCCTAAGCGTGAAGAGTTTTGAACCCATTGCTTTGCCCAGACAAAATATCTAGTAGCAGTTTCCTAAACTAATTTTTCTTCGGATCTCAACTTAACTGTAGATGGAAAATGAACTCCTTCACTATTTCAAAATTGCTGCTTTCAATTATTCTGACATTATGTCCTAGCCGGTAAACGGTAAACGGATGTTTTTTGTTCGTTGATAGAATTTTTACTTTCTTGTCCGCGTTTACTTCCAAAAAATTTGGCAGGTTGTACTGTACATGGGCCGTAACAGATTCTATTGCGAAACGTTAGGATCGACTGAATTTGTCGAAGAAAAAGCTCTCCTTTTTAACGCACATAACCTATTCACTATTCCACTAGAACGATATTGAATGAATCACATCTCTTTGCCAAAATTGTGCTGCAGATATGGAATAGTTTGAGTTCACTTATAAGGTTTTCATACGCTTCAAATTTTGAGTAAATAAGGTCCATTTCCTGAAATGAAACTTAAATATTTAAGTTCAACATAAGAGCGTATGTATAACAGCTTCATCATCATCGTCATCAAATCCTGTAATCCCGATTGGGGCATAGGGCACCCACAAATCGTTTCCATCCTTCACGGTCTCCAGCTAGATGTTTTAACTGTGGCCACGTCTTTCTCTGAGAGCCAGTTGATTTCCAAGTCGTGAACCCTGAGGATCCCATTTAAAGGACTGCTTTGCTTTGCTTTCCTGCGCCTCGAAGACATTAAGCAACACAACATGGCATGTATCTAATCATTAATGTGTGATACCAACGACCTGCAATGCAAATTGGCCTAGTGGTTGCATGCTCACTCTGCAACTGGAGGGTTGCGAGTTCAAATCTAATTAGAGTCAAGTCCAAAGTATTTATTTCAAATAAAATAAATTAAATCTGAAAAATGAAGGGTTAGAGCAAGATTGATCTTTCAATTGGCAATATCACGAAATAAAAGTGGTGATCACAAATCTTATTTGCAAATTTACAAACTGTGCAATTGAAGATTATTTGGATCAAATTGCGATGTGTCGTTCGCAATTTTAGTTTTCTCTCGATAGAATAATTGATACTTAAAAAGTATTGATTTACGATTCTTGAGTATCATTTTTCTCAGTTTTGCAAATTGGAAACAATTAGTCGTAAGTTACGAAATCCCAAGGTATTCATTTTTTGTTATTTGCAGCTCATTTTTCGTGAGCTGATCCAAGAATTCTTTCCGTGCAAGGAGATTTGACTGGATTTCCAAATTGGGGACAGAGTACTTAAGGCAGCACGAGCCTTATAATTTCTACTTTTAATGTCCACATCCGTACCACCGTTTGCAGAATCAATACTGCCAAGGTTCTGTGTTCAAGAATAGTACGCTGCTGTGTGTAGCAGCCTGTGAGCATTATTTTTGTCTCATATCTATTTATTCTTAGACCACTCAAACCTCCCTTCACTTGCAGTGTTTGGCACATCCCGTTCAGCTTGCTGATGCTATTTGCCACTAGACATACATAACATATGTCATCGGCATAGTCTAAATGACTGAGCCTTTCCAACAGTCTCCATTGAATGCCCTGTCAATCAGCTGTACCAACACTGGCCGTAATATTTCGTCCATCACCAGCAGGAAGAGAGTTGGCGATAGAAAATCCCTTTGTCTCACACCCTTTTGCAATACAAAGGAATCTGATGTCTGATAGCTAACCATTGTGTAAAACAAAACCCTTTGCATTGTTGTAGGACTCTTTAATAATTGCAACAATTTTTGGCGGAACTCCTCTACCAAGCAATGATCTCCACAAACATTCTCGGTTAACATGATCGAAAGGCCTTCTCAAAATCCACGAACATGAGGGAAAATGGTGATTGAAATTCCATCGACTGTTCAAGAATGATACGCAGGGAGTTGATATGGTCGGCACGACACACAATCGACCACTGAGGAATCCAGCTCAATACCTCTTGAGTGTAGACTCGATTCTATATCCTTTATCCGCTCGAGAATGATAACTGTCATTAGTTTTGGGAAAATGGACAAAACGGTGATACCACACCAATTGTTGCAGTTCTTAAGGTCACCTTTCTTCGGCAGCTTGACAATCGCACCATCCTTCCAGTCCTTGAGATACCTTTCATTTTCTCAAATGATTTGTATCAACGCATGTAGAATACTAGCAGATGTTACGGGATCGGCTTTCAGGAATTCAGCTGGTATTCTGTCAAGTCCATCAGCCTTGTTGTTTTTGAGGAGATTTATTGATGTTTGAATATCCCATACTGAAGAGGGTTCGCTGTCAATACCCCTATAGGATCTGCGCATCTTGTTAGGTTGGGGCAGCACTCCGCTCAACGGAATCCCCATTCAGCAGGGCACAAAATTGGTCCTTTGATCTACGTAGCTGATCGTCAATTGAAACTAAAAGTGTTCCATCCACATCTATAACAGGATGATGGGTGCTCCTTTTTTCCCAGTAACATCTTTGGATATTTCGTACAATTCCCGGATATCTCCTTTTCTTGCAGCTCTTGTCACGTATCACACAGCGATAGACAGTCTTATGTGCAAGGTGTTAATCGCTTCGCAATTCAGCCTTTCGTTGAACATTGGCATGGGTTCGATTCCCAGCCGTGCCACCTAAAAACAGAAATGTTTTATCAGAGGTACCTACTGCCTCTTACGAGGAACTTACAGTGACAAATTCTCCAAGAGTATACTTGTTATGAATAAGTGCTTCTCATTTACCTGTTCGGACTTAGCAAAAAACAGTAGGTCCCTTCCATTCCTGCCAACAACACGCACACAGAAATGGCTGAGAGTTGTAAGTCACTATGCCCTGGTTCTCCACGAGCTGTTTTGCGCCATCCATTTTTTTTTTTATATTTTATGCAGCCAGGTGATTTTATTGCATGTCTCAAGCTTAACTACAGTTCCACCTACCACTAGACGATTTGCATTACAAAAGTCGACAAGCAAATCTCCATTTTCGTTCCGTGACCCTAAGCCATTTTCTACCATCACGTGTTCTAGACCGTAGTTGTCTGATCCTACTTGGGCATGAGATCTCCCATGACAATTATGATGTCGGCTCTCGGAACACCTCTGTAAACTGAGTTAAGATGAGTGTAGAACGCGGTTTTGTCTTCTTCTTCCTCGGTCGCTTCATAAGTGGGGGCGTAGCACTGAATAGTTTTTATGTTACGAATTTTGTAACCTTATCTTGCTGTCATTATTATCTCGCAGAAATGGCCGCCCAGTATGTAAGACCACGCCCCGCTTCTTCGTTAGCAAAATTACGACACTATGCAGTCTTTGGCCACCCTCTCTTTCATTCTCCCCGGAATATAGCATTCTCGTTTATCCAGTGTCAGATCTGTATTCAGCTCTTCCTCTTCCAGTATACTGATCCCTAGATGACGCATTTCACGCTCAATCTGCTCGTATATACCTTCGCTGTACAAGAATGGAACGTTCCATGCTCTGATTTTCATACGTATGCGATAGCTATAAGTAACATTTACGATTCTTGAAAGATTTCTTTTATTTGTTGACGATTAATTTATTATTATGGAGGTGTCTTTATTGATGCTGGTACATGCGGTTTACTGCAGTCACACTCACCCCACATAAGACATAACTGATCGAAGTGGCCCACTATGTAAAAACAGACGCCTTTTGTAGCCGCCCAAAATGGGATTACAGACGCTACTTGCTGGTACCGTTGGCCTTTCAAGATAGGCTCCTTTGCCACCAGACCATCATGCCGTTGACCACCACCTGCAGTTCTTTCGCCTTCAGGGGACTTTTACCCATCCCAAGGACAAGTTTGTGCCCTGACCAGCATCACTGGGTTGTCTGCTTATCCCCACATCAATTCAGTCCCCCTGCATTTAAACGCTACCTACTCTCTACCACGGGGAGGTGTGCATGGGAATTTTCCTTTCATTGAGCCTAGGGCCGTAATGGCGTCCTAGCACTCTCCAGTACTTTAGGGAACCCACTTTTTGACAGAGAAAAATTTGCTGAGGTTTCTGACATCTCAAATTGCTTAGTTCAGAATGGCATTTTGATATTTTTGTATCTTTCTTCAGAGCACTTGGATATTCTTCACGGAACACCAAGTGTTCCTAATTTTATAATATGTGATCCAAATCCACCCTGAATACGTCAATATCTGCACAGGCAATGCAATATTCATTTATTTCTAACACTAATTGCAATATTTGTCAATGAAAACATTTTCAGTCAACAAACAAGTAATTTAATTATTTCGTTCTTAAAAAAAAAGACAACTCACCAAAATCATTCAAAAACGCGCTACAGTTTGACGACTAAGTTTTGAAACATTTCAATACATCTCTGCTGAGAGTACCTACGATATAAACCTCCTCATCCGCTTTTATTTCAAAAATTAGTGCAAAATTAAAATTATAATCCAATTAAAACTAGCAGCAGGCGAAACAAATAATAATGATTGCATTAAATGAGCTTTTTTTAACTGTCGAATCAAATCCAACTGTTTGGATTTAAATCAAAAAAAGGAATTAACTTCCCCGGCCTTCATTAAAAAAAAATAGAAGAAAAAACCTGCTCCATAACTTTGTGACCTGTGTGAAAATAATTCTCATCTCGGGTAACATCATTGTTATAGGGGGCTGGAGGCATCAGCAATTATTATGAACGATTCAAATGCTTGGTATATTAAGGGTTTTCCAATAAAAACGCGTAGATTTCGACAGTTCAGTGCAAATAATGTTGTTTTATTTGTTGGTAAATATTGTTTTTTTTTTTTGTCAACAGGAAACAAATCACCATGGCAAGCAATAGCTCCAGAGTGTCGGGAAACATTTGCATCCGCAGAAAACTAACTTACTTACTTACTTAAGGCGGCACTACAGTCTGGGGTGAACCAGGGCCTCAACCAACAAGCTTCTTCCAGCGGGTTTGGTTTCTAGCTAGCTGTCTCCAGTTTCACACTCCAAGTTGGTTGAGGTGCTCTTCCACTTGCGTGCGCATGCCTCTGCACCATAAATCAGGACCGGGATGATAAGCGTCTTATACAGGGACAGTTTAGTTGCTCGAGGTAGAGCTTTGCTTCTCAATTTCCTTCTTAGCCCAAAGAAACAGCGATTGGCAAGAGTAATTCTTCGTTTGATCTCAGCACTGGTATCTTTCGCTGAGTTTATAGCGGATCCTAGGTAGACAAAGTCTCTGACCACCTCAACATTATAGCTATCTATAGTGATGTTCTGTCCAAGACGTCGGTGTTGGGTGTCCTTTCTTGTTGACAGCATATATTTTATTTTGCTTTCATACACCGTTCTTCTTGGCTTCCTCCTCAATGCTCACAAAAGCACCACTGACATCACGCTTTTTTTGTCCGATTATGTCAACGTCGTCAGCGTAAGCGAGAAATTGGACGGACTTTTGAAAGATTGTGCCTCTAGTGATGACGTGAGAGCTTTGCACTATTCTTTCAAGAACGATGTTGAAGAAGTCGCATGACAGCGCGTCCCCTTGCCTAAAACCTTTTTTAACATAAAAGGTGTCGGTGAGGTCTTTGCTGACCTTGAAGGAGCAGCGTGCATTCTCCATCGTCATCCTGCACAAACGGACGAGTTTGGCAAGGATGCCAAAATTAGACATTTCCATATAAAGCTCGTCTCTATAGATGCTGTCATACGCGGCCTTTAAATCGATAAAAAGGTGGTGGGTATCGATTTGAAACTCCTGGGTTTTCTCCAAGATCTACCGTAGTAGGAATATTTGGTCGATGGTGGACTTCCCAGGCCTAAAGCCACACTGATATGGACCTATCAGGTTGTTGACGAATGGCTTCAGGCGTTCACAAAGTACGGCAGAGAAGATCTTGCACATAGGTGATATTAAGAAGACTGATGCCTCTGTAGTTGGTGCAGTCCAGAGGATCGCCTTTCTTGAGGATCGGGCAAACAATGCTGAGGTTCCATTCATCGGGCATGCTTTCCTCCGACCATATTTTACAGATGAGGTGGTCCATACTCCTTACCAATTAATCGCCAGCCTCTTTGAATAGCTCGGCCGCAAGGCCATCAGCTCCAGCAGTTTTATTGGACTTTAGTTTAGATATAGCTATCTTTACTTCGTCGAGATCGGGTGGACGGAATTGTTGGCCTATGTCGTTCAGGTTGAATGGTGCAATCTACATGGTAGTGGAATTCGGTTCGGTACAATTTGCAGAAATGATTTTTCCATATCCTCAGCACCGACTGCGATTCTATTACGATGTTCCCCTGATCATCCTTGCAGGCTTCGGTCCGGGCCTTGTAACCCTGGGAGGTTCTCTTTACCTTTTGGTAAAACTTCCGAACTTCATTCCTGCAATGGCATCCCTCTATTTCCTCGATAGCACGCTTCTCATGCTCTTACGTTTTCCTTCTTAGAAGCTTGTGTTCCTCTCTCCTCTTTTGCTCGTAGAGCTCGCGAGCAGCTCAGGTCCTTCTATATAGCGCCGCTTTGTAAGCCTGTTGTTTGGCTGCATGTACTTGTCGGCATTCTTCATCGAACCTGGGGTTTCGCTGTGGTGGTCGTGCAAAGCCCAGCACGTCAGAGGCGGCATCTCTGATGGCTTCCAGGCAGTTCTTCTACTGGTTCTCGATACTTGCAGTTTGTCGCATAGGACTATTTAAGAGGGAGTGGGAGTCTCGATCGGAAAAGGACCTGGCGATTTCTTGCGACTGTAGCCGTCCGACGTTAAACTTTTTTACAGTATTTCTTTGCTTTGGCTTTGGTCTGGATATCCGTAGCATTACCTTGGCTACGACGAGGTAGTGGTCCGAGTCAGAGTTGGCTCCTCGGAACGCTCGGAAATCCTTGATACTGGAGGAGTGCCTTGCGTCGATCGCAATGTGGTCAATGTGGTTAGCGGTTGATTGACCAGGAACTCGCCATGTCCCTTTGTGTATATCGAGATTTGGGAACTGCGTACCATCTACCACAACGTAGCTATCGGAGTTGGTGTCGTCCAGGCTATATCTTCCGATTGTGCCACCAAAGACGTCTTCTCTTCCTAGTTTGGCATTAAAATCACCCAAGACAATTTTAATGTCATAGCTAGGGCATTGCTCATATGTCTTGTCCAGGAGCTCGTAGAACTCGTCCTTGGTGTCGTCATCTTTCTCCTCTGTGGGGGCATGCGCGCATATCAGGCTGATGTTGGCGAATTTAGCCTTGATGCAAATTGTCGTGAGGCGCTCGTTCACATAGTTGAAACTCAAGACTTCTTGTCTAGGTCTACCTCTAACGACGAATGCACATCCAAAGAGACGCTGCCCTTGTCGTCGGGAACAGTCAACGTAGTAGATATCGCAATCCTTCAGTTTTATTTTGCCCGGCCCATCCCATCGCACTTCTTGGATGGCGGTGATGTCTGCTTTGTAGCAGTCTAGGGCTTCCGCTAAATGTTCGGCTGCACGTGGTCTATTGAGAGACAGAACATTCCATGTTCAGATCCAAGGTTCGTTGTCCTTATTTCGTTTGCTAGGTTCGTCAACAGTAAATCCGTCCGTATCCGAGGCTTGTTTTTGCTTCGCAACTTAATAGCTTTACGTGGCCGGGAAGTCACCCCGACGGCATGACCCCCAACCTGGAGGACGAGACCCTTACAATATTTTAATCCAAGGGCGGGGAGCCGGATTAACCGCTCCTTATAGGCCTGAGCTCCGAATATGTCATCAAAGGGCACGGTAGTGCCCAGCCAAGTTCGCGGCACTACACCCTTTTTACAGGAACAAACTCAGGCGATTTTCAACCCCCCTCTAACTTCAGTACCAATAAAGTCAGAAACTTCAAATTCGGAGTATTTGCTGAGCTGACAAAACACAGGTGGCTCACCAAATTTCAACTTTTTAGCATTAGTAGTTCCCAAGATATAGGACTTCAAAAATCGCAAAAACCGTAACTGACTGACTCACTGACTCACTGACTCACTGACAGATCATCAAAATTATGGAGCACTTCCCGACATCGTAGAAACTTGAAATTTCGCACAACGGTAGGCCTTGTGGTACAAACAAAGGAAAAAATCGAAAATCAGCAATTTTCTATTCAGGAGGCGTGGCATCCACCCACTTTCATAAATATTCTATAAATTATATGGAGCCTTTCCTATTGTTGTAGAATAATAAAATTTGGTAAGTTGGTAGGGTTTGAGGTCCTTAGAAAGAAAAAAATTGAAAAATTGAAATTTACCATACAGGGGGCGTGGCATCCACCCACATTCTTAAAAATTCTTATAAATTATATGGAGCACTTCCGATTGTTGTAGAACGATGAAAATTGGTAGGTCGGTAGGCCATAAGGTACTTAGAAAGAAAAAAATTGAAAAATTGAAATTTTGCATTCAGGGGGCGTTGTATCCACCCACATTCTTTAAAATTCTTATAAATTATATGGAGCACTTCCGATTGTTGTAGAACGCTGAAAATTGGTAGGTCGGTAGGCCTTAAAGTACTTAGAAAGAAAAAATTTAAAAATTGGAATTTTGCACCCAGGGGGCGTGGCATCCACCCACATTCTTAAAAATTCTTATAAATTATATGGATAAACTTCCGATTGTTGTAGAACGATGAAAATTGGTAGGTCGGTAGGACTTGAAGTACTAAGGAAGGAAAAAAATCGAACATTTGGAACTGTACATTCAGGGGGGGTGCCATCCACCCACTTTATCAGAATTGCGATTATTTGTATGGAGCACTTTCGGCTGTCGTAGAATTATGAAACTTTGTAGATCGGTAGGGCTTGGCTTTCACCTGGCAAAATAAATCTTTGCAAAAAGGAATGAAATCACAACAAAAACATAAATGTTAAAAAAGGAGCCAAGTTCTTATGTGTACCTACAAGAAATCTGTGCGAAAAAAGTCAGCCAAAAAAAGTAATGAGATCTAAAATATATGCCAAGTTTTAAGTTCATGAAGTTTAATATCAAATATCTTAAGTAGAGTAATATCGAAACAATTCCAAATCATGACAGAAATTTGGTAATTAATGATTACTGATTAAAATTTGGTGGATTTACTTGGCAAGTTTTCTCTTAAATACTTACTTAATCACAAATTTGAAATGTATGAAAACTTGACCAGTGAACCCACCAAACTTAAATTAGTAATCATTAATTACCAAATTTCTGTCATGATTTGGAATTGTTTCGATATTACTCTACTTAAGATATTTGATATTAAACTTCATGAACTTAAAACTTGGCATATATTTTAGATCTCATTACTTTTTTTGGCTGACTTTTTTCGCACAGATTTCTTGTACACATAAGAACTTGGCTCCTTTTTTAACATTTATGTTTTTGTTGTGATCAGCTTAACTGGAACTGTAGACGCCAGCGCGCCGTTGATTCCATCTTGAGAATTCTTCCGCTGCCGCCTAGATAAAGGAGAAGTGCCTTAGTAGGAACCCTCCTCCTCCCCTCTCTCGTTTGCTGCCGCCAAAAACCGTCCACAGGGATTGGAACCCCATCTTTAGTTAAAGGTACCTGAGGTGAGAGTAGGAGTTGATAGACCGAGGTTCGCTTTGAGAAAAAAGCTTATGGACGCTTGAGTCCTCTTGAATGCACCATGTCTTCCCTTTGAAAATCCGCAGAAAACACAACTTTTTTATTCAATTTTTACAATCTACCCGTCCCTATTGGAAAACCAAAAGAGCAAGTTCATGCATTTGAAGTTTTTTCCCCAAGGGTGATTCAAAACAAAACCTAATGCACCAAAATTGTCACTAATCCCCTAACTAATAAATCCAAATAAAAAATAAACCACTGATTTGAGGTCAGGCTAGCTGGAGGGGTGGCAAATGCGAGGGTGGGAATGCATGCAGTGGTGGCACTCACTGTCACAATAAAACGCTTAGGCCGACGCGACGCAAATAATTCCATAAGGAAATTTTATTAAAGTTAACTTTGAATTTTTTTGCATATTTAATTTTATTTATTTTTTTTTTGTTATTGTTGTCGGTTTTGAAATATTTACAAAAAGAAAATTCATACTTCGGAAGCAATTTAACTTTTAGCAAGTAAACAATTTGCGAGAGGCACAGTGAGTGTTTTGTGTGGCAGTTATCGTGCTGGATAAAAGGAAGGATATAATTTTTTTTTTTGGTATCGACTTAAAAAAAGGAAGTTTGGGAAATATGGTGACATGGCAGACGGGATTATGATTGTCAGATATTACACAAAGCTGAAAAATGTTTTGAATACGGCATTGAGCAATGCTGATGATGGTGTTGGAGTAGGTGGATGGCGGTGGTAGATGCAAAGTTTATTTCTGTTGTATTAAAGAAATATAAGAAATTGATTTTGAAAAATATGATTTATTTGACTTGTCATTCAGCCAGGCTTGTAGATTTTGTGAAGGTTTGGATGTATGTGCTTGAACATAGGCGGGTACACGTGGTTAAATTGAATTGTATGTATTATTGAAAAGAAATGAATGCCATTAAATTTTGAATGATGAACTTTTTTCTTTTGTGAATGAAAAAGAGATGAACGATTGAAAATTATTATGTTTTGAATTTGAAAGTGGTGGTAGGTAAATAAATTTAAAAAGTTATTATTATTTTTTTTTCATTTTGGGGTAAGTCCTTTGTTAGTTAAAATTTTCTTCTTCTTAGCAAACTAAAGCTTTTTAAATAAATTAAGTTAAATGAGATGGTCCAATGAAGTCGTTTTTTTTATTTTGTTTGTTGGTCATCAATTTATGCATTGCAAACTCTTAGTGAAGGGAAAAAAAAAACTTTTAATAAAGTTTTCAAGTAAAAGAAAAAATTCTTCTTACTTAAAAGAAAAAATATTTGTTTGAGTTCAGAATTCAGCAAAGAACAACTTACATTCAAAGTTTTTAACAAGTTTTAAGGATTTTTTTGAATATTTGAGGATTTTATGATTGAAGTTGATTGTGTAGAACTTTTGGTGTTTTTTTTTTATTGTATTGGAACATTTCAAAGAATTTCTTTATTGACTAGGTATCCTTTGAAAGTATAGTTTTTGTTCTTTTCATATATGAGTTTCTACCTACATTTGTATGTTTGTACAGTCATTTTAGTTTACTTAGGAAATAAAATTTATAGTATCTATGTTAATCAATACCAAGATAATTTTCAGAAAAGCAATTAAAGGGAAAAATACCTATAGATTATAGATATAGTACGAGAAAGAGTACTAGGAATCTCCTTCCTCGGTTAAAATGGTCCGAAAATAGATGTCGGTCCAACAATACAAAATTTGAGTCACTTGTACCTCAAAAAATAATAGCAACTGATTCGATTGATGATCGTTGCAACTCAATCAAAAATTGTATTTATGAAGCTAATGGCGTCGCTTTATGTCCAAAAATTAAGTTTGAGCCCAAAAAGCCTTGGTTTGATTTAGCTTGTTTCTTGGCCCGAAAAAACGTGTTTAAGCACCTCAAAGCATTCCGAAAATTAAACCTTGATGTCTGCAGAAAAAACTACAATGCCGCTAATAAGAAGTACAAGAATTTATGTAAATCGAAGAAGCAGACCAACTTTCAGGATATAACAAAAAGCTTACAGTTTGTAACTTCAGCAAGAGAGTGGTGGAAGATTGCCAAGCAGATACGTGGGAACACTTGCACTACATCAACAAATATTACAGTCAGCGAATTTAAAACACACTTGCAAAACTTACTACTAACGCAATCGTTCATTGGAGCTATAGTCTCATTCATTCCACCTGAAGTTCAAGTACCTGAGTTGGATTATCTGATAGAGCTTGATGAAATATATTCGGCAATATCGACATCAAAAGATTCTAAGACTCCGGGTTTAGATGGTATACCGTATGAATTTTTCAAAAATGCTAGTCCTTCACTGATTATTGAAATACATAGGCTTTTTATTGATATTTTTGAAAATACAGCTGTACCCAAGTCGCTAAAAAAATCAATTATATATCCGCTATTTAAGAAAGGCAGTAGCGTAGCAAGGGGGGGGGCGAAGGGGGCGGTCACCCCGGGCGCCAGGAGTTAGGGGTGGCAAACGGGAAAATCATCTTGTTGATGGGATGTTAAACAGATTACAAAAGTTTTTTTTGGTGAACATTTTATTAAATTTTTATTAGAAAACATACAATTTTAATAGAATTCAAATTTGTAGGGGTGGAAAAATCACCCTCGTTGTTCATGAGAAGTTGGAAATAAACACAAGTTTAATTTTTGTTTAATAAATAATTCAATCAATTTTTCTTAAATTAAAATCAATAGGGGCGCAAAATCATCATCGTTGTTTAATACAGAAGTTGGAAATAAACAAAAAAAGTATTATTAAATATTTTCGTAGATGATTTATTTTTGTTTTTTTCAAAAAATGTCTCACAAAGTAAAATTACACCGAGCGCTCAATATCAAGTTGACGTAAGCGGAATGTTTTGGTGGAAAAAGATTAGGTATCAGTTCAATCGTACTGAAATAATGGAAAATTTTCGTCTCAGTAATCTCTGCAGAAAAGGTACGATTTTTTGTCCCACTTTAAAAATCTCTGAAGAGGTCAGAAACGCAACAAATTCATTCAGCAGATATTGCGACAAAGTGGCGTGTATCAATATTTTGCAGAATGTAATTCCTTGCATTTGTAAAAGAAATAATTCAATTAAAATTTTGTCTGCAACTTTAAGACCGGTGATATGAAGATCACAATTTTTTTTATTAAGTATTGTTAGACCGAAGGGGCGGCAAATTAGTGCTTTGCCCCGGGCGGCAAATATCCAAGCTACGCCACTGAAGAAAGGAGATGCAAATATGGTATCTAACTATAGAGGACTGTCTTTTCTAGACACGTTTTATAAATTATTTACCACAATTCTTTTAAATAGATTTACGACATGGTTGGAACCAAATAACATCATTAACGAATTTCAAGCTGCTTATAGGAGAAACTACTCTACTGTGGACCAAGTTTATAATCTTTCCTGTTTAATACAGCTCCAACTTAGTCAGAAGAAGAAGCTGTACGCATTTTTTGTTGATCTAAAGGCCGCTTTTGATAATGTTGACAGATTTGCTTTACTCTACAAGCTTTCTACACTAGGAATCTCTTCAAAGATGATTAGGATCATAAAGTCTCTTTATATGGACACCACTGCTGCTGTTTGGGATGGCATAGGTACATCTGATTTCTTCTCCACCAACAAAGGGGTCCGACAGGGTTGCGTGTTGAGTGCTCTCCTTTTTGTCCTGTTCTTAAATGATCTACATGACGATCTTCCCATTGGATTATTTATAGATGGCCTTGAAATTAATGTACTTCTGTATGCTGATGACGTTGTTTTTCTTATCAGATAATCCCATGAATCTGCAACAGCTCATTGATAGTTTCATTATATACTGCAACAAGTGGAACCTCGAAGTCAATCTTAGCAAATCTGAAATAGTCATCTTTCGAAACGGAGGACGCAGAGCAACTTGCAAAAAATGGTTTTTCAATGACATTGAAATAACAGTGTCAAATCACTATAAATATTTAGGCGTAGTTTTTAACTATAATATGTCTTGGAACGAGCATTTAAGTAATAGACTCGCTTCATCGAAAAACTCTATCAATGCAACATGGTCAAAGCTATTAAGAGATACAAATATTCTGAATTCTACAAAATTTAAAATTTATGATGCTGCTTCGAGAGCTATTATGTTGTACTGCGCTCAAGTATGGGGATATCGTGAACACGTCCAAGTAGAAAAGTTACAAAGATTTTTTATTAAAAGATGTTTTCTTTTACCGGACAATACTCCAAACTATGTTTTGCACATCGAAATGGGACTACCTAAAGCTTTTCTGACATCCTTAAACCTACACTTTTCTTATGTACGGAGAACCCTGAATCTTCCTAATGGCAGACTGCCAAGAATTTTATCCGAAGCTATTATCGCCAGGAAAATCTTCTGGGCTAAGGAATGGTTGGACCTTTTCCATGAATCGTCAATGGATTTTTCTTTCAACACAAACATATTTGAATGGCATAGATTACATGGTATTTTACTTTTGAAGCTCAAGGAAAAACAGTGGACTGGATTTATCACCAACGCCAAACAATCCCAATTCCATGATGAGTACTGCAATCTACTATATTCCGAAGTGCCAAACTATTTTGAAGACTCAAACCCCCGAGATAAGATCTCCCTTCTATTAAAAGCTCGTTGTGGACTCCTCAATCTCAATGGAAGATCGTTTCAGAAAAATACTAATGGAATGTGTACGCTTTGTAACCTAGATGCTTCAGAAAATACTTCCCACTTCGTCGGAACCTGTCCAGTCTTCAAAGGATATAGGAAAAAGTTTCTTGGTAATGACGTGCTCTCCCGCTCACAACTTCTAAGCGTTTTAAATGGCAACTGCTACACAAACTTATTTAATTTTCTAAAAGCTGCACTTAGATATCGTTCTCTCATCCTAAATGAATTTTCATAATTAATTTAATTAAATCAACTCACTAAGCATAATTTTTTTAAATGTTACTTTTCAACCTGGCAGGCAACTTTAAGTTATTGTCATAATTAATTTTATACCAGCATATACTATGTTTTTGTTAAATCTTATTCGAAATAAAATTATATATCTATCTATCTATCTTATAATAATTGCGTCTTAGAAGGGTACGATAGTCATCTAACTGATGAGCCCAACTATCGTACCTGGGCGAAACGCAATCATGGAGTTGAGCTCACTTGAACTTTTAACTTTGAATTATCTATCTTATAGATATGAATAACTTTTTTATTTACTTGTATTTTATCTTCAAAAATATTGCGTAAGTACCCAGTTTTTTGAATATTTATGAACGTTTTGTTGAGACATAAATGATGAGTTTGTAAGAAGAAATATAAATGGGTTGGACCGTCTGTTGGTATTATATCTTAAGTACCTTTCACATGAGTTGCGAACTGCGAATACGAATAAATTTGTTTATTCAGTTCCAAGCGCAAAATTCAACAAATTAGTGTTTTAACTTTCCAGAAAAGTGAATAAACGACCCAATCTACAATTTTAAAAAGAAAACACGAACAAAAATTAGTTTAAATTGTTAAATTTAGCATTTTTATATATTCTACGCGACCACCGAGATATTTTCTGCGAACTGCCAAACACTTATTCGCAATCCACAATATGAGGACGCATTCCACAAATCTGCGAATGAAAAATTCGCTCGAATTTAACCTCAATTTTTTTTGGCACCCATTTTACTGTTTTTTATTACTATTCGCGTCTGTCGGCGACCACTCATGTGAAAGAAATGTCAAAACTCACGACCATTCGCAATTCGCAGTTCGCTATTCGCACCTCATATGAAAGGCACTTTAAAAGAAAATAGTTAAACGGTGTCAAATTCCAACGACTGTTGTCACATGATTTTTGGGAACGTCTGCTGGAATACAAACTTTTCCAAATCTAGATCCTTAATTTTCGCCCATAAATCGAATATTATTTTTCAATATAGCGTTCTCATTTGACTGTAATGTGTCTCCCATCCTCAAAGCCTCTTGGAAGAAAAATAGGCCAATCATGCCACTGCTCTCAAACGGGAAAAGATGAAAATCCCACCGATCAAAATCTAGTGAGTCGAAGTCTCGCAAAATTAAAAATACTCTTTATGTACAATTCAACAATAAGCGAAAAACCTTAAAAAACGTCATTTCATCCCCACCATATATGAGGCATAGGTGACTTTTGAACCGCTGCGCTGTAACTTTGAGATAAATAAACATACAGAGCTGTTTAATGGCTCATATTTTAGATAATTTAATTGTCTAAAATCCGTCTTTCCGTCATTTTTTGAAAAACGCAATTTCAACGAGTTATTGAACAAAAACAAAATCAATCTTGTTTTCAAGATGGCGGCCATTCTCTTTCCCCTACCACCCCAAAAACTTGATTTTACAATAAGGATTTGTACCTAAACATAAATCACAAAACTAAATTTGCCCAGCGATAAGCAAATATTTTATACATTTTTTGGACTAAACTCACTGCACCATGAAGTTCTTGAACGTTTTTCTCTGAAACTATTGGTTCTACAAAAAAAAGTATGCTAACATTTTTTGTGTAGAATAACATCAGCTTTAATTTTTACCTTCACATTTTTTCAATAAAACCGATAGTTTAGGAGCAATTCTCAAAAAACTGAACTTCAACCCCTTTCACCCCCCCTAAAAAATTTAGCCCCTGGCCAAATTTAGGGTACTTTTCAGGAAATGCTTAAGACGTCATAATAAACCACTCCACCAAAAATCAGCTTTGTCGCAATTTTTTCGAAGTGAAAGTCTAATTTTCCTGGGCTATATTAGTTTAGTAGAAAATTTTATTAAAAAATTATAAACTACGTGATTTTTTTTGAAATACGAAATTTCAGTAAAGTAAATGAGGGTAACTAAAGGGAAAAGTCTGGAATCTATTTTCCAAACGAAAAAGATAGAAAGTTTTCCTTCTTTTGCGTTCGGTAGATTTTTAAAATACCAGAAAATCATTATGCGTAAAAAAAAAAAATTAAAATTTGATTTGAAAATCAAGATATGAACATTTGAAGGTCGAGAATTGCAAGATAAAGGTTTAAGAAATAATTCACCGTAAATCGGAATGTTGGTCTACGAAAAACATTTATATATTTTAAGAAAAATAATTAAAAAACAAATAATTAACCGTATTTTTCAAATTTTGTGTTTAACCTTTATCTTAAGTGAAGTGAAATAAGTCAGATTAGGAAGCTGATACAACAATTACTTATTTAGATGATTAAAATTGGGTGGCGCAACAGCTCGAGGAGAACCAGGGCCTAGTGACTTACAACTCTCAACCATTCTTGTGTGCGTGTTGTTGGCAGGAATGGAGGGGACCTACAGTTTTTGGCCGAGTCCGAACGGCTAGATGAGCAGCACTTATTCTAACAAGTATACTCTTGGAGGATTTGTCAGTTCCTTGAAAGAGACAGTACCTCGGATAAAACATTTCTGTTTTAGGTGGCACGGGCGTGGAATCGAACCCACACCTTCGGCATGACAGTCCTACACACTAACCATCATGCTACGAGGTACTACGCTCAAAAACATAACTTCCTTATTATTTGCCACTCCTCAACTACTACTTGTTTATTAATTAAATAAATTTGCGTGTGCAACAGCTCGAGGAAAACCAGGGCATATAGTGACTTACAACTCTCAACAGTTAAAAATTAAAATACCTATTTTACTACCACTGGACATTTGGTTGACGGAAAGAATAATTTGATTTCTAGGGTGTCAACTTACAGGAAACCTAGTTTTTGCTATTTTAAATTTTCTCAGAAACTACAAGACATTTTAGCATACGGTTTTCAATATTTGATTTAAAATTAATGAAGGTACTGAATACTTAAAACAAAAATTGGACATGGTAACGATAAACTTTTCATAAAAATTGTTAAAAAAAAAAATTACTTTTTAATTTTTAGTTTGAAAATATTAATACATATTTACTAAAACAATTTTTTTTTCAAGTTACTTAAGTAATGGTTTGTTGGCTTTAAAAAAAAATATTCCGTGACGTTGAATGTATTGCCATTATTTTGAATTTTGTTTTCTTTTTTACGTTGAGTTTTTTAGAAAATCAACCCTCACGCCTAAACGGGGGGAAATGGCCTCCACTCGGAATTGATTTTTACATGTGATATATGTAGGTACTATAAGGCAAGTTTTGGATTCGTACAAAAAAAAATTTTGAGAAACAATCAAACATGATATTACGATGATAGAGAACACCAAAAAAGTGGGTGGCACAATTCTGTCTGTCTGTCTGTTCGTCTACAGCCTAAACGGCTCGATTGATTTTCTTCAAACTTGGTACATAGTGGTTTTTGGTGATTATGCCCACATGTTTTTTTCATTTTTTCTTTAGAACCAAAAATAACGATACCAGCCATACAATTTTTTTTAGCAATTTTACATAATCGTATTTTTCTCAAAAACGGCTCGACAACTTTTCTTAAAAAAAAATTCAGTAAATTTATTTTAGTAAAGGCTTTCTTTGGGTGGAAACACCATTTTTAAAAAATGGTTATTAATGGTACCTCCCAAAGAACCATTTTTTTAGTTTTTGATTTTCTTCAAAACAGTTGGACCGATTTCAATTATTTTTATACAGAAGCTTCCAGAAAATATAAATAGTTTTGTGTACGAAAATTTTTTAAACAATATTTTTTTTGGATTTTTAAAAAATGTTTCAATTTTTCTTTTTTTTTGGGAAATCAAATATTTCGAAAGTACTCTCTAAAATTTTTTTAGAAATAATTTTACATTTATGATAAAATAACGGTACCTTCCATACAAAAGTTAAAAAACCGCAAAGGAAAATATTTTTTTGCTTAAAAACGAATCCTATGATTTTGATTAAACTTTTTCATATACTAAAAATTAGTACGATCTATTACCAAAAATTATAAAATTTAACACTTAGCAACTATTAATAGTACCTGTCATAGAACGTATTTTTTTATTTTGAATTTTCTCGAATTTAGATGATTTTTTTTTGTATACAAATTTCAGATAAGATTTAATAATATTGCATATCAAAATTAAAAAAAAAAAGGTTTTAGATTTTTAAAAAAAGTTTCAAATTTTTTGTTTGAAAATTCGATATCTCAAAAACGGGTTGACAACTTTTTTCAAATTTTGTTTTTATTAACACATAATTATATACCTTTCCATACCAAAATTTGTTCTTAAAAATGTTTTAAGAATTTTTATATAAAAAATTATTTTTTTAGGAAACCGCTCCAACGATTTTAAATTTTTTCCCATACAAATTAAATCAAGAATCAAGATGGAATTCTTTTTTTCCATCTCAAACTGTCAAAGGAGTTGTTTTAGCCAATTTAAATGTCGTATTTCATGCTTCTCTACATTTTTCTCTCATAATTTCCATGTTTTTATGTACCATTTTCTCAAACCCGCAGTGTCTTGAACATAAGAGCAAGTACGTGCGACCCAGTCATGCATTTTATTTTATTTCACCACCAACCTTTTTTACTGAAAAGATCTGTATTAAATTATGTACAATAGCTTAAATGATGAAATATTTTTTCGAAAAATTATAATTATAAATTTTTAAAAATTATTTTGAGGAATCTAAAACAATGTTTCAAACCTTTTTTTGACAATCAAATATTTCTAAAAGTTTTTAAATACTTTTTAAAATATTTTTGCAATAATTCACTTTTAGATTTATGCAAATATAACGGTATGGGTGAAGAGCCATACAAAAGTTAAAGTCCGCTAAGGAAAATATTTTTTCTTTCAAAAATCGCTTCTACAATTTTGATCAAACTTTTGCTTTATGTTAAAGTTGGAAAAACCGATAAACTGATACTATTTATGTTGCAATTATAATATTCTTATATGTAGTTCTTAGCCTGATGTTAGATTTAAATAATTACACAAGAAAAAATTTCAACATTATTAAAACTATTACTTTAGATTATTTTTTTAAGTTATTGAGTAGTTGACATAAAATTTGATTGACAACTTTCAGCCGTCAAAATTATCAAATTTCTTTTAGAATCGATCAAATTAGAACTAGAAATAATTGCTAATTCAAAAACTTTTGAAAACTAGGACTAAAATTCGTTTAATCCCTTGAGCACATTTCTAATAATTTTTGACTATCTTCTTTAAGTTTTGTACAAATCAGTATTGGAGTCAATATTATTTGAAAGTATAGATATACATACATTCAAGCACATATTTTAGGACATTTGAACCAATAACTTTACTCAGTTCCTAACTTCGACTATACTTTTTTTTTTTAATTTTAAAATAAGGGACATTTTTGTGACTTAAATTGTGTAGCCTCTGTTTGAAGTCGAAAAAAATAGAAAAAAAAACCACTGAATTAAGCATTTGCAAATCATTACCAAATTTCATTAATTTGCATCAAGAATTTGCCTGGGAAATGATCTGGATTGGGTACGATATGTCGACTTTTAAAATATCGACTCCATAAGATCGACTTTTAAAATCTCGACAGAAAAAATCTCGACTGGTTAAAAGACCGACTGATCAAAATATAGACACAAATTTGATCGACTTTTTAAAATGTCGATTTTTCAAAATTTCGATTCTCAAAATGTCGACAGTGATCAATATTTTATGAATCGAGATTTCAACAGTCGGCATTTTAAAAGTCGACATTTTGAAAGTCGACATTTTGAAAGTCGACATTTTGAAAGTCGACATTTTGATCAGATCATAGTTTAGGGAATGATGTTTACAAGCGCGCCCTTGTAAACATCATTCCCTAAACTATGATCTGATCAAAATGTCGACTTTCAAAATGTCGACTTTCAAAATGTCGACTTTCAAAATGTCGACTTTTAAAATGCCGACTGTTGAAATCTCGATTCATAAAATATTGATCACTGTCGACTGTCGACTGTCGATCTGATCATTATTATCTAATATTGCGTTGTCATAGTTCAATAAATCGCATTTTTTGTAATTTAATTTTTGTTGCCTATATATTTCGACGTCTTAATTGCCTCTTCTTCAGGTACTGCAATGTGTTTTAATATTAAGATAATAATAAATCATCCAGAACATGAGGCAGTTAAAACTTGGAAAATGTATAGGTAGGCAAACAAAATGCGTTTTATTGAACTTTCTTGAAGCTAAACAAAAGGTAATATAAAATTAATAACTACCTGCATAAGTTCATTATTATAAGAATTAAATACATACATAAAAACTTTTTTTATAAACATAGTCTTAAATTTTCCACAGCATCAAAAAACTGTTAAGTTCCTATTAAAAAAAACAGACAAGAATTTATGATTTTTGAGTTTATATGTAGTTATCCCGGGCAAACATTTTAGGCAGAGTGTTGTTCTTTGGGTAACTTTCAAATGACCGACAGACAAAATATCGACAGGTCAAAATGTCGACTGGTTAAAATGTCGATTCATATTTCATATCGACTTTTCTGTATGGGAAAATATCGACAAGTCGATATTTTTCTCGACTTCTATCAGGGCAGTCGACTTTTTGTCAAATCGACATTTCAAACTGTCGACATTTTAATAAGTCGGTAAAAACAAAGTCGGTATTTTAATTTACAGAAAAGTCGATAAAAGTCGACATTCTAACCAGTCGACATTTTTTTGTCGGTCATTCGTACGTAACCCAAATGATCTTTGTCGCCACAATTCAACAAAAGGTCCGCTGGCGCTGGCGCTGTACGAGGCCTGGGCAGCTCATTCAAAATAAAAGGAAATTATTTTTTCAAGGGGAACTGGCTTTTGTGGTGGAGTGTCGCTGAACCTGAATTTTGGTACAATGCATCTCCATGGCATTCTAAGGAAAGTGTAACCAATATGAGCATCACTAACAGTTTAAGGGGCGGGGGGGGCGGCAAAGCCCCCCGAACAGTTTTTAGAGAATATCCCTCTTACAGAACAAATATCAACGACTAGGTTGTAGCTTAAAAAAAGAGTTTTTTTTTTGTATGGTATCCCTCAGGAAAATTAGACAATAGTTCTAAAAAATAAAGTATACAGGGATTTATTTAAAGGTTTTGGGAAGGTTTCCCATCGACTTGAGCTCCACTACATTATTCACACGGGGTTGAAGGTCACGAAACATGGTACTTCGTTTATATAGGGTGATTCGCATAGCATGTAACATGTAGGGAGGGTTGAGAAAAGAAAACAATCCTATGGGAGGGGGTTCTATTCTCCCCCGTTTAGCTGAAAGGATCAATTTAAAAAAGAAATTACTTAAAATAGAAAAAAAAAAATTATTCAAAAAGAAAAAATATGCGGTTTTTGATCGTCTTTTCTGGCTTCCCATCACACAGCTAGCTAAGAATAATTTTTAAGGCCCCTCCAAGAGGAATTTAAGAAATCTAAATGTGCTAATAATTACAACTTTAGAAAAGCGGTCCCCAGCAAAAAAACGACATCCCTGTGAGTGTGAGATCTAAAAATATGGTTATCGCAGTGCCAGGATAATCTCGAGTTAGACAATACTTTGTATACCAACAACACATTTCCGACAAAACCGCGCATTGTAGATAGTTGAATACTGAAATAAATTCCAAGGCTGATATAAGAACTGCAAAAAGGGAAGGAAGTTGGTGAGAGGAAAAGCAATAAATTTGACTGCGGGCATGGACGTCGTTTCCAGTCGAACAAAAGGGGGCAAGCCTTACAACATGGCTTTCCAGCATTGAACTTGATTTTTGAGCGCAAGAAACAACCACACCGTTTAATACACCATGTTATATGGTTTTTAAAATATTTTGGAAAATTGTTCCGTTACCATTAAGTATGGTGCTGTGAAGTGTGAAGACGTGTGTGAAGTTAGCATAACATTTTTGAGCTAGGCCAATGGGTCCATGGCAGGAATTTGCAGTTTTTTTTGCATTTTTTATGCATTTCTATCCGGACTTTGCAGTTCACCAAATAGTGGGTGTAACCGACTGTACTGCTAACTTCACTGTGAAGTTAGCAGTGCCTATGCTTTTCTCAGCAACCGGGCTAGCTAGGAATCTGAATAAGGCTCTAAATTTGCAGTTTAATTTGCAGTTCCAGAAAATGAAAAAAACCTAATTTCTAAATCCTTACATAAAAAAAATTTCATACTGTACTGCTAACTTCACTGTGAAGTTAGCATAATAGGCCTTTTCTCGGCAACCCGTGATACCTAGAAATTTTCAGTTAGGCTCCAAATTTGCAGTTTTATCTGCAGTTCAGGAAAAAATTATTTCCAAATTTTTAAGTCCAAATTTGAAAAAAAAAAAATCGAATAAATTCATTTTTCACTGTTAACGTCAGTGTGAAGTTAGCAGTACATACCCTTTTTCTCAAGAACTGAGCCAGCTAGAAAATTGCAATTGAAAAACTGCAAATTTGGACCCTAACTGCAATTTTCTACCTAGCACAGTTGTTGAGAAAAGGGTGTGTACTGCTAACTTCACACTGTTGTTAACAGTGCAAAGTAAAATTTTCGATTTTTTTGTCAAATTTGAACGTACAAATTTGAACTTAGTTTTTTCTTGAAGTGCATGAAAAAACTGCAAAATTTTTGACTTAAACTGCAATTTTCTAGGTGGCTTAGTTGCTGAGAAAAGGGTATGTACTGCTAACTTCACAGTGACGTTAACAGTGAAAAATGAATTTATTCGATTTTTTGTTTTCAAATTTGGACTTAAAAATTTGGAAATAAATTTTTCCTGAACTGCCAAATTTGGAGCCTAACTGCAAATTTCTAGGTATCACCGTTGCCGAGAAAGGACTTTTATGCTAACTTCACAGTGAAGTTTAGCAGTACAGTCGGTTACACCCACTATTTGGTGAACTGCAAAATCCGGAATAGAAATGGATACAAAATGCAAAAAAAACTGCAAATTCCTGCAATGGTCCCATTGGCCTAGCTCAAAAATGTTATGCTTACTTCACACACGTGCTGTGAAGCATGCTAATTCATGTAAGAACCCCTATAATCAGCCAAAACCCGTAGGTCGAATCGATGAAATGTCGGATTGTTTAGAGGCAAACATGAAGCAATCACTTCAGTCAACTGAGACCTCTATACCAATCGATGATAAACAATTTTTTTTGGCCTAAATTTTATGATATGGATGTGAACGACATTTGTTCACGACATTTGTTCCAACAGCACAGAACTACGTTTGATAAAGATAATTCCATAAAGGACATTCCGCATGAACGTCCTTGAGGATAGAGCTATCTCTCGTGGATGTGACATGAATTGGTCACAAAGATCATATAGGATTTGACCTTGTAAGACTTTTTCTTGTGGGCTTTCTGAAGCCGTACGTCTATGCTAAGAAGGCGCAGTAGATCGATGACCTCTAAGTCACCATTACAAAAGCAATCTCTCAAATTCAACCGGATCAATGCAACAAAGTCATTGAAAATAGGACCTCTAACGGACACTTCCCCGATGTCATATTCAATACATAATGGCATACATGGGCTTTCAAATAAAAAGAACATTTTGTTAATACCTCACACACAGCTTGTTTTCAATCAATTTAAGAATCTACCTGACTTTTATTGGACAACCCTCTGGAACCTATATCTTCCTTCATTCCATATAAGTATTTTTCATGTATCAATTTATGTAGCGCTTGAGTATCAATTTTTTTTGTCAAGCTAAAGTTCTTGACCACTCCATAGCTTCATGTAGCTGTCCAAACTTAACTATAGCCTTTTAACCTTTACCACACTTTACATTTCTTCTTTATGTAAACTTTTGAACTTCTATGCTTCGTTTTTGTTCTTGTTCACTACCAAACTAAAAAATTCCTGCTTCCTATGATCCTGGCATAAAAAGTCAAGGAAACCATGAATAAATACTACTATAGCCAATCCTACAAAAATTACAGACAATCCTGCAGACTCTCCTTTAAGCTGCCTTACAATCGTATCCTTATATCGTGTTATTCAAGTTACATACAGATATCAGTGTCATAAAGTTCTGTCATGAAAAAGGAATTTTTTTCTTGTTACACCTTAAGGGATGTAGCAAAATAGCAGGTATCTCACCGTTCACAGAAAAAGAAAAAAAAAAAATACGAAAAATGGCTCATCCAAAATTCATTTATCTACAAAGGGACATTTTAAGATTGGTACCTGAACAATATACTCGTTACACCTACACTCTTACACATAGACTATAAAAATAATGAAATAAAACTTCAATGAATAGAATTACATTTGACAATTGATTTTATCTTGAAAAAAAAAAAAAAAATACACAAACTGATGAAGGACAAGAGACAAGTCCGCATGAATGAAAAAAAAAAATAATGTCCTTAAAGTCTAAAAGCTATCCAAATGCTATTATACGAGATGACAAAGCCTCAAAGATATTAAGGACTTATCATATTTTTAACTTTTTTTTTGTGTGGCTTTTTATACAGTATGTTAGGTACAAATGTAACAACAACTGCGAAACTCAACAATCGAAGAAAAAAAATAATGATAAGGTTCTTTTAAGAATATAAAACAAGAGACATCAGAGTCCTTGTTGAATTTAAATTTAAGAAACAAAAAATACACACAAAAAACCCCCCTCACTCAATTCAACTTAAAGGGATTAGGTTCTTAAGTACAATAAAACAGTAAATATTTCCTCCAGAGAGTACTCTTGTTTATTTTTGTTTCCTTTTGGTTTTGAAATAACAAAGAAGAACACAGAGGATTTGATTTGTAATGTAAACAGTCATTACAAAATCCTTATGCGAGTACTTTTTTCCGTTTTGGTTTTGTATCTTCGATGTATTGCTGAAAGGAAACGGAAACGGCTCATTACTAAGCCAAGTGAAAGGAGATAAAATGAGGTTGGGCTATGCAAGGTCCAATAGTCCTACAATTTATGAATAAACAAAAATTGAAAATCATTTAATAATTAATTTTTTTGTATGTTTAAATTTTTCAATTCTTATTTTAACCGTAAGGTGCTTATTTAAAGTAGTTGTTCTTTAAGATAGGTGGTCTTAAACTTAGGGCTTGTTTCACAATGTTTAAGAACAAGCGAGTGGTACTGCTAACTCAAGAGAGGTTGATAATATTTCCTATGGTGCAAATAGCTAGTTATTGAGGTATTTTATACTTTTTATAAAAGAAACAAAATTATTTTAAATCCCGTGCTCAATATTTTGTTGAATAAAAAATATTTTTGGTTCATATCGTCCAACTCGATCTCATGCCAGATGCATGAATGTACAAAAACGAAGTTTTAATTCAGAGCTAAAGGCCTTATTATTTACGGAATATTATATTTTTTTTTCTCGATATTTCCGAAATGAGAGTGGATGAAAAACAGGACTTTACAACTTACTTACTAACCTTAGATGGGGCTCTTAGTCCACGTCGAACTACGGTAGTAGCGGATCCAGGATTTTGCTTTGTGGGGGGGGGGGGGGGTCTTGGAGTTCCCTTAGACACATCTTTTGAAAAATTCTTAATCATATACGAATCCTCTCATCATCATCGTGTCCTGCAACCCCGGCTGGGGCATAGGGCGTCAACAAAACATCTCCATCCTTAACGGTCTGCTGCAAGGTACTTTAGCTGTGGCCACGTCTTTCTCTGGGATTCTGCTTCCGCTAAGACAGTTGACTTCCATGTTGTTCTTGGTCGTCCAACCTGCCGTGTACCCTGAGGATTCTATTCAAAGGACTGCTTTGCAATTTCATCGTTTGGTTTCCTCAGTGTGTGACCAATCCAACGCCATTTACGCTTTCTTATGTCGACATCCAGCCGCTCTTGACTTTTCCTGCGCCACAATTCCTCATTTGATATTATTTGTGGCCAGCGAATCTTTAGGATGTGGCGAAGAATCCTCTACCAACCCAAATTTGCTTTTCTCAGAAAGTAGGCAAGTCGGCAGCTGAATCAAAAAAGATTTTATATAATGCAAAAATATGTGTGTACTTAATAGGAAAATTATGCAAAATTTTAGGATTGGAAGTGGAGCATCTGTTAATTAGTCAGCTTCAGCTGCTATTTAACCAGTTTCTTCATAAAGATACATCGCATAAAAAAGTTGTTAGGATATGTTTATAGGAAGTTTAAATAAATAGGTAGGCACCTTTCTTTAATTAGAATATTTTCTTATAAAACCTCAACCTAAAGTACTTGGTTCAACTTAAGACAGTCGTCCACCTCCGAAAAATTATTTATTAACTTTGAAGGTAACTGTTTTCCTAAAATTTCTTAACTTGGATTGGTTGTCCAAGATTTGATTAACTAGACATTTTATTTACATATTTAAATAAAGCACATTTCCAACTAATGAGAAGTTTTGATAAACTTTCTAACAACTAACCGTCTAAGAAAATCTAATAACTTACCTAGACTAAAAGAGTCACTGTGCAAACTTTTTTTTCTGTTTTTGACACTAACGTAAGATCCGTATGAAAGTTAAATGGAAGAATTTGAAACAAAAGAGCATACGCAAGGGGGGGCAGCTAGATGTACTGCCCCTCCCCCCCCCTAATTAGAAT